>JAJHSJ010000018.1:51678723-52022385 GCA_021015155.1 Magnolia officinalis
GTAGGGGTCCTGTCGTGATTTATGTGTCTAATCCACTCCGTCCATGGATTTAGAATTTAACTTAATGTCATGGGCCAAAAAATGTGTTACGTCCAAAAATTTTATGGCTCCCAAAAGGTTTTCAATGGTAAGTTTTCAATTTCACTGCTTTCTATGGTATGGTCCACATAAGCCTTTGATATGTCTCATTTTTAGTCTCCTTCCTTAAAATGATCTTTCAAAACGGATGGACGGTGTGGATAAAATATATACATTACAATAGGCCCAATAAGATCATCCATCTCCACATAGGTATCTCTCCACTTTTTCATCGACGGCGAGTTAAGAGTTCTCGTGGGTTACTTTAAAATGGCAAATGTGCCCTTCCTCAACCCGAAGCCCATGCTTCTGTGCATTCATTTACGGATGGAATTCTTGGCGCATTCAATTAAGGGTGGATTAATCCTTTTATACTCTATTAGCATTTAATTACGAGTGGAAGTATGATAATGGTATACAGGCACATGAAATTACTTATACGTTAGTTATGAATTTAATAATAATTCAAATTGAACGGTCTAAATTTTGGTCCCAAGTTAGATGTATCATGAATTATTTTATCATCTTACTGGACATTTACAAATTTTGGGCTCATGCACGTGTTGAAGTCACTAGCCAAACCGCGTCGCGCACGTGCTTTAGGCTGGACTGTTGCGGTGGGGACCACTGGGTAGAAAAAAGTCCGTGCGTCCAATCACGCTTCCAAGTGAAATGAGAACGTGAACGGTTCTGATGTATCATGTTGGTATAGGTGGGGCCCATAGTTAGGTGACCAGAACCACATACACTGGCAAAGGATCACAATACCTTTATTACATTCCAATTACATGATCCTAGTCATCCAATACCTGCCTATCTTTTTTCTAAACTGTTGCCATATTTAGCAAACTGACCAAAGAGTTAGGTAGCTCTAGAATGGGGAAAAGTGTTTTAAATAGTGGTAGTGTGATACGTAGCATTCAGTCATCAATTACGTGTAGCGTAAATACGTAGCGTGTATCGTAAGCTATACAATATTTCTATATATTTTAATTTAAAAATATGACAAATGTAATAAATAGTGAAAAAAAAAGAGGAAAAAAATATAAAAAATGTCTAAAAGATTATTCATTTTATCAACTATAAGTATGTTTGAAAATTTTATTAGTTATCATTTATCAAAAGCCAATCCACATATGTAAGCCAAATTAAATAATTATCACATCATCAACTTTCTAAGCAAACCATTTTAATTAATAATGTGTACTTGAAATCATGAGTCACAATTATAAAAAGAAATAAAAATCCCAAGTATAAATAACAATACAAATGTTACATTCATAAACATTAAAAATAAAGAAAATGTTAAAAAATTAATAAAAAATTAAAATAGTAAAAAAAAATATATTGTAACTTACACTGCGGACGCTACGTAGCTGTAATGTAAGCTATGACCCTTCTAGTGGGCGCTACGGGGGATTTGTGCTATTTGGTGATGTAGAGCGGGTCGCGGACAGTTTCATGGCCAAAATGGATCAAAAAAGGCCTGGTCGGCGACAGAAGTGATCCAGACCATCGGACCTTAAATCGGGCGTATCTCACAATTCGGAATGAGTTACCTGACGTAAAATATATGATTTTGGGGTAGAACGAGCTACTTTAGCCAACCAACCCAGCTATGCAGGGTTGCGACGCCCGGAATTGTGAAAAACCCCTGGATCGACAATTGTTTCCCGATTTTAATTTCATTTTTACTATAAATAGCAAGTTTTAGTTTGATTATAACTCTTCATCCGTCGAGCTTTAGGAGTTACGCCCAACGTGAAAAGAGCTTAAAATAATTAGGAGAACGGTTTGGTGAAGCCAAATAGGCCACTTACTATTTTTGGCCGAAACCTGCGCACTAGTAGACATCACGACCGTCTATAAATTAGTAAGTTTACTATTTATAGTAAGTCGCGATTTCTAGGAGTTTTAGTCGTTGTAGTTTGATTCTGATTCTTTCTCATTGTTTGTTACCCCTATTTAAAGGGTTGTGAACTCATTTTTATTCATTCATTAATCAATTTCGAATTTATTAGAATTTATTTCTATTTTATGCTTTCTTTCCTCGTGGATTCGAGAAGTCTCTGTGAGGAGTCTAGAGAAGTTCCGTAGATTCAGAATACTTATCCTCCTGAGGAAGACAGTGCTCGACCTCACGTCCTCCCCTGCATCAATTGGGATGCTATGTAGCGCTATGACCACACTACGCCATGTAGCGTATGGTACGGGCACTATTTGAAACGTTGATCGAGATATTTCAAGAGGGTCCCTTGTTTGGGATGGGGTCCCTTGGATCAAGAGTTTGAATTACTTAAACATGCACGGGACCGTTAAATCAGGACGTCATTAGCATTTCGGTGCACAAGGATCACATAGAAAAATCTCATGAAATTTTCAAAATTTTAATATCTAACATGTTTACGTTGCTGAAAATAAAATATTAAAAATATTTATGTTAAATTAATAAATGATTTTAAAATATTGAAAGCATAGCTATGTAATAGGTTATTTTAACTCTCGAAGAAATTGTGCGATAAAATCACGAGAAATTAAAACCTGGCGAAAATTTTAAAATATCGTAATAATATTGCTTGATCTAATTCCGGAATAATATCATGAGATTTACAAAATCTCGGCAATATGTGCCCCATTGATATAGCAGAAAGCTAAGAACGAAAATGATTAACGGCTAGGATCATATGTATGGTGCCTACTGCACACATTCGCTAGAAATGTCCATCTCTTGATAAAGGGAACAGTGCCATGTGGCAGAAGGTCTGATGTAGAGAGGGTCGCGGACAATTTCATGGCTAAGATGGATTAGAAAAGTCCCTGTCGACGACAGAAGTGATCCGGACGTTGGACCTTAGATCGAGCGTATCTCGCAATCCAGAATGCGTTAGCTGACGTAAAATATATGATTTTGGGGTAGAACGAGCTACTTTAGCCAACCAACCTCGCTATGTCGAGTTGCGCAGCCCAAAATTGCAAAAAACTCCTGTATCAACGGTCGCTTCCCTGTTTTAATTTTGTTTTTACTATAAATAGTAAGTTTTAGTTTGATTATAACTTTTCATCCGTCGGGCTTTAGGAGTTGCGCCCAACGTGAAAAGAGCTTAGAATAATTAGGAGAATGGTTTAGTGAAGCCAAATAGGACACTTACTATTTTTTGCCAAAAACCTTGCGCACTAGTAGACATCACGACCGTCTATAAATAGTAAGTTTATTATTTATAGTAAGTCGTGATTTCTAAGAGTTTTAATTGTAGTTTGATTCTGATTTCTTTCTCATTGCTTGGTACCCCTATTTAAGGGGCTGTGAACTCGTTTTTAGTCATCAATTAATCAATTTTGATTTTTTTAGAATTTATTTCTATTTTCTGCTCTCTTTCCTCGTGGATTCGAGAAGTCTCTGTGATGAGTCCAGAGAAGCTCCGTGGATCCAGAGTAGTTATCATCATCGGGTTCATCCCTGCATCAAGGTCACATCAAGTTGTTCATGGGTCAAAACAAGGGAAGCGAATTGGCTGGTGTACCGTACACCAGTTGTGGTGTGAGGTACACATCAGCTATATAATTGCTATAGGTACGTGTCGTTAGAAGATGAGCACTGACGCCCCTCGAGCTCCGAGTTGTATGAATGGTTTAAATGAGATAAAAATTATATGGCCCCGCAGTGATGTAGTTATTATATCTGCACTGTTCTTCTATTTTTAGAAATAATTTTAGATTGTTATCTAAAAAATAAACCACACTACATATAGCAGCGGAGATAATAATTTTCACTGTTAAACAATTCATAGGGCCCACCATATCGTTTATTTTCCATCAAATCTGTTCATAAGGTCACAAAGACCTGAATTATTGATCCAAAAATTTTGTGAGCCTAAAAAAGGGTTTCAATGGTAGACAGTTCAATCCCCTACTGCTTTTTCCAGTGTGGTCCACTTGATACTTATATATGTCTAATTTTACATCTCAAGCCTTAAGACGAGCTAGCCAAATGGATGTACGGTTTGGATATAACATATACGTTATGATCATACCCAAAGAATTTGCTGACGTCAATACAGCAGCAATACAGCTGGTGTGTGGGCAATCCGCTTCCTAAGTTTCCATGAGTTTGGAAAGTGCGGACAGCCGAGTGGGCCACGGTTGTCGGCATTTTAATCAATAGCATTCATTTCCTAGATGCATGCTCCTGAGGCGCCACGCGGCTGATGACATGGCAAAAATCAGGATTTTGTGGTACTCGGCCCTTTCATGCTGCGAAGGGACAGGACACGGCTTTTGCATGGCTCATGGAACTCGCTAAAGCCAACGGTCCCAAGTGGCTGTCACGTGCCATGCATGTGACCCAAAAGGAATTTGTGGTACTAATGCCGTGGAGATCCTAACATTTTCTCTGAAAAATTTAAAAAGAAATAATTGTAATAATATTGATAGATTTTTCAAAAATTACATAAAAGGATATATATATATATATATATAGAGAGAGAGAGAGAGAGAGAGATCCTTCAGTGAGACTCTCTCTTCTCGTATATGTTGAATCCCAACCGATGAGACGGATTTGACGGTCCATATGGAAGCTCTCATTTAAGCTCCATACGGCCTGGTGCATAGGAGATCGGAACTCTCTCTCTCTCTCTCTCTCTCTCTCTATATATATATAATATATATATATATATATATATATATATATGGAAAAGTACTATGCGCTCGAGCGTAAAGCGGTCGTCCGTGAGGTCAAGCTGTGTGGGCCCCACCGTGATGCCTTTCGAACATCAACACCGTCCACCAGATGAACCATTCCATAGTGTGCCTGGACGGCCCAAAATCAGCCGTATAGGGAACTCAAGTGGGCCATAACATCTAAAATCATAAGTATACATGCCAAAAACATATAAAAGCACTGGTGGGACCCACCTGAGTTTTCCATGCACCTGAAACTTGGTCTGAACCCTCATTCAAGTGGGACAAACATAATGGATGGTCTGGATTTGCAAAACACATCTCGGTGGGCCTTTAAAAATGGTTATGAATGTTTTAATGGTGCACGGCCCCTCTGCACTTCTGTATGTGGTGTGGCCCACTAAAGTCACGGATTGACTTGATTTATCATTGGAATCTATCCTCCTTGTTCCCTTTATTATTAATCATTGGAATCTCTAATTTTTAGAATGCCGTACTAGATAAGCCAACTCAATGGAAGTATAGATATACAATATGTCATACAATCCTTTGGTCAAGGCCCACATAGCCTTAGTGGCATGATCTCCCCAATCCAAAGGGCAACTTGTAGATGGAGAAGTTAGTGCATGCTAGAAGTATAATACAAGGTAAAGAAAATTACCACAATAGGAGTATAAAATGAATTATTTTAAGGGGTGTTTGTTTTTCAATTCCTATCTATGAATACCATAGATCAGTGATGATTAATTTCCAAGGTAATTCAACAAAATTGCACCACCATTTTCAATGCAGACATTAATAGCCTACTTTTTTAAGGCTATAAAGTAGAGATGTATCTTTCATGTGAGTTCTATTGAGGGTAGTACGGAAGCAAATCTAAATTCAAATCAAAACACAAGTATACACACTTATTAATGTGGAAAAATATTGGCAAGAAAAAATCCATAGCACAAAATGACAAGCGATCACCGTGAAATAAATATTAAAAGTTATTGAGCACTTGCACTGATGAGAATCCCTTCCAAACCTCCCAAAACCCTAGTTTTTTTTGCTTTTTTTGTTTGTTTTTTTTTGTTTTTTTTTGGTTTTTTTTTTGTCTTTCTTTCTAAAGTCCTTATGACATCTTAAAATGCCCTTGAAGTACCCTAATCCTGATTATACACACACACACACACACATATATATATAGTGTCATATTAGTGCAGGTTCCTTTGTTGTGGTCCACTCAAGCATTGGACTTGCCTCATTTTTTGGTTGACATACTAAATTTATCTGAAAAAATTGTTCAATGGCGTGGATAAAACACTTACATAACGGTAGGCTCCACAGAGCCCTGCCCGAACGGATTACCGTCCGTGCAGGGGTAGGAGGCAATCCGCGTCTGTCATATATATATATATATATATATATATATATATATATATATATATATATATATATATATATATATGGGAAATGGTACTATACGGTCGAGTGTATGCAAGGCTATTGTAAGGTCAAGTCGTGTCTCTTCGTCAGCCGTCGGATAACATATTTGAAAATATAGGATGTAAATGCCCGCGGTGTAATCAAGTTGCTAAACCGGTAAAATCGGCTGTAACCAAGACTCTATCATCCTCTTTACCTTTGCCAGCATCTAAGTTCCTAGGCTACGAGCCCAAAAACGAAGCAGATCCAAAGCTCAACAATAGGAAGCAATGGGAATTGATTGCCTAGCTTTGAAACTCAAAAATATAGTACAATTGTGGATTAACAAAACTTGGTAACAATTGGCTTCCAAGAGGAAGCTACAGAAATTACGGGATGTATAATTTTTTATTATATTTTCTTGAAGATTTGTGTGTGAGATCTAATCTAACCATTATATGCATAATCCCATGTTAGGCCCTTTTCCAAATGATCAGAATGTGTTTTGATTCAAATGGGTCATACAAGCAGAAAAATGTTGGCATAAACATCCACGCTTGATTTTTACATGCCCACCATAATAATTATATGAAATTTACTCCAACCATTAGATTTCACATAAATCTTATGCCTGGTTCCAAAATTCATGTCCATTTATGATTCAGGTGGGCTGCAGGCATAGAAACAGTTTAGAGGGTAAGCATGTTCAAATACACTTTCCAACCGTGTAGTCCATCTGAATCACAGATGAAGTTGATTTTTAGGCGAGAGGCTTAAGTTGAGGTAATTCACCTGATACTTGGGGTGAATTTTACATAAATAATATGTAGGTCCCACTTGAAGAACTCCAATGAGGTTGCCGTTTGCACATGTATTGGAAACTCCTGTAGACTTTTAAAGTTAGTTCCCCACTGTGTAGACTTTCAATGTTCAGCCTTCCTCTTTGCATATGTTACACTGATTTACATTTATCTAGACCAACCAAATTGTGGGTCTCATTTTTAATTTATCATATACAAAAATAACACTGACCTAAAATTCTTAATTGTCTAATTAATGGAAATCAAATTGACCTCATGACAGAATAAGTGAGGATTGAACCTCCACTGCTCAACATTTCGCGGGGTTACGAAAGCTTTAGATGAGGTTGATATTTTTGAGTTTTTGGTTCATCCCATTAGGAATGAACTTGTGAATGGTATGGATGGCATATAAGCATCTTGGTGGACACTAGAATAGTTTCAACGGTAAGCATTTCCCTACCTACTTTTTCTTGTCACACATCCCACTTGAGTTTTAAATCTGATTATATTTGGGCCCATGGCTTAACATGACCTGACAAAAAGGTTGGATGGAGTGGATTTCGCACAAATATCACGATGGACCACTTAACTTACCGCAGGCAAAATGGACGACAAGATGTGGGCATAAAAAATGAATTGCCTAATGTAAGTTATGTGTGCCCAACTATGATAAGTGTTATATCCACATGGTCCACTCATTTTGCGAGATCATTTTAGGGCATAAGCTCAATAATGAGGGGGATACAGGGCTCAAGTGAACCACAACATAGAAAGCAGGGGATTGAACTCTTAGTATTGAGGACTTCTTGGGAGCCACAGAAGTTTTGCATCAAGTTCATATTTGTTTTGTCCTTTCATCCAAGTCTTTGTGACCTTAGGAACGAGTTAGATGGCAAATAAACATTATTTGCTGGTCTCTTTGAAGGTTTCAAGGTAGGCATCATTCTCCCTGACCCTTTCTTTGGTGTTGGTTCACTTAGATTTCGATCTGCCTCAATTTTTTCACTTATGTGCTAAAATGATCTTGTGAAATGGATGAATGGTATGAATATAACACATGCATCATAGTGGGTCCACAAAACTTGATAACATCCAAGCACCACTAATGTCTTGTGCACACCACGCAATCCGCATGAGCCGTAGGACACCCTATTACGTGTTACCGGATTACACATGTTACCCTTACCATGGGGCTCACCTTGATTATATGTTGTATATCCACACTGTCTATCTTTTTTTTAATCTATTTTAGAATGTTGTACCAAAATTTAAATAGATCCAAATGTTAGATAGAATACACCACAGGAAAAGTGGTGATTGAACACCCACTATTAAAAGCTTACCAAGACCCACGAAAGCATATCCTTAATGTTTATTTACCATCCACCTATTGTTAAAGGTCAACCAAACTTGGATGAAGGGAAAATACAAATATCAGATTGATCCCATACTTTCGTGGCCTAAAAAATTTTAATGGTCATTCACCACCTTTTCCTGTGGTGTGGTACATTAGAGATTTGGATGTGCTTAAGTTTTGGTATAACTTTGTAAAGTGAGCTGAAAAAATGGATGATTGGCATGGATATATAAAAAATTCATAAAAGTGAGCCCCCACGTTATACCTAAAAGATTGGGGTACTTAATTAACAAATTTCAATTGCTTATATCCAGTTTCCCTGATTTTCCGCTTCTTGCCTATGTTACAACACAAATATCTTCTCCGTGTGTGTGTATATATATATATATATATAGCGATACAATCAAAATAGGAAACAAATTGTGCACTTACTCAAAACTGCAAGAACCGTCGATTTAAGCTTTGATCGATCGAGCACCCTTTGATCGAGCAGGCTCATGTTATTGAACATGGCAAAAAAAGTCCAGAAAATTAATTAGGAATTTTCAAGAATTTCAATTAATTAAGCCTTGTTGATCAACCGACCATCCAGGTCCAAATCTGTCCAGTGAGCAAACTGTGCAATCCAGGGTATTTTCAATCGATCGAGCACAGCTGTCAATAGCTCAAAATCTCTTGTTCCAACAAGATTGAAGACATCCAATCAATAGTGCCTACTTTGATGTATATGACTTATCTACACCGTTTATATGTTTTACCAACTAATTTTAGACATGACCCCAAAAATGAGGCAAATCCAAAGTTCAAGTGGACCACACCACACACAAAAATAAATAAATTCGACAATTGAACGCCTACCATTAAAAGCTTCTTAGGGATCCTAGAAGTTTTCGATCAAGCTTATGGTTGTTTTCTCCCGTTATCCATATCTTTGTAACTCGACGAACCGGTTAGATGACAAAAAATAATCTTGGGCTTTTCACCTGTTAAAGTTTTACTAACACTGATTTTCATGGTGTGGGCCACTTCAGCTTTGGATCTGTTTAAGTTTTGGGCTCATGCCCTAAAATATTCAATTGAAACGGATAGATTGCATGTATATATCACACATTAGCAGACCCTGTTTCCGAATTGATTTAAGAAATTTCAAATATCAAATTTCTTCAATGAGATAGAATGGTCTGTCAATAGCATTAGCAGACCATTTTTTTGAATTGATTCGAGATATCAAAAATAATAGATCATTATTACTTCTACGGGAATATGTCGTACATTTATTTATGTTTTCTCACATGAATTTTTTGTCCTTAGATATTGGAGATCCCATTTTCGTAACAACTTAAGTCTTATTTTTCAAAGAGATAAGTAGAAAAAGAAAAAGAATAAAAAAAACAAAAAAAAAAAAACTCTAAGATCATCCAAAAGAAAAAAGAAAGAAAAATGAAAAAAAACAACAAGATTTCCAGAGAGAGATTATATAGAAAGCAAAAAATACATTTTGTTTTCTCCACAGTTTGACTCTCTCTTTGAAGACGGCTTTGTAAAGTTGCATGTGCACATAAACCAAAGATCATCTTCCCATTTCAACATACAGAGATCGCTAAATATTTTAATTTAAAAAGAAAAAATTCAAAAATTTAGAGGAAAAATATGAATATTCGAAAAGTTTTGGGCCCAACTAGACTGATGGGCTTTTGGACAGATAAATCCAAGTACGGCTGGCTTGAGAAATGGGCTCACGCATTAGATCCAAATTCACCCCGTTGGCCTTAAACTCTAGCACAAGCCCGGCCCAATGTGGCCAAACCAAAAGCCCGTCAAGCCAGCCCTACAGGCAACCTATGTGGCATATGATTTTTTTAAAAAAACCTAAGTATGGTGAGCATAGGAGTTCTCACTTGATGGACAGATGATGAGCTGGTTGACCTATGTTACTTGAAGTTAGGACCCTTTTTCATTTATCCAAACCATTTGTAGTATGGGTGCTATCTACTTTGTAAAATTAATTCAAAACTAACATGGGTAATATCAATGCAAGAGCTTTACCGCCACATATTACACTAAGAAACGTAAATGACTGATAATTAAAAAATAAATTTAGTCTGATTTATTTAATTAATATGAGAGGATTTCTTCTATTAAATTCCTTTACTATTTATAACATTAAGCTATTCATCTGGATGCTTCTCACGTTGTGATGGTTATTATAACTGTTTCGAAACTATTTGCTTTCTTTACTTATAAACCTATCATCCGTCTTATAACCACTTCAGCACGATCACTCTTCACTTGACTACTTAGTAGATTATGTGGCATTGCCCAATAAACACCAATTATTTTACCATATAATCCAAAGATATTCAAATACACTATGGAAATCCTTCTTGATTACACGTAATTTATTCTAATTGGTTCTTGTATGAATTGGTGACAATAGGGCTGAACAATCTAGTCCACTCAGAATGCAAGCTCAGCATTACAAACAATTGAATGGGTTAAAAACTTCAGCTAATTTTTTCATAGCATCACATTCGTTTTGCAAACATTAGCCCACCTTACCAAAAAATTGATCAAATACCTATTGTCACTTTCAAATTTTCTAATCTATCCATTTATCAAGTTGGCCATGTATGCATAATGACTTTGGGAAGAGTTAATGGGTAATGGGTCAGGTTTGAGTTAAAAAAATGTGGCCTGTTTATATTTAAACGGGTTGGACTGATCCAAAACCTTTTAACACATTAATAGATGATGACACACACACACACACACACACCCCACACACACACATATATATATATATATATACACACACACACCACACACACACACCACACACACACACACACACACACACACTATATATATATATATATATATATATATATATATATATACACTAATTGGATTGGGCTGGCATACATTTGGCATCTTGTTCCATTTTTAAACCCATGTTAGCTATACTGGGTTGGGTCTAAGGTTAGTTGGTTGAACCCAACCCAATTATTGGGTTTGATGAATTAGAGGGCCAGGTTGACTACAAGGTAATGAGTCACAGGTAAGGTTTGCCACACCCATTTAGTAAATGGGTCGGGCTTGGACTGTCTTGGACCCAGCCCCAAGCCAACCCAGTGCCACCCCAGAGATGTTTAAATACATGGGATGTAAAGGTCAAAAGAAGAAGAAATTTCTAACCAGTGAGATGCGTGTCATGTGTGGAACATCCGAGCCGTTAAAAAATTGGCCTAGCTTTTGCATGGATCAAATCATGTTCGTAAGTAAGTGACGTGTGGACAAGAAAGCATGGTATGTAGAATTGGGCACAGGACTACTCAACTAGTCCGACCCATTTAGTCCCAACTCGATCCGGATGGAATGGGTGAGTTAGTTCAAACTGAGTAGGATTCGCCCAATCTGAAGTCAAACCGAGTCAAGTCCAAGTTACCTAGTAACTCGATCTGGTCAAACTCGACTTGATCCGAAACTCGACTCAACTTGGATTCAATTATATATCCGAACTCAACTCGACTTGGATTCAATTATATATATATATATATATATATATATATATATATATATAGAGAGAGAGAGAGAGAGAGAGAGAGAGAGAGAGAGAGATGCGCTCACCTGCCAACCAGTTCGTACGTACTACGTACCAACTTTTTTGAGAACCCATCATATGTGATGTGGATCCAAAATCTGAACCGTTCATGTGAAGCAGCACCTAGTGAAACCCCCCAGGATCAAGTTTTACTTTTATCTAAAACTTTTATACATCCCGTCCGTAGCAAAGAGAAATTAAAATGAAAGAAAGAACATGTTTACATTATTCATGGTCCACCAAAGTTTCGGATCAAAGTAAAAATTCGTACTATGAGGTTTCATGAGGTTCTGCTTCATGTGGACCGTTTAAATTTGCGAGATTCATTACGTATGATGGGTTCTCAAAAAAGTTCGTACGTACTACGTACGAACTGGTTCGCAGGTGAGCGTTTTCCTATATATATATATATATATTCCTAATTTCTAAGTATCTCTCTAGCCCTACCCGTGCACGCAACCCTAACCCCATATGAAATTCTCTCTCTCTCCCTTCCTCATCCTCCTCTTCCAAGCCCGGCAGCCACCCACCACCATTACCACCCTCTTCTTCCTCTCTCTCTCCTCTCCACTCCCTCCCTCCCTCCTCTTCCAAGCCCGTCAGCCACCCACCACCATCACCACCCTCCTCCTCTCTCTCCTCTACACTCCCTTTCTCCCTCATCTCTCGATTTGATTCGGTGCCAACTCGACCGACTTGATACTTTTGACTAGGTCGGACTCGGTTCAGATTAGTCCAGGCTAGACTCGGACTTAGATCGAATCAGGAGTTCGAGTCGGGCCTATTTCAAAACCGGATCGAGTAAGATCAGCCCTAACTCGATCCAACTCGACTCGATGCCCAGTCATATTCGTTTGTACTTTTAAACATTTTCAAACTCAAAATCATAGTTTTTCTTTAACGCGTGGTGACATAATTTGTATTTGCATGTTTCAGTTAAAAGGGCTGAAAATGGGTTAGGCTGGTCTTGCCATGCATGGCCGTCTATTTAATTGGGCTGTGGGCCCAACCCATTTTACTTAGGTGGGTCACCACCATGGAAACAACAAATGGTGGCCAAGAGCCTGAATGTTTTTTTTTATCTGAACATGTAAACAGCAATGCCTACTATGAAAACGTTCATTCATCAGGTGGGCCAACGGTGTGACTTAACGTACACGTCTTGATCACCTAATGAGACGGATAAGCCTGATTTTGAAGACCGGTGGTAGGTGTGGAAATTCTCTGTTGGAACTCTGACCAGGTTGGTCCTAGCCTAGGCTAGTGCCCTAAGACCTGGTCCCGGAAAAATGGCTGAACCTAGCTCAAACGAGCCCTAAGACCCGGGCAAGTGCGCCCTAAGACCTGGCCCTGACAAAATGGCTGAACCTAGCCCAAACGGGTTCTATGACGTTATACTAAAAATTAGGTTTATTCAATACTTAGAGTGGGCTACATGAGAGGAAACATTGGGAATTCAGTGAGCACCATTTAAGCATTCTTATGGACATAAAAGTTTTGTATAAGTATATACTTTTGGTGTTTTCAATTCATCCCATTGGAAATGACCTTATAGACGGTTTGGATAGCATATAAATATCAAGGTGGAGCTCAAAAAGGTTTCTCAACAGTAGGAATTTCTTTCCCCAATTTTCCCTCTCGTGTGACCTAGTTGAGTTTTGTATCCCCCTTATTTCTGATCTCACGTCCTAAAATGAGCTTGCAAAATGGATGGACGGAATGGATTTCTCACATACATTTCAGTGGGCCCCACCCAGCATCCTTGTGATGGAACTTCCTAGAAAGGCTTTGCAGGAAATCCCCGCCCGACAGACATAGGTAGGAAGTTCCTGTACTGACAAAGCTAAGTGGTCCCTTCATGATCTTTGTGAGAAATTCACCCATTAAAATATATGTGTTTCATCCACTCCATCCATTCATTTTGCCATCTCATCTTAGGGCAAAGTACAAAAATAAGCTTATAGAAAGCTCAAGTGGACCACACCATAGGAAGCACTTGGAATAATGACACCCACCATTGAAACCTTCCTAGGGCCCACCGTAATGTTCGTTTTTCATCCAATCTGTTTCTAAAATCCGAAAAAACTCAATGAATGGGAAATACAAAAATCAGCTTGATCCAAAATTTCTACAGACCATAAGAAGTTTTCAATGGTGGGCATTCAATTCCCATTGTTTCCAATGGTGTGGTCTACCTGAGTTTTGGATCTACCTCAAATTTCAGGTCATTACTTAAAATGATCTGGTAAAATGGATAGATAGTATGGATAAAACACACGCATCATGGATGGCAAATAAACATTACAGTGAGCCCACGGAGTATTTAAACGGTGGACGTTCAATGAAATACTGTTTTGGATGGTGTGGTTCACTTGTGATTTGGATCTGCCTCAATTTTGGGCTAATGCCCTGAAATAAGATGGCAACCCGGATTTACAGCCTGGATAAAGACACATACATCATGGTAGGGCCCACAAAGCTTTCACATCAGCCAGCTGGCTGGTGTTGAGGTCACTATCCAAACAGCGTCGCGCACGCGCTGTAGGCTGGACGACTGCCGTGGGGACCATTGGGTAGAAAAAGGCCCGTGCGTCCAATCACGCCTCCAATTGAAATCAGAACGTGAACGGTTCTGATGTACCGCAACACCTTTATTACAGGTGGGGCCCGTGGTTAGGTGACCAGAACCACATACGCTGGCAGTGGAAGCGGATTGGCTACTCCCCCTGACACCAGCCCCGGGGCTGATGATCGGTGCTATGTGGGCCCCACCATGATGCGTGTGTTTCATCCAATTCGTTCATCCATTTTTAAAGATCATTTTAGGGTTTCATATTAAAAATAAGAGGGATATAAATTTTCGGTGGACCACACCACAGGAAAACAATAGTGATTGGATATCCATTATTTAAATCCTCCTAAGGCCCACTGTACTGTTTATATGACATCCAATCGGTTGATTAGGTCATAAAGACTCACCCAGATGAAGGGAAAAAAACAAAGATCAGATTGATCCAATACTTTCATGGCCCCCACAAAATTTTTAATGGTCTACGTCCATTCGCCACTGTTTCCAGTAATGTGGTCCACTTGAGATTGTTATATATTTCATTTTTTGTATCATACCATAAAATGATCTATAAAAATAGATGGACGGCATGGATGAAACACATAAATCATGGTAGGGCCCACAGAGCACTGAACATCAGCCATTGGCTGGTGGCAGCGGAGTAGCCTATCCGTTTCCGATCTTAGTCATCCAATACCTGCCTTTTTCTTTTTTTTCTAGACTGTTGCCGTATTTGGCCAACCGATCAAAGAGTTATGTTGCTCTAAATCAGTATATTTCAAGAGGGCCCCCTATCCGTGATGAGGTACCTTGGATCAACGGTTTGGATTACTTAAACATGGCCCCCATGTCATTAGCGTTTTGGTGCACGATCATAGAGACAAATCTCGTGAGATTTTCAAATTTTTACGTTTGTCGGGAATATCTAATATGTTGCTGAAATTAAAATATTAAAATATTTATTATAAATTAATAAATGATTTAAAAATATTGAAAGCATAGGTATATAATAAAATATTAACTCTCAGATAAATTGTGCGATAAAATCATGAGAAATTAAAGCCTGGCGAAAATTTTAAAATATCGTAATAATATTGCTTGATATAATTCCCGAATAATATCACGAGATTTACAAAATATTGGCGATATATACCCAGTGATACAGCATAAATCTAAGAACGAAAATGATGAAGGGCTAGGATCATCTGTATGGTGCCTACTCCACACATTCGCTAGAACGTCCGGAAACGGATTGGCTACTCCCCCTGACACCAGCTCCGTGGCTGATGGTCGGTGCTCTGTGGGGCCCACCATGATGTATGTGTTTCATCCATTCCGTTCATCCATTTTAACAGATCATTTTATGACTTCGCCCCAAAAATGAGAGGTATATAAATCTCAGGTGGACCACACCACATGAAAACAATAGTGATTCGATATTCACCATTAGAATCCTCCTAAGGCCCTCTACTGTTTCTTTGACATCCAATCTGTTGATTAGGTCATACAGGCCCAGATGAAGACAAAAAACAAAGATCAGCTTGGTCCAAAACTTTTATCGCCCCCAAAATTTTTTTAATGGTTGACCCTCATTCAACACTGTTTCCAGTAATGTGGTCCACTTGAGATTTGGATATACCTCATTTTTTAGATTTATACCGTAAAATGATCTCTAAAAATAGATGGATGGCATGGATGAAACACATACATCGTAGTGGGGCCCACATAGCACCGACCACCAATTGGCTGGTGTCAGGTGGAGTAGTCAATCCGTTTCCAGAAAGCTCCGTATGTTGACAAAGGGCGCGGATTAGATACTGACAAGGTCAGTACTCATAATCCAAATTGCTACTGAAGTGACGTGACGTTATCATGATGTGTGTATTGTATCCATGCCGTCCATACATTTGGAGAGATAGTTTCATTGCATGAGAAAAATAATGAGGTAGATCTAAAGTTCAAGTGGACCCCACCATAGAAATCAGTGGGGACAGTGACATCAACCGTTCAAAACTTATTATGGGCCACAGAAGTTTTCAATCAAGCTTATATTTTTGTTTTCACTTCATCCATCTAAATGTTAACTTATGAATAGGTTGGATCTAAAAAAATACATCATGGTGGGCCTTATAAATGTTTCAACTGTAGGTGTGATTGATCTTACTATTTTTTACGGTGGATCCATTTGAACTTTAGATATATTTCATTCTTTTTTCATGCTATAAAAACATCTTTACAAATGATTGTATCATATGAATACAACACATGCAGCATCATAGTGAGTCCACTTGAACTTTAGATCTATCTCATTTTGCTTTCATGCTATAAAATCATCTTTACACATGGTTGTATTATATGGATACAACACATGCATCATGGTGAGTTGACTGAGCTTATGACGTCACTTCAGTAGGGATTTGACTACTTAACCTTGTCAGTATCTAATCCTCGGGAACGGATTGGCTACTCCCCCTGACACCAACCAATGGCTGGTGGTCAGTGCTATGTGAACCACACCATGATGTATGTGTTTCATCCATGCTATTCATCTGTTTTTACAGATCATTTTACATATAAGTCCAAAAATGAGGTATATCCAAATCTCACTGGGACTACATTATAGAACCGGTGTTGAATGATGGTCGACCATTAAAACATCTTGGGAGCATAAAAGTTATGGATCAAGCTCATATTTGCTTTTTCTCTTCATCTGGGCCTGTATGACCTAATCTACAGATTGGATGTCAAATAAACAGTATAGTGGGCCTGAAGAGGATTTTAATGGTTGATATCCAATCACTATTGTTTTCATGTGGTGTGGTCCACCTGAGATTTATATCCCTCTCATTTTTGGGATCAACTAATAAAATGATCTTTAAAAATGGAAGAACGGAATGGATGAAACACATACATCATGGTGGGGCCCACAGAGCACCCAACACCAGCCACGGAGCTGGTGTCAGGGGGAGTAGCCAATCCATTTCCCTAATCCTCGCCCATCTGTAAAGGCAATGAGTGCCACGTGGCAGAAGGTCACATCAAGTTGTTCGTGGGTCAAAACAAGTTCCCATGAGTTTGGAAAGTGTGAACTGCCGAGTGGGCCTCGGTTGTCGGCATTTTAATCAATAGCATTCATTTCTTAGATTCATGCTCCTGAGGCGCCACGTGGCTGATGACATGACAAAAGAAGGATTTTATGGTACTCGGCCCTTCCATGTTGCGAAGGGACAGGACACGGCTTTTGCATGGCTCATGGAACTCGCTAAAGCCAACGGTCACAAATGGCTGTCACGTGCCATGCATGTGACCCAAAAGGATTTTGAGGTACTGATGCCATCGAGATCCTAACATTTTCTCTGATAATTTTAAAAAATATAATTGTAATAATATTGATAGATTTTTCAAAAATTACATAAAAGGAAAATAAAATTAAAAGCAATGTTGCACCTTGTCCGGTGGATGAGACGGGGCTTTTGCAGGAACTGTTTTTAAGGAATATAATACAAGGTAAAGAAAATGAGGGCAATCTACGAAGTGTAAATTTAATTATTTTATGGGGTGTTTGTTTTTAAATTCCAATCAGTAAATACTAGTAAATGGGTAATGCTTAAATTCCAAGGTAATTCAACATAATTGCACTACCGTTTTCAATGCATACATTAATAGCCTACTTTTTTAAGGCTATAATTGAGCATAGATGTGACTTTCTTGTGAGGCCTGTCAGGGGTACTGCAGAAGCAAATCTGAATATAAATCAAACATGCAAAAGAAAAAGTGCTGTTTGATTTTTTAATTTCGGAATTACGTGATTATTACATATTACACCTGTTTTAAAGTAGCCAGGAATTACGTTTCGAAAATCGGTCCATACAAACGTTGTTATTATCGATTTAAATATGTGGGCCCCACCATGATATATATGAATTATTCACACTATCCATCCTTTTAAGAAATACATTTTAAGGCATGAGCTCAAAAATGAGGAAAATCAAAAGCTCAAGTGGACCACACCTTAGGAAACAATGATCATTAAAACGTCAATGATTAAAAGTTATTTTCTCTCTAGGGCCCACAGTGATGTTTATTTGTCATCCAACCCATTAATAAGGTCACACAGTCATGGATAAAGTAGAAACAAAAATATTAATTTCATCCAAAACTTCTAGGGTCTTCAAGAAGCTTTCAATGGTACGAGTTCAGTTCCCATTGTTTCCAGTAGTGTGGTCCACTTGATCTTTGGATCTGCCTCTCATGCCCTAAAATGAGTTGGCTAAAGGGATGGACGGTGTGGATAATACACAAACATCAAGGTGGGCTCCACAATTTAACTTTTTTTCTCCTCAGGTGAAGTGAGGAGTGATATGAATGAAAGGTGGCGGTCAAATCACCTTGGAAATCCAACCCAAAATAAAGAGGTAAATAATTATTACTCATTTACTTTGAATTACTTCTATAATTAAAAATTCAGCCCTAAAATGCAATAAAACATGTTCAAATAAATAATTATTAATGTGGAAAAATTCTCGCAAGAAGAATTCAGGGCACAAAATGATAAGCGATTCACTAGGAAAGAAATATTAAAAGATATTTAGCACTTACACATGAGAACCCACTTCAAATCTCTCTAAGGGCTTGTTTGTTTTTCAGAACAATGAGAAATGCAAGGGAAATGGTAATTATTACGATTTCACTGCGTTTGAAATTTCATAGGAAGTTGTGCTAGTGAAATTAGTTCAAAAGATGTAATTTTAATTTTTGAACTGAAAGGTAATGTGTATGAAATATCCATTCCATCCGTCTGTTTTATTACAATAGTTTGGAGCATGAGACAAAAAATGAAGTGGATCCACCACTCAAGTGGCCCACGCCAAAAGAAATAATGGCCATACAAAGTTTTTAACGGTAAGTATTCGATTCCCTTTTTTGTATGATGTGGTCCAATTGAGTATTGGATATGTCTCAATTTTTTACTCATGCTATGAATTCAAATGGAATAATGGATGAACGGTGTGGATAAGCGAAATGCATCACAGTGGGACCCACAGATATTTTGTAATATTTTTGATTTTCGTATAAAAAGTAAGTGGTCAAATCAGGCAAGTTGTAAATGCATGGGGAAGTAATTATTACTTTTTTACCTGGGATTTACCATTTCACCGAAAATCAAACATGGCCTAAAACTCTTAGGTTATGTTTGGTTGGGCGCTGAATATGGTATTAAGAGGTAATAATTAGAGGGTAATTACGGGTCGTACCATTCCGACGGCTGTTTGGAATGGCTGGATAGAATTCAACCGCCGTAAACACCGCCCATCTAAGAGACAGATTTGGCAAATGTGGGATGCGAGTTTCCTATGCTATGTGGGGCCCATCTAGATATCAATGAGATATCCACTCCTTCCATTATTTTCACCGGCCTACATTTAGCCACAGACTTGTTTTAAGGTAGATATAAACAACAAGTGAGGCACACCATAAGAAGCAGTGGAGATGCAAACCCATGGGACTTGCCATTTATGATGGTCCAAACACGCTGCTGTATATCCCATGGGCTATCTCAAACTCATGGGATCAACGAACAAACACTAACATCATTATCATTACCTTAAAATTAATCCCATCCCTCCTAATACCATAGGTTTCGCCTGGCCAAACACCTCCTTACTTTTTTGCGTAAAATTCTTATGACGTCTTAGAATACCCTTGGAAGTACCCTAATCCTTATTATACATGTTTATAGCGATACAATCGACAAAAGAACCAAATCGCATACTAACACAAAATTGTGAGAACCGTCAATCTAAGCTTCAATCAATTGACATCAATCGAGCACCCATATTATCAAACATGACAAAAAACGTTTGAAAAGTTAAGTAAGATTTTGAAGGAATTTCAATCAATTGAGCCTTGTTGATCAATTGACCGTCCAAGTCCAAATCTATCAAGTGAGCAAACTGCACAATCCGAGGTATTTTCAGTCGATTCAGCACCACCGTCGATTGCTCGAAATCTCTTGCTCCAGTAAGATTGAAGACATTCAATCAATAGGGCCCGATTGATGTATATGACTTATCTGTTTTACCTACTCATTTTATGGCATGAACCCAAAATTAAGGTAGATCCAAAGTTCAAGTGGACCACACTACAAAAAAACAATGACAATTAAACGCCTACCATTAAAAGCTTCTTAGGGACCCTAGAAGTTTTCGATCAAGTTGATAGTTGTTTTCTCCCTGTATCCATATCTTTGTAACATGATGAACCGGTTAGATGACAAAAACCAATCTTGTGGGCCTTAGGAGGAAAAAACTTTTCAACGGTTAAAGTTTTACAACCACTGATTTTCATGGTGTGGGTCACTTCAACTTTGGGTCCGTTGCATTTTTGGGCTCATGCCCTAAAATATTCATGCAAAATGGATAGTTTGCATGGATCCTTACTTTTGATCGAGTTGTTGACTCTCAGAAGTTCAACAACCGGTCAAGGGTTCGAGTATTATAGGTGGTGAAATTCCGCTAGTGTGAGTGTGTGGGAGAGTGTAAAAAAAAAAACAAAAAAAACATGGCTTTCAAATGCATGTAAATAATAATAATGTGCTATTTACCGTTATTTATCAATGTTTATATTTACTTATTATTAAACAAACACCCCTTAATTTTTAAATTTTATATATATATCTTAAAAGCAAAAAATTATGAGATTTGAAAATCTCATAATATTTTGGTGATAATATCAATTGATGTGTACCAAAAATTATATGACTTAATTTATAAAAAGAAAGGGGGCTATATTTGTTACTGTGTAACCAAAACCAGTGATACTAGAGAAGGCAATATCTGGGGTGGGTGTCAAACACGCATGTCCACTGATTCTCGTGGACCTTAGCTATACAAATAACCGACAGGCGGAGTGCAAGTAGCACAAATATCGCGGTTTTGGGCCGCACAAAGCTTACGGTTTTAAAGGAAAGTGTCGCGATGGGATCGCCGAGTCCATGGCCCTGGCCCACTTGCAGAAACCGACGTATTCACATCAGGACCCTATGATTTGTCCTGTGGACAAAGCACAACATGAATACGAGGCGATGCAACGGATTTCGTAAGCGCTTACATCAGCTCTGGCGGCTTGATTTGGTTTAGAAAAGGGTACGCGGATTGGCTACTGAACTCGACGGTAGCTCACCACATCCTGTGGGCCCCACCATGAAGTATGTATTGTATCCGCACCGTCCATACATTTGGAGAGATCATTTTAGGGCATGATAAAAAGAATTAGTCAGATACAAATGTCCAGTAGACCCCACCGTAGAAAACAGTGGGGATTGAACGTCTACCATTAAAAACTTCTTTGGGCTAGGTTTCAATGATGAGGTCCACTTGAACTTTGGATCTGCCTCTCCAAATGAATAGGTGGTGGGGATACAACACGTACATCACAGTGGGGTCAAAAACATAATGACGTCACTTCAGCAGTCTTGTTCAGTTTCTCATCCGCGTCACAGAAAAAGTGGGGCGCGGATTAGATACTGACAAGGTCAGTATCCAAATGGGTACTGAAGTGACGTCATCAAGCTCTGTGGGCCCCACCATGATGCGTGTATTATATCCATACCGTCCATCCATTTGGAGATATGGTTTTATGATATTACAAAAAGAAAGGGATAGATCTAAAGTTCAAGTGGACCCCACCATAGAAAACAGGGGGGATAGTGACATCCACTGTTCAAAAATTCGTAGGGGACACGGTAGTTTCCGATCAAGCTTATATTGTTGTTTTCACTTCATCTATCTCTAAGTTAATTTATGAATAGGTTGGATCTAAAAAATACACCGTAGTGGGCCCTATAAATGTTTCAACGGTGGGTGTGACTGATCCCACGTTTTCGGTGGTGGGTCCACTTGAACTTTAGATCTATATCATTCTTTTTCTAATGCCATAAAACGATCTCTATAAATGGTTGGAAGGTATGGATACAATACATGCATCATGGTGGGTCAACAGAGCTTGGTAACGTCACTTCATTAGCAATTTGGCTACTAACATTGCCAGTATCTAATCTGCGCTCGAAAAAGTGCCGCGTCGGGTCCCACGTGGGAGGCGCGATATTCGGGAATGGACAGCGCACTCGGTCCTGACAGGAGGTTGGCAGGGCTACTGATGACGACTGGTGTACCACACACTAGCTATATAGCTGCTGTTAGAGCTGGGTAGAAAGTGACCGATCCGGCGGATCCGACCCGACTTGAACAGATCCGAACCGAAGGCCACGATCGGGTCAGATCGAGCTGGCCCACCAAGATCCGACCGTTAATCGGATCGATTTCGGATCAATGGTCAACCCAGACCGACCCGATCTGGAATCCAATCCGAATGGATCTGATCCGATTTGATTCGATTCGCACAATGTTTATTCACCATTGTTTCCTGTAATGTTGTCCACTTAAGATTGGGATATACTTTTTTTTTTAATACCATAAAATGATCTAGAAAAATAGATGGACGGCATGGATGAAGTAAATACATCATGGTGGGGTCCACAGAGCACTGACTTACCATCCTTTGACTAGTGGGATGGGGAGTACCCAATCTATCTTCTCACACGGCTCAAGGTTCCTCAATCAGAGCTCCCTGACGACAAGTAAGCCTTTTACGTTCTTGCTTGGAATGTTAGGTGGGTCCCACCGTGATGTTTGTGATAAATCTACACCGTCCATCCGTTTTGGGAGCTCATTTTAGTACACGCTGCCAAAAATGAAGTATATCCAAGACTCAAGTGGCCCTTACGAGAAGAAACAATGTAGATTCAATGACCACCTTCCTCTCTTTCCCTCTTGTCTAGCACACTTGAGCTTTGGATCCACCTATGTAAGACCCGTATCCTAGTTCGCACTGTTCCGATGAATCCCCAATCCTTTCCGTCGAAGTCCGGCAATCCGCGACTGATAATCGACGTTGCGATCGATCGTAAGTCGTATCTTTTAGATTCAAGTCGGTTTAACCCGAGACCTGTATCATTGCGACCGCACCGTCGCCGCGGTTCCAACGTCGCGACTCGCGCACCAAATCGATACCCAGTTCAGGAGATATGGGTCAGCGTTCGGTTCGAAGAAACGCCGCACGTTGCGAATCTCGAGGGAATCTCTACGAGATGTCCCATCAATAAACCATAAATGCCCCTCCATACCCAAGTACAAGCAACCATGCCTCCTTTACTCAAAGTCAACTCTCTCTCTCTCTCTCTTTTTCAACTCTACCCATGCCCATGACGTCATCCCTCCATCCCTCCCTCTCCTTTTATTTTATTTTTATTTTTTTTCTCTCTCATTCTCCCATTCTCTTCTTCTCATACGTCCAAGCAATCGCCAAGCTTCCCAAAAATTCCCCAAAATCCTAAGTGTGGCCCACCTCCTCATCTTCCATCTCAACCGTCCAATCATCATCCGCACCGTTAAAACCCGATCAACGTCCATAAGAACCGTAGGTGAGGAGTTTCCAAGCCAAGGGAGCAAGGAGGATCGCAACAAGGTGGGTGACCAACCGTTAAACTCTTCCATTCTCTCTCTTTCTTTCATTTCTTCCCTTGAAATGGTGTGGATCGCACCGATTTGTGTAGATCTAACCCGTCCATCCACATCCGGCGGTGAGGCCCACCTCATGGTAGGTGATGATCCATCCATTTCAATGATCTCATTCTTTTTCTTATTTATTTTTATGTATTTTATATGGGATATAGACATACATATGTATATATATATAAATATATTTCATATGTAATAAAGGTGGGCCATGATTGAGTGGGACCCACCTTGATGAATATGAGCCTCACCTCGATGTGGGACCCACCCTGATTAATGTGGAGACTCGTACATGTGGGACCCACCGTAGGTGCATGTACAGCTAACGTTCAGCGTCTCTGGACGCTGGAAGTCAGGCTGCTTTGTTTTAAAGAAAAAAAAATCTTAAAGGGTTAGGATGTTGCTCACATGGGCCCCACCTTATTGTATTTCCCAAATCTATACTGTCCATCCTCTTCCTCATCCTATTTTAGGCGTTGAGCCAAAATCTTAGGACGATTTGATCACTGGGTGGGCTATAACCTCTAAAACCATGTGAAGACATGCCAGAACATATAAAAGTACTTGGTGGGACCTACCTAAAGCTTTGATGCAGCTGAAACTCGGTCTGGACGGCTAAACAAGTGGGACACACATAATGGGTGAACTGGATTTGTGAATCACATCTCAGTGGCCCCAACAAAAAAAAAAAAAAAATCCTAACATCCAACGTCTCTGTACGTTGGACGTGAAACAGAGGCTCCTTTAAAAAAAAAAAAAAAAAAAAGAATTTTTGGGCATTGTTCATGAGGGCTCTACCTTGTTGTATATGTTGAATCCATGCTGTCCCTCTTCTTCTCCATATCCCTTTAGGCGTTGAGCCAAAGTCTTGAGGTGATCTGATCACCGGGTGGGCCATACCCTCTAAAATCATGTGAAGACATGCCAGAATATATAAAAGTACTTGGTGGGACCTACCTGATGTTTGGATGCAGCTGAAACTCGTTCTGGACGGTCAGACAAGTGGGACATACATAATGGGTGGACTGGATTGTGAATCACATCTCGATGGGCCCCGAATAAAATAAAAAAATAAAAGAAGAAGAAGAAAGGAAGCAGCAGCAGCTTGCTGCTGCCGCTGACAGAGACGGGCGGACGGGCTGGGCCTCACGGCCCCAGCCGTGGGCCCACCATGATGTATGTGTGTCATCCACGCCGTCTATCCGTTTTAACAGATCATTTTAAGGCTTGAGTCCAAAAATGAGGTACATCCCAATCTCAAGTGGACCACGTTTCAGGAAACAGTGTTGGGTGAGGGCCCATCCTTTTACCGTTGAAATGGCAAATAAACATCACGGTGGGCCCTGGTCCACCTGCTTTTGAACAGGGTGGATGATGGGCCTGTGGCCTTGTAAACAGGTTGGACTCAAGTAAACATTACTGTGGGCCTAGGTCCACATGACCTTATAAACAGGTTGAATGGCAAATAAACGGTACAGTGGGCCCACGGTCTTGTGACCCCATGAACCGTTTAGATGATAAATAAGCATTTTGGTGGGCCCATGTAGGTGAAACCTTATGAGTAGGTCGAATGAAAAAAAATAAATATTGTGGTGGACCTCCTGGTCCATATGGGCTTATAGATTGGATGGAAAATAAACATTTCTGTGGGCCCCCAGATTTGAGTAACCTTATGAACCGATTGGATGGCAAATAGATATTTTTGGTGGGCCCATAGTCATGTGATCTTATGAATAGCTTATATGAGAAATAAATAGTATGGTGGGCCCCTGGCTATGTATGTGTGGCCATATCAACAGGTTGGGCGGAAAGTAGACATTTTGGTGGACTCCACATGAGGCCTACTTGGATGTATATGGGCTCATGTACTTAGGCCCATCTTGATGTACTTTTAGGCCTATTATTGAGGCCCACTTTGATACATATGGGCCCATGTGTGTAGGCCATCTTGATGTGTTTATGGACCCGTTGTTGGGGCCTACCCTGATATATATTGGCCCACGTTATGAGACCCATTTGAGGTATTTGTGGCCTATTATTGAGGCCCACTTTGATATGTATATGGCCTATGTGATTAGGCCCGGTTGATTCACATAAAGCCTATGTGATTGGGCTCATTTTAATACATTCTCAGGCCCATGGATGATGGCCCATTGCAATGTACCTAGGGCCCATTGGTGAGAGTCTTTGAGGTGGCTCACTTGATGAATATAAGGCCTATGAGATACGACCCATTTGATGTATTTAGGGCCCAGTGAGATATACCTAAGGCACATTGCAATGTGTGATTTCGCTAGGATTTATTTAATGGTATTTGAGGTGAGCCGAGCCTTGGGGACAGTGTTGGTTTGACGTCCAAATTGTACGAGTAATGTTGGTTCGATGTCCACATTATAACTCTCCCTAAGGCCACTGATAGGCCCGTATCTGTTTCATGTAGGCCATATAGGCCCATCTTCATTGAGAGGATAGTTTATTGCTTTATAACATGTTTAGCACAGCCCATGATTCATAATCATACGCATCATATGTATGCTTGAGATGAGGAGTGTCTGATCATAGCATATGCCTTCGGGCAGACTGTTTACGAGCTCCCTGATAGGCGGAGTTGCCCTACATGAGCGCGTGCTTCACGCAGGATGGTTGCATGACTGATAGTGTGATACATGCACTTGCATTTGTGTGATTGTGATATGCCCTAGCGACATCAGGGCCATAGCCTCTACAGACACACCGTGGGTGGCTGGTTGGATACCGAAAAATCTTGTTCTAAGCAATTGGGGCGCCATAGATGTCCCTGGGTGAGAGTCCCTGAACCCGATGGTACCAGAGGATGACTCCAACGTCGAGACCGAGTGGATATATGAGCGCACGAGGGCCGAATACCATGAGGCCGCGTCTCCCACTGTGTCGTGGTCGGTTGGAAAGGGGTGTGGCCTTACTCGCCCGAGAGCAGGGGGCATTACTAGGCTGAGTTTGACCAGCTCGGAAATGGGTTCGCTATCGACGTGCCGGATAGGTATTGGCTGACTATTGGCCAGGCGGATAGTGAGGTTTCTTACGCTCACTTGGACTGTGCTGCTTGGAGAGAGAGTGCCATTTGGAGTGTACTGAACCCGGTGATTATCCAGACTGAGAACCGTACTGATTTGATGCTCTTGTGAGAGTTGTATTGGTATGAGGATTGGCATGCTTGACTTACATATTGCATCGCATGGCCTTGGTATGGCCGATAGCATTCACATCTTGTACTGCATGGCCTTGGTACGGCTGGTTGCATTTTCGTACTCATCAGCATGATTCCGCATTACTCCGGCATTGCATTCTGAGCACGTTCGCACACACTTGCACCGCCCTCTAAGCTTTCTATAAGCTTATGCACGATTGATGCGTGCAGGTAGTGCCAGGTCGCAGCCGTAGTTGTGCCGCAGCAGGAGCGAGCAGCTGAGCTTTCAGAGTTTTTATCTCCTTCCGTATATTGTATTTCTCTTTAGACGCATTGTACTTAAAGTTTTTGTTCATAGTGGATTTTGTGATGGTGTTCTTGTGGTTATTGTTCGTGGGTTATACTTGTGGTTATGCTCATTACGAATCAAATGGATTATTAGAAATCCTCCTTGTAGCATCCCAGGATCGGAACCTGGCGTATGGGCGCTGGGAGCCGAGAATGGGGTTCTACGGAGGCTGTCGGCGCCGGATTCGGCGATCAGGAATTTTGTGAGTCCGGTCTCCGAGTTCGGGGCGTGACAACCTATTTTTTGGTATCATATCCTAAAATAAGCCCTCGCAACTGATGGGCAGTGTGGATTTCTTACAAATATCACTGTGGGCCCACATAGAAAAAAATCCCTTGGGAAGCGGATCGGCAGGTGTACCGTGCACCAGTAGAGCTGGTTTGGCGTGTTGCGTCAGCAAGTTCTGTGGGTCCCATCGTGAGGTATGTGTTATATCTAAACCGTCCATCCACTCGGCGGGCTCGTCCTAAGGCTTGAGCTGAAAAACAAGATAGATCTAAAGATCAAGTGGACCACACTACAAAAAGCAATGGGATTGAACATCTACCATTGAAACTCTTTTAAGGTCAAGAATATTCAATCTGAACAGTATATAACCTGATCCGACTCGATTTTCCAGACCGAGTCGGACTCGATTCGAGTCAGGCCAACAATACAATGGATCAGATCGAGTCAAAGGACCCGGACTCGGTCCCGGATCGAATCGAGTTTGGGTCCGGTACTAAAAACTTCGGACCGAGTCGAGTTGGGCCCAATTCGGTCCGACTCGACTTGATTCCCACCTCTAGCTGCTGTAGGTACGTGTCGTGCGAGGATGAGCAGTGACGCTTCTCGAGCTCCGAGTTGTACAAACGGTTCAAAGGAGATCAAAGTTATATGGGCCCTACGGTGATGTATTTATTATATCTACACTGTTCTTCTGTTTTTAGAGATCATTTTGGAGCATTTTCCAAAAATTAATCATATCCAAAGATCATCCGGACCACACCACAAATAGCAGCGAAGATAATGATTTTCACCATTAAACAATTCGTAGGGCCCACCATAACGTTTATTTTCCATCCAATATGTTCATGAGGTCACAAAGACCTTAATGAAGAGGAAAAACAAATTTCATATTGATCCAAAACTTCTGTGACGTTAAAAAACTTTCAACGTTATACATTCAATCCCCCAACTTTTTCAGTAAGGTCCATTTTATAGTTAGATCTTTCTTATTTTTGGTCTCAAGCCTTAAGACAAGCTCGCCAAATGGATGGACGGTTTGGATATAACACATACCTAATGATTCGACCCACAGAATTTGCCCACGTCAATACACAACTATAATTTAGGGGTGTACATCGAGTCGAACGAGTTGAGCTAGCCTCAGCTCGAACTTGGCTCGGCTCTGTCCTCAAGCCTGACTGGCTAGCTTGGCTCGGTTCGGTCAGCAGCTCGGGCTAGCTCGGGCTGAGTTCGAGC
Organism: Magnolia officinalis; assembly: GCA_021015155.1. Classification (NCBI taxonomy): domain Eukaryota; kingdom Viridiplantae; phylum Streptophyta; class Magnoliopsida; order Magnoliales; family Magnoliaceae; genus Magnolia; species Magnolia officinalis. Next base: position 51,707,770 of record JAJHSJ010000018.1, read on the forward strand.
CAAGATCGAGTCGAGTTCGCCATTGAGGCATTTCCACAAACACTTGAACTGCAATTTCAAAATCTCACTGTTTTACAAACAGAAGCAATGGTTTTACATGTATTTTATCAAACATCTTTTAAGCAACATAAAAACTAAGAAAAACAAAGAGAAAAAGGGTATTTGTTTCATGTACATACCTTCCTTGCCACCGACCACATTTCGTTGAGTCATTTTATCAAACAGTTGGTGAGCAACATCAATGGCAAAGTAACCGAGTCATTGGACTGGTTCGATTCGAGTTGGATTCGATCCGAGTCAAGTCGAGCTGGGGCCTGCTCGAACTAGGCTCGAACTCATTTTCGAGCTAAAAAAATCAACTTGACTCGGCTCGAACTCAGCTTCGAACCGAGTCGAATCGAGCTTTTTCGAGTCAAGTCGAGTGAGCTAATCGAGCTAGCTCGGTTCGTGTACACCCCTAGCTATATAGTTGGTGTGAGGTACACTTGGAGCTAGGCATCTTGGACCCGATTCGACCCGATTCGAACCGAACCGACCGCCTGGATCGGTCAGGTTCGAGCAAGATCAAGCAGATTCGACCGTTAATCGAACTGAGTTTGGGTCATTGTCAATTCAGACCTGGCTGATCCGAAATCCGATCCGGTTGGATTTGATCTGATCCGATTCGGATCGGACCAAACCGGATGTATTAAACAAATCCATATTATGGAACTTTTCAGATGATCGGATGGCTGCAATTGGTTGACGAGAAATCAAGAAACATATGCATTATATATGTGTGTGTAGGTGGGTAAATGGGTTTGGATGAAGGTCATCCCTACCGTTTGTAGCATTGAAATACCATGGCTTCCGGCATTCCGTCATTTTTGCACTGAGAAGCTAAAACCCCTCTCTCTCTCTCTCTCTCACTAAAAGCCTAGTTTTCTCTCATTGAAAATCCACAGCTTCCTGCATCATTAGCTCCGCCATTTCTGAACCAGAATCTAAAACCTCATTCTCTCTGTCTGAGAATCCATGGCTTCCATCATCCGCTCCCGCCTCCGGTCTCTATACCTCTTCCAACGCCACTTCTCCGCATCATCCATCCCAACACCTGAAAACCCCAGCTCGATTCTCGCCACACCCATCCCAACTCCCGACAATCCCGGCTCGGAGAATGAAAATCCCAGTTCAATCCTCGCCACACCCATCCCAACCCCCGACAATCCCAGCTCGAAGAAAGAATATCCCAGTTTGATCCTCGCTAGGAAACAGAAGTCCCGTGCCACCCTAGCACTCCTCAAATCCGAATCCGATCCCAATCGCATCATTGACATTGCTCAGCCAACCTTCCTCAACCTCAATTTGCGATCTTCTTAAATTTTTTTTTTTTTTAAGGACTGATTCGAACCTTGCCCAATTCGATCCGACTCGATTTTCCTAACCGAGTCAGACTCGGATCGGTTCAGACCATCAGGGGTTCAGATCGGTCCGAGTCAAATGACCCGAACTCGGTTCCGGATCGGTCCGAGTTCAGGTTAGACCATGTAGAATCCAGACTGAGTCGAGTTGGACCAATCTGATCCGACTGGGTCCCATGCCCACTCTAGGTACACCAGCCAATCCGCTTCCATAGGGAGTAACGGTACAAGAGTTCGGATCCTCTGTCTGCCAAAAGCATGACTTTTCCGCTTTTTTCCTCGTTTGCTAAGCAGTGATTGGTCCATCTCAATCACCGACGCAGTTACACAGTCACACGGTCCAATTATATTGCAACAATCACAATTTTACTGCTTGATGCAGACGGAGGATCCATATTCAATGCTACAAATATCGTATCATGAAGAACCTTTGTCTTACTACATTTATTACCGTTCTCGGAATGGTTGCTGTTTTCGTACTACACGAGAAATCTGTGCCCTCTCGTAGCAACTGATCCGAAAGAGATAGGTATCTTGCATTAGACAGATATAACTTGCAAAAGATGATATTTAGGGCGGCTGGGATATTTAGGGCGGCCGAGAGCCAATCACAAGCAAAGCCAAAGTCCCAACGCGACCGAAAGGTAAGAAACAATCAAAAAATTCAAAAGACAGCTACAGAAAAATAAAATAAAAGAGCAATGCAACAAGGTAAGGTTTTAAATGGCGACCCCTTAATTATTATAATTGTCGTGATAAATAAAAGAAATGCTTATAGCCATTGTAGTACTCGAGGTCATCAGTTTGAATCGAGCTGTAAAATGGCAAAATGATTGCGTCTACTTAAGTAAATGGACGGCATGAGCACCGTTATCCATAGCTCAAGTGGTAGATCAACACTTAGGTCTTGGTATCGATTAAATACATACATTATGGTGGGACTCACATGGCTTCAATCAAGGTTGAATCCGTCTTGCCAGGAGAGAGGTCGGTGTGAACGGATAACTACACATGTTCTGATACACATGACTCAAGAGAGGCTACTTTTATAATGTCTACACACTTTTTTTGTTCTTGGGAGGATGTGAGCCGAGAAACGGCTGATCCAAAACTTAAGTGGGCCACACCCAAAAAATTAATGGTAATTGTGGAAATCCAAAAAGTTTTGTCATCTGGTTGATAATTGTATTTTCCCATCATGCCGGTGGGAATCAACTAATGAACTAGGGGCCTGTTTGGCCAATGGTATTAAGTTGTATTAAATGAGATTACATTGCTAATCTCACCTTAGGATTGAGAATGACATGTTTAGAAGGAGTGCGGGATGAGATTAAAATTAATTTTATAGGCTTTAGAAAATGAACTATGTATTGAAAAGTGTGAGATTTTCCTTTACAAGTGTAATTTGAAAGAAAATTCTGAGATTTATTTTTAATTGGATACATTTCAAACATAGTATTGGAGAACATAAGATACACCCAATCCAGGAACAATACCTTACACGTACATTTGTTATTACTTTTACAATTCCATCCACTTAATCCCACCTAATGCAGTTGGCCAAACGAGCCCTAGTTGGATGGCATATGAGTGGGGCCCAAATATCTTTTAACAGTGGGCGATCAAATCATACTGTTTTTTTGGGTGGGGCTCACTATAGCTTTACGTCTTTTTAATTTTGGCTTAAGTCATCTGGCGGAACCGATGGACGGTGGATGTTACACGGACATCGCAGTGGTCGATTCTCCTCCACATACATCCGTCGGTTGAGATTTGACAGTTGGGAGATTTACCATAAACGAGTTGATATAAGATAAATTGGGAACTCGACTGTTCCATTGGGCCTCTTTCCCACGAATCAAACCGTCTATACGATGGGCCTCACCGCAGATGGTTTATATGTAAAGTAAATCTTAGATTGAAATAGTTCAACATTGTAATTATTCAAGTGTTTATAAAACCGACTATCCAATGGAAAGAGTCGAGAAATCAGGGTTGAAACATTTCAACCTAAGAGTTTCCGTTCTTAGTCTTTCCCCATCCAAGATCAGGCCCATCATATAAACGGTTTGGATCAACAAATCATCCCTGCAAATCCAAAAACTAATATCCCGATGGATCCTACAGCAATACATCTGAATGTACGGTACCAAAACTCCCAGCGACCATGCGCGATTAGGACGTGGATCGGCTTACGTGATCCACGCGTACCGCACCGTCTGTCCCGGGATCCAGGTGGGTGGGACCCATGATGTGGGGCTCACAGTAATGTATGTACCTTAAATCCACACCATCCAACCATTTTGAAAGCTCATTTTACGGCATGATTCAAAATGAAGCTGAATCAAATCTTAAGTGGACCACACCACAGGAAACAGTCGTGATTGAATCTCCACCGTTAAAAACTTTATAGCTTCCACCAGAATGCTTGTTTGCCATTCATCTCGTTGGTAAGGTCACAAACACCTACATGAAAAGACCACCCAAATATCATCTTGATCCAAAGCTTTTGTGCCCGCGAAAAGTTTTTAATGGCCAATCACCGCTGTTTCCTGTACTATGGTTTATCTAGAATATGGAACTGCTTCATTTTTCAGATCATGCCCTAAAATAAGCTTTTCATACGGATGGATGGCATAGATGTAATCACATACACCTCAGTGGCACTCACAGTTAGGGTCCACCCACCTCGGTGTATCCAGGTCTCATCAAATCCACTCGCTGTAGAAAAGCGCCACCTTCGCAGGACGTTCGTGGCTAGAGACGGGAGGGATCGCCTACAGAACTGTCGGTTCGTATCTAGAGTCGGGGAAGGAGGCAGTAAGCTTCTGTCCAACCTCCTCTGGCCTCTAGCGTGGGACGGACAGTTGGCTGCTTGTTGTGTATTTGTTTATTCACATTTCATAGAAGTTATTGGTTCTCTCGCGTCAACTAAAAGTACCTTTACAAAAATTGGAACAAACCTCACACCATGCGCATAGCATTAAATACTACTAAAGCATTAAATGCTACTAAAGAATGCAAATTTCCTGTGAACGCCTTTTGGGGGGAGTTCGTGGCTGCAATGCTTGGTGGGGCCACTATGATGTTTGTAAGAAATCTACACCTTTCATATGTTGTGGGAGCTCATTTTAAGATATGATATTGAAAATTAAATAGATACAAAAATCAAGTGGGATGGACAAAGGATAACAGGGAAAAGAGTTTTCTACCGTTGAAACCTTCTTGGGATCTACCTAGATATTTGTATGTCATTCAAACTGTTTACAACATCACTCACACTCAGATGAAGTGAAAGTACTAAAAACTTCGTCTGATATAATGTTGTATTTTGTTTCAAAATAAATATTAAAAATTTGGTTTTTAAATTTTTCAGTTTCCCTTCACATTTGAAATTTTTTGTGCTTTTGACTTGTAGGTTTTGTCTCACATCGGTTTTGAGAAATCTTCTTATATATAAGATTGACTTTTTGCCTTGGGACTTGAGCCCCATTCAGGGAGCATGTGAATTTGGTCATGTGGGTGGCTATGTCAATAGCTCTAATTATGTCATTAACCACACATGCGCGCTCGTTGAGCCGAGCCCGTGTTTGCATGCGCAACGCGACAGGCTGGGGGTGGTTACTAGTACGAGTGTACTCGCACGACTTTATTTGCGAGAGTGTACTTGCACTTGCACCTATTGAGTTTAAATCTAATGAACTTAATCTTTTGTAAAGGGTGCTTATATACCACTTCAGAGTTTATATAAAGACTTTCGATTCACATTTCAAATATACGAAAATCATTAGCAAATTTGATTTCAAGCCGAGTGATGCACATCACGCCTCGACTCAATTCAATAAATTCTCTTTTTCAAATTATTATTTTTTTATTCTTAATTTTTTAATAATCTATTTAATTCAACTAAATATTCTAATAATTTTGCGACCATACAAATGTTTCAAACGGTAGTCAATGAATCTAAATTGTTTCCTATTATACAGCCTACTTGAGTTTTTGATACACCTCAATTTTAATCGCATGTCCTAAAATAAACTCCGAAACCAATCAACGGTGTAAATTTATCACAGACATCATGGTGAGACCCACGTAGCATCCCAGGAACTTCCTGGGAAAAGCTGTCGCAGGAAATCCGCGTCCTGGCTATAGGCGGCCGAGGGAAGACGCAATCAACTTCCACCTCTGCATGTGAGGGTCCATGGCTAAAATGTACACGTTGTGCTTTTTCATTAGCTGAGTCCACCGTCTCTTAGCTATCAATCAGGCACGCTGATATTTTTAAAGGTATTTGGGCGGTCGTGTCATATTTGAAAACTTACAACCCACCAATCCATCTAACTTATCAATCATATCTTACCACATCACCACACCACCAACAACAGTGGTATACCTGAGATTTATATTTCTTCAAAAAAATTTTGACATGTTCTACAGAAGAGTTGGTAAAATGAATGGACGGTATAGATATACAATCCATACATCTAGATGGGCCCATGGTCAGCGTCCCACCCAACTATATGGCCCCATGGTCAGCTTCCTATCCATACCCCATGGTGTGCCGCACACCACCCACACGAAGTTCTGTGGACCCCACCATCATGTAATATGTGTTATATACAAACCGTCATTCATTTGACAAGATTGTTTTAGAGATGCGGCCAAAAACCAAGGAAGATCTGAAGTTCAAATAGATCAAACCAACACCCAGATTCATAGCTCAACTGACAGACTGAACGGAGATACCTCGTTTCAACACCTGAGGTCTTGGTATCGATCCCTAGTGAGGGTGGCTAACATGGAGTGCGTGTACACACATGGGTGTGTACTAACAAGCTAACCCAAAAAAAATAAAAAAATAAAAAATAAAAAATAAAAAAATCAAACCATAGAAAGCAGTGAGGATTTGATCTCCTACCATTGAAACTTTCTGGGCCATGCTTTCTGTTGTGTGGTCCATTTAAGCTTTGGATCTTCTTTAAATTTGGGTTCATGCCTTAAAATGATCTCATAAAAATTGATGGACGGTGTGGATATAACACATTCAACATTCATCATGATTACGTAACTTGGTGACGTCAACGCACTACAAAGAGGTCCACCCCATCCACTTACCGTTGGTTCGCGGGTCGCGGCTTAGTCGCGTCCTTTGACCGACCACCTAAGTGGACCTTACCATGAATACCACGGTTTTCAAACGCAAAACCTCTCAGACAATCTCAACCATCATTTTCTATTCTATTTCAACGCTCAGTATTCAACGTTGATGAACGACTCCTTAATTTCAGCCCCGTTTTTCATGCTTTGTACATATCCTTGTCGGTTCGAACATGGACTTTTTGGTGGAGGTACCCTGTTTTATCGGCTCATCTGCACGTATCAAATCCGATTTTTTGGACCTGGACCCATCTGTATCCCAATTTTAAACACGTACCTCATATTACACGTGTGGAACACTTGTGTCCCATGGTTGAAAACGCGACTAAAAATAAAGAGAAGCTTTTGATATTACCCGGCCCTGAATTTCCATGAGTTTAGGTTGGCCATGCCCAAATTCGAATTTTAGAACCGTGAACTTATAATAAATTAAATTATATTCTAAATCACATACTTTATATTCATTCTCGAATTCAATTAGAGTAAAATTAAAGGGAATTAAAAAAAATCATTACTAATTTTTCATTGAAATGTATCACATTAATATTCAATCAAATTAATTATTTACAAAATAACATTTAAATTTAACTACTAATATACAAAATAAAATTCTTCTTCTTCTTTTTTCCACCGCCCTTCATAATTCAATTTTACAAATCAATTTATAAAGGTGTAAGCGCAACGGATCATAAGGTTACATCATTCCTAAAATTTAAAATTTTATATTAACATATAATAATGAATGGTCGAGTAATAGTGCATAAATTTGTAAGGGTAGGGGCCTCACACCAAGGATCACAACTTACGTTAGTCACATACTTAACCTGCGAAGTAATTTCAGGATGATAGGCTCTTGATTCAGAATAGTCTCATACCTATTAGAGATCGTAGCCCACGAATATGTACATGTAAAACTGTATTATTTACACATCCATAATCCCGAATATAAGAGAACATTAACATTTCAATAATAACAACATAAATTCTAATAATGAAATTAAATAAAATAAAATAACTTTTGATCCCATTGTTAAAAATGCACCTAAAAATAAAAATATGGAATTATAATTTTTAATTAATTTTTTAAAGAACTAGATTTATTAATATACAATCTAGCTTTTAAATCGCCTCAATCAGAGTTGTAATTATATAGTTATAATTTTCTGAAGTCAAGTAATTTCTATAATCTGTTATTGTCTACACTATCACAACAGTCTAAAAATTCATTTAACTCCTAATTAACTCTCTAATCTAATTTATGTTCTAAAGAGGGTCACATTTGATGTTATCATAGATGAAAAGGGAATCCTATGCTCAAAGTTCTAACTTATCTCATTATAAAAGTAAGGGGCTTAAGTTTGGGTCTCTAATTTGAAAAACCATAGGTCCTCAGTCGGAATCTACAACCTGGCAGTTAGCTAGGCCCAAATCCGAATTTTGGAATTGTGAACTTATAATGAATTAAATTATATTTCAAAACACAAACTTTCCATTCATTCTTATAGTCAATCAGAGCAAAACTAAAGAGAAATAAATGAAATTTCTTATTATTAATCCTTCATTAAAACTTATCACACCAATATTCAATCAAATCTACCATTTACAAAGTAACATTTAAATTCAACTACTTCTAACATAAAAATGAAATTCTTCTTCTTTTTTCCGGTTGCTCTTCATAATTCAATCCTAAAAAATAATTTATAAGGGTGTGAGCATGATGGCACGTAGGGTCATATCATTTCTAAAATTAAAAATTCTAAATTTGCATTTAATAATGAATGATTGAGCCGTAGTGCGCAGTATCGTAGGTTGATAAGCACCTCACACTAAGGGTCATAACTCACATTAGGCCATTTTTAACATGAGAACTTAAATTCTGATAATGAAATGAAATGAAATAAAATAACTTCTAACCAATTTTTGGACTTTGTTAGGATAGAGCACCCATATGTACTGGGAATGACCTTGGGTAGAACACCTGTGAAATAACTTTTAGAAAAAATAACTAGGGCAAAGCATATGTGTCGATCCTTTTGAGAATGATCATGAGCAGAGCACCTATATGTGCATATCTTTTAAAAAATTACACCTAGCAGAGCACCCATGTTGATTCTTTCAAGAATGACCATGAGCAGAGCATCAATAACATAATGATCCATTAAGGGCAGAGCACCCATAACATAAACAAATAGCAATAATCAAATAAATTCTCCTTATAATACAACAATAATCAAAGAATTAAGTCTACAATACACAAATAAATAAATAAATTCTATCCACAATATGTAACAATAATCAAGCTGATTTGCTGCAATGCATAATAATTAATCAAATAATTTAAAACCACGATATGCAATACATAATTAAATGAAATTATACTACTAATAACACAGATTTTTAACCGGAAAGATTACCTACTTGATTTGATTAAGATAAATCTGGTGTAATATTACATCTTACAAGAACAACTTGAATCCACAACTTCGGTTTGTCTTAACTCGGATCCAGACTCGTTTGGATCCGATATGACTATGCGCAACTTGGATTGACGGTTGTTTTAAAAAGATGAAATTTTCTTACGGGATTGCATATGTTAAAGGGTTTATTTCTAATTTTAGGCTTTCAACAATCTGGCTTGATTTTCAAAGATGATGACACACCAACTCACTAAGTCAACTTAATGAGTCATGTGACATAGAGAAAAAACGATATAATCGGTATGGTAATGCAAACTATGAAAGCAGCTAATGCTAGATCTATTTGTAAGAGGTTAACTCACATGTTAGGATGACAGCCAATCAGATGGGCGATGAGCACTACTGATCTACTACTTAAGTCAATCACGCTTAACGGTCTGGTTCAAGAAGTCGAGCACACCCACAACAATGATTCGTACGGTCGGGTATCAATCCCACTAGATTAGGTTCTCGGCGGAGACAAGCATTCAACAACTGACTAAGGCTCTAAAGCTATGACCCTTTAATTTTAAGTTAGAATCTACAACAACCTGACTCATTGAGTTAACTCAGTGAGTCACAATGCAAGAAATGGTAAAAAGATCGACAGGACTACATTTTGTGATGGGTTTTTTTGACCGTAGTCATTTCGCAACTGGGATGCACAAGTCCTTTCGCAACTGGGATGCGCAAAAGAGTTTTCTAAAACTATAAAAAGGGTCCCTAGGGTTTTTCTAGGGTACGTTATGTTGATGAGAAAAACAGCAAGAGGGTTTCCTAAAGCTTTACAAGGGATTTGCTAAAGGGTTTAGGGCTATCAAAGGTGAGAGAGAGGGAGAAAGAGAGAGAAGAAGCTTATAGAAGGGAGGTTCTGCTCGTGGAGGTTTTCTACTTTGCAATTTATATCTCAGCGCTTCTATGTCCTCATAATTGGTTAGATCTCTCCGTTTTCTCTATTTCTCTTACTATTTATCCACTCCTGCGTGAGTGAAGAAGATTGTAACGTTCTACTTCATAGTGGATTGTTGATCTGGACGAGGTCCCGTGGTTTTTACCTCTTTGAGGGTTTTCCACGTAAAAATCTCTTGTGTGTTGTGTGATTGATGCTTTGATTTATTTCACTGCTTTATTATCCATAATTCTGGTTTGTTTCAGGAGACTAGATCCTAAGGTTTGTGCAAGGCATCCCAACATTTTGGGTCAGTCGATTGAAAGAGAAGTGATGAGATTTGAAGATATCTTTGGCTTTGTGGTGATCCAACTGGGTTTCTACGACCTTCCTGATATATCTTGGATAGGTAGGATTGAATAAATCTAAGTCTTGTGGTGATTCCCGTTAGCTTGAAATGCAGGAGAAGACGTACGGAAAGAACCGGATAAAGTAATGGAGTGGTGTGGGGACATGGATTGCTTGTGAAAGTTGGGTATGTAGTGGAAGCTAGGTGGGATCTATTGTGATGTTCGGGCATGAAATCCACGCCGTTCATCAGATTCGGTAGGGTGAGATAGGTTAGAAACTAAAAAGAATGAGATAGACCAGCTGATCAGGTGGGCAATCAACTATTCATTTATCAAAAGTTAGTTTTGTAATCTCTTCTTTAAAAATTGCTTATCGTCCTTTTTCCTTCTTTTTCTCCACATCATGAATGGTTTATATCAAAGGTGGCCCTATATGATGGACGATCCACTTCTAAGGAAGAGTCACACCATGGATAGTCTACATCAAAGGCTGGCTTCACATAATGTGGAGTGGACATCGAAGGTAGGACCCACATGATGAACAATTAACAGATGGTCGGCCCCATGTGATAAATGACTCACATCAAGGTAGGCTCCACATGATGGACCGTCCACGTCAAAGGTCGGCCCTAATGATGAATGACCCACATCCCACGTGAGTCCCACATGATGGATGGCCCACTTTAATGGTAAGGCTCACATGATGGATGGTCCACAACAAAGTTGGGGTCCACATGATGGGCAACAGTCACTAATGGTGGGCCCTATAAGATGGACAATTAACATTGATGGTAAGCCCCGCATGATAGATGATCCACATCAAGGTGGGCCACACATAATGGATGAAACATATTAAAAGTTTCCCATGATCGATGAATGGCCCACATCCAAGCAAGCCCTTGCATGTTGGACAAACCATGATAGATAGTTTGAGTCAAAGGTGGACCTTGCAAAGTGTATGGTCCATGTTGTTGTTGGATTTTGGCAAATAGATACAATTAACGTGGGAGTACGCCCTTCGATAGACTTGCAAGGGATGTCGGTGACCGACTGAGGACCCTCCAATGCCTAAGTTAGGCTAGTAGATCCTTATCATAGATGAAGGTTAGGGTCTTTTTAACCTCGCATCCATTGTTTAGGGTAGCCCTATATACATAGGGTTCTTGAGCAGTTTTGAAACCATCGTGTATTAATGGGATATGTTGGAGAATCCCTATTTTGATGGAAAACTACCTGCGAAAATGTTGCCAAGCCTTCCTTGGTCAGAGTAATCTTCAGTCGAGATCAAGTCGGGCCCTCATCTTCTAGGTCCGGGGCATAATTCCCTCCGAATTTCTAATACTACTCTAGTGGTCTTCGGCCTGGTCAACTTGGAGTGCGAGGGAGCTCGAGGCTTGAGCTCCTTCCCTCATGGGTGGCTCGAGCCCCTTTCCTTATAAACCCATTATCCGCGCGTTGTAGACATTTCTTGTGAGGTGAGTCCTCTCCCAACGAGCTTTGTCTTTGAACAACTCAGCTTAGGGGCTTGTTTCCATGTCAAAGTAACTCCTTGTCATGTCTTCGAGTCCTGTGCTATGACAACTCAACACAATGATTCGACGCTGGCCTTCTACTTGGACCGTTGTTACCTCAACTTAGGGCTACATCAGCTTGAAGGCACATCACTTATATTTCAACCATCATAGTTTCTCGTGTGAGGGATCAATTCAATTTTCCCCACAACAATCTATATTACAAGCAGGCTCCGCATGATGAATGATTCACATTAAAGACAAGGCCAAGGTGGGGCCAACATAATAAACTGTCCACATTGAAGATTTGCACACATGATGGACAATGATATTAAAAAGTATGCCCATGTGAATATTAAACATAGAAATTTTAAAAATAGAAAAAGAAAAAAAGAAAAATAATAAGCAAAATGACTGACCATCCAACGAAGACGACTAGAGATATACACAAGCAATTAGAGGCTAGGGGCGGGCAAACAATCTGAGCTTGGTTATATGACTTGGTGACAATGGATATTCCTAACCCTATCATTTGTACTGTGGACATATCACAACTGTATTCGAAGAGGCGATTCAACAAATTTCGTAAGCGCTTACATCAGCTCTGGCTGCGTGTTTTCGTTCATAAAAAATGCCGCGTGGGTCCCACAGCCTATCCGGACGCGGATTTTCCACGAAAGGCTTCGCAGGAAGTCCTGCACTGGAAATGTATGTTGGCTCACCGTGATGTTTGTGAGAAATCCACTCCGTCCATACGTTTTATAAGATATTTTGAGGACTCGAGACCAAATTTGAGAAGGATCCAAGGCTCAAGTGAGCCGCGTTAAAGGAAAATGTAGTTAGTTAAATTTCTACCATTGAAACCTCCCACAGTGATGTTTACATGCCATCCATACGGTTTATAACGTGATTCCTATTTGGATGAACTGAAAACACAAATATTAGCCTGATTCAAAACTCGTGGCCACACGAATATTTCAACCGTGGATGTTCAATCCTCACATTTTCAACAGACTTGAGTATGGGATCTGTCTCATTTTTATCTTGATGTCTTAAAATGAGCTAACAAAATGTATGGACGGAATGGATTTCTAACAAAAATCACAGTGGGCCCTACCTAGGTTTCGAGCGCACTTCGAGAGGATTTTAAATCCGCGTCCGTCCTATCCCGTGGTGACGGATTCGGTCTAGGATTTTTTTTTTTTAATATTATTTTTAATTTTTTATTAGCTTATTAGTACACACTTCACTGTTAGTCATCCATCAATCGTCAAGGAATCATCGTCAAGGAATCGATACCAAGACTTCAGCATTGAAATTAGGTATTTTAACAAGAATATACCGACAGAGGATATACGGGGCATTCCCATGATTGTATTCTATTAAAGTATTTTTTTAATGCACGAGAATATAAAATAAAATTCAAAAGCTTAAGTGGACCACACCATGAGTAGTTGGTGATAAAAAGGCAACGGTTGAAACTTTCTTAATGCCTATGTGATATTAATTTGCCATCCGAAAAGTTCACAACGTGCATAGTGGATGAAGGAAAAAGACAAATATCAGCTCGACAAAGAACTTCTATCACCCCAAGGAGTTCTAAGTAGTAGGCATTCAGTCCCCACGGTTTTATACGGTGCGGTTCACTTGATATTTGGATCTGCCTAAAATGATCCGGTAGAATGAATGGACGGCGTGGATTAAAAATATCCATTATAGTGGGACTCACAGGTCTCTTGAGGCCAGAGAAGACCATTGCGGACGGATGGCTCTACTGTGTTCTTGTACAACTGGCTCAATTGTTACTTTTATAATATCCATGCCGTTCATCAGTTTTCCTAGCTCATCTAAGGACATGAGCCGAGAAATCAAGTGGATCCAACTTTCCCATGGTGTGGTCCACCTGAGATTTATATCTACCTAATTTTTGGGATCAAGCCTTAAAATTATCTTTCAAAATCGATGGACGGCGTGGATAAAACACATACATCATCATGGAGTCCACATGGCACAAACCACTAGACACCTGGCTGGTGGCGGTGTCACTAGTCAAACCACATCCTCATAACCGACGCGATTAGGACGTGGATTGGCTTACGTGAACCACACGCACCGCACCGCACCGCTGGCTGAAATGCAGACGTGGCGCTTTTTCATTAGCTGAATCCACCGATTTTTAGCTATGAATCAGTCACAGACGCGGTGAAATGTAATTGGTGGGACGTACCTTGTTAGGTGGGGTTTACCATGATTTTTTATTAGAAATCTAATCCGTCCATCCATTTTTCGGGATCATTTTAAGACAAGATGAGTGGTCCGATCATATTAGACGGCTTACGACTTACCAACCATCTCACCATGGTTTATGTGGTCCAACTGAGACTTATAATGCTTCATTTTAAAATGACTCAGCAAATTAAATGAATGGTGTAGATATATAATGCAACATCATAATGGGCCATGGTCAGCTTCCCACCCATGGCCGCATATTGGCTAGTGACCATCCAATGTCTTGTGGGCATACCTTGATGTACTTTTTGACCACCTCGTCTATCTATTATTCCATCTCATATCAGGACTTTGGACTTTAAAAACTTTTATAAGTCACGAAAGTTTTGAATGAAGCTGATGTTTTAGTTTTGAATGAAGCTGATATTTATAATATCCCTTTATCTGAGTTTCAGTATTATCAACAGGCTAGATGGCAAATAAATATTATGAAAACCTTATTATGAGCTTTTTGGGAATTTTTAATAGTGAGTCACTTGATCACTGTTGCTTTTGTGGTGCAGTTTACTTGAGATTTGGATCAGCTTAATTTATAGGACATATCCTATGGGCTATAAAATTGGATAATATGCAATACATCATAAAGGGGGGGCCAATGGTGGGGGTAATAACCCAGGTGGGTAACATTTAATCTACTCCTGTGACTAGTGGTCTATGTTTTGTGGGACCACTTTAATGTATATGCATCGTTCATTCATTTTTTCAGTACATTTTATGGTATGAGTATAAAATTAAAATAAATCGAAATCTTAAATGGACCTCATCACATGAAATAATATTAATTGAACTGCCATTATTAATAACTTCTTCAAGGTTATAAAAGTTTTGGATCAAGTTGATATTTATTTTTTCCTTTCATTTAACTTTGTATGAGCTAATCAGAATGTTAAATGTCAAATAAACATTAAATTGTGTTCATCCCTATGGTTATTATTTTTTATGAGAACCAATCAGAATAAGTTACGTGTGATCTGTATAGATTTGCGTGGTGTTTTTGAAGATATGCAAAGATATATTGAGAAGATTTCTTGATGACATAGATAGAACACATCGAGTAATGCTATGTCATCGTTCAAACGGTCGATGAGGGAATGATCGTGTAAAAAGTAGTTACAGAACATATGGTAGAAGGAGAAACAAAGGAAGCCAAGTAGTGTTTAACGATTATAGTAACCATTAGAACATGAAAAGTATCCAAATTGTCTGATTAAGACTATAAATAGCAAATGAATTTAGCGGGAAGATTTTGTCTTGTACCAACTAAATCAAATCAAACATTATATTTTAATTATCATTTAAATTATCAAGTCATTTTTACATTTTGTAGTGTAATAATTTATTTCTTATCAAGTAAATTACATTTCTTAGTATAATTCTTTACTTTCAACTTACTTTTACATTTCGTATTGTAACTTATAGTGTCAATTAAGTAATTAATAATTTTAGTTGTAATTTGAGTCTATGCTCGCGCGCTGGATTCAGTTCTGCATCAGAAAAAGGTATTTTGCAGCTATTCTTCACGACGACGGTAACAATCTCTTTCTCATTTCTATTTTATCTTTATTAAAATGCACTTTCGTACGTAAGTTAAATGTGTAACCCATCATTAAAGGATGAACCCTACCATCTTAATATTACCTGATTATATTTACACATTGAGTGAATGACTGAATAAGCGACCGATCTCATCAAATCTCATTTATACACTACGTGTCTGCCTATCCTAACGTTTGAGGTTATAATTGGTCAATTTGAATTGAGCAGTAAATTTAATTGTAGAACGCTAAGCAGTAACACAGTGCAAATTATAAGGTTTTTAATGGTGAACATTCAATCATTACTATTTTCCTATAGTGCAGTCCACCAGAGATACATAGATCTACCTCATCTTTAGGATCCAAGTCCTAAAATGATATGAAAAATTGGAAGGCTGGTATGGATTAAAGACATATATTATGGTGTGGCCCATGGATCACCTACCATCAGCCACTTGGCTAGTGGCAGCCTCACCAGTAAAACCGCATCCACCAACGGTACAGCTGGTCCTGGGTGGCAGCTAAGTCGTATCCTTTGACTGACCACTTAAACGGACCTTAGTGTGAATGGCACGGGTTTCAAAAGCAACATCTCTCTTGTAATCATGACCATAATTTTCTCTTCTATTTCAACGCTCAATATTTACCGTTGATTTACGACTTCTGTAATTTCTGCCCCATTTAATTGAAAGCGGATTGGCTGGTGTACCACACAACAGCTATATAGCTGGTGTATTGACGCCAGCAAGTTCCGTAGGTTGCATGATGAGGTATGTGTTATATCCAAACCGTCCATCCATTTGGCGAGATCGTCTTGAGGATTGAACCAAAAAATAAGACATATCTAAAGATCAATTGGACCACACTGCAAAAATGAGGGATTGAATGTCTACCATTGAAACACTTTTGGGGTCACGGAAGTTACTGATCAAAATGAAATTTGTTTTTCCTCTTCATCCATGTATTTGTGACTTTATTAACAGATTGGATGAAAAATAAATGTTACGGTGAGCTTTATATATTTTTTAACGCTGCTATTTTTGGTGTGGTCCATGTAACATACATCATGGTTGATATAATAAATACATCATTGTGGGGCCATGTAAGATACATCATGGTGAGCGGGTCACGCTACTCAACTTGTCAGTAACTAATCAGCGTCCGCGAAGACGAGCGCTGACATCGAGTTCCAAGTTGTACGAACGGTTTAGAGGAGATTAAAATTATATGGGCACCACAATGATGTATTTATCATATCTACACCGTTCATCCATTTTTCGAGATCATTTTAGAGCATAAGCTAAAAAACGTCATATCCAAAGTTCAACTGGACCACACTACAAATAGAAAAGAGGATAATGATTTTCACCCTTAAAACATTCGTAGCACCCACTATAACGTTTATTTTCCATCCAATCTGTTCATAAGGTCAAATAGATACGAAAGAAGAGGAAAAACAAATATCATATTGATCCAAAATATCTTAAACCTGGTAGGCGTTTAACCACCCACTGCCTTTTGCAGTGTGGTCCGCTTGATATTTAGATCTGGCTTATTTTTCGTCTCAGTCCTTAAGTCGATCTCACCAAATGGATGTACGGTTCGGATATAACACATATCTCATGATGGGACCCACATAACTTGCAGACATCAATACACCAGCTATATAGCTGGCGTGTGGTAGACCAGCCAATCCGCGTCAATTTCCACACAGAGTGGGACCCACTACGTGGGTGGTCTGCTTTGTACATCTCCTTGTCTTTTTTAATATGGACCTGTTGCTAGAGGTATGCTGTTTTATCAGTCCATCCACATATCAAGAGCAAGTACAGAACAACTCCTCACTATACACGTGACAGATCCGGTCCGTTCATCATTAAGCCATAGAAAAACGATTATTATCTTAGAAAATCTAGGCTCGTTTCACATATTTACTATAGTTGTTAGATGCTTGTAAAAAGAATGATGTACATGTGTGACCCACCTGCTGGGTTAATTTTTCAGACCAGGACCGATCTGTATCACAATTTTAAACACGTGCCCCAGATTGCACGTGTGGAACACTTGTATCTCATGGTTGAAAAGCGCTTATGGACAGAGACATAAGCTTTTGATACTTTGAGTTAGAGGGTGATGTATGATATGCAGTCGTGAAAAAAGAAATTGCCTTTTGACTTTCTATCAATCTCCACCTTATGAACGGTCCATATCAAAGGTTAGATGGTATAATTTGAAGGTAGTGTCACATGATGTATAGTCTATATCAAGGGAGGGCTTCACATGATGTGGAGTGGACATTGAATGTGGAATCCACACGATGGATAATTAACATTGATGGCCGGTCATACATGATCAATGACCCGCTTCATGGTAGGCGCCAGCATGTGGTGAATTCTTGGATCCTTATTCTTGCTCTAGTGGTAGATTCTCAAGAGTTTCAACACCTGGTCAAGGGTTCGAGTATCCATAGGTGGTGAAATTCCACTAGCATGAGTGTGTGGGGTGTGTTAAAAGTAAATAAATAAATAAATAATATAGGCACCACATTGGACCCTAAAGAAGGTTACAAAAGTTGGCTCCCACGCGATGGACAATTAACATTGATGGTAGGCCCCACGTGATCGATGACCCACATCAAGATGAACCCTACATAATGGATGATACGTATCAAAAGTCAGCCCCTCATGATGAGTGGTCCACGTCCAAGCAGCATAGCATGATGGACAACCCACTTCGAAGTTGAACCAATTTAATGGACAATTCACATTAAAGGTAGGCTCTACATGATGGATAGCATACATCTAAGGTAGGCTCCACTATGAATAGCCTACAGGAAGGAAGGTAGGCCTCACAAGGTGAATGGTTCATATTACAAGTAGGCTCCACACAATAGATGGTTAGCATTAGAGATCATAGAGTGAAATGGAGCCAACCTAATAAACAAATTACATTAAATATGGGCTCAAATGATGATGGTAGATATTAGAGGTGGGCCCCATGTGAATAGTAAACAGAAATTTTAATGAAAGGAATTTAGAAAAATGAAAAAATGAGATTTAAAAATTACAAATAAATTAAGCAAAATGACTATAATAGCCACTAAAAATATAAACAAACAAGTGTCTAGGAATTTGGAGGGTAGGGTCGTGCACACAATATGATCTTGTAGAAATTGCCTGCATATCAAGTGTCATTGAATATCTGAGTATTATATGACTCATAAAATTTTAAAAACATTCAGTCCCAATCGCATGTTATGCGTTGTTGGAATAAAGCTTGAATAATAAAATAAGAGGGACCGTATACATCCTTGTATACTAACTAAACATACAACATTTTATTTCGCCTTACATGTTGTTCTGTATAACATCCAGGCCGTTGAAAGGGTGGAATGAATCATAAAGATCACTGGGATGAAAATCAGGATGGCACATCTATCATATATCCTGGACAAATGAAATCAGAGTGCAGCCAATGGTCTGGATCAACGTACTTGTCTGGTCCACTGATGAATGAATTGTCCCAATTTCTCAGCAGGTGATCTTCATGTTATTTTCCACCCTTTTAACGGCTCAGATGTTCTGTTAAAATTAACACATGAGTAGAAAATAAAAACATGTATGTTTAGTTACAAAGTTGTAGTTAATTCTTAAGGAAAGTATTTTATTTTGTCTTTTTTAGAAAAAAAATAAAAAAATAAAAAAATAAATTTAAAAGTGAGCTTTATGTCCCGGACAAAGGATCAAGGATGGGCGTGGTCATGACATCCACCATACACTTGGCACATGTCCACATCAAATCCCACCATCTAAGGGGGGCCATTTTGGTGGATCCCTGACTGTGGGACCCACCTTGATGTATTCAACTTAATCCACAATGTTCATCTGTTTTGACAGATTATTTTAGTGCAGGGTCCCAAAAATGAAGCAGATCCAAATCTCAGGTGGGCCATACCACAGTAAACCGTGGTGATTGAATATCAACCATTAAAAAACTTCCTGGGGCTACTGGAATGTTTATTTTCCATCCAACCCGTTGATAATGTCAAAAGGATATGGATGAAGGGAACAAAAAAAATTCAGCTTGATCCAAAAATTTCGTGACCCACAAGAAGTTTTTAATGGTCAATCGCCTCTATTTCCTATGGTGTGGCCTACCTGAGATTGGGATCTGCTTTATTTTTTGAATCATGCTCAAATACTTGAGAGCTGTCAAAAACAGATGGACGTCGTTGATGTAAGGCATATACATCACGGTGGGCCCCACAGTCGAGGGATCCACCCACCCCCTCACTAAGAAGTCAAACGACTATCGATTGTTCTTTGAACCAGTGGATGAGTTGGATCCGTCAACCATTTGATGACGTTACTGGATGCCCATTTCCTTTCGCAGGAAGTTCCTGCGCATGGATGTAAGTGGGGCCCACAGTGATGTTGTGAGAAATCTACTCCGTCCATCTGTTTTTACGGATCATTTTAGGATAAGAGACCAAAAACCAGGTGGATCCAAAACTTGAGATGGCCATACGAGAGGAAACAGTGGGGATTTAGTGATCACCGTTAAAATATTTATATGGCCACAAAAAGTTTCCATAAGTGGGGGATCGTCATGGTGGGTCCCACCACCATTTGATGACGTTACTGATGCGGATTTCCTTTCGCAGGAAGTTCCTGCGCATGGATGCTAAGTGGGGCCCACAGTGATGTTGTGAGAAATCTACTCCGCCCATCTGTTTTTACTGATCATTTTAGCATAAGAGACCAAAAACCAGGTGGATCCAAAACTTGACGTGGCCATACGGGAGGAAACAGTGGGGATTTAGTGATCACTGTTAAAATATTTATATGGCCACAAAAAGTTTCATATCAGGATAATTTTTTGGTGTGGGATTGACCTTATCAACGGTTTGGATGGCATATAAGCATTAAGGTAGAGCCCAGAGAGATTTCAATAGTCAGAAACTCTTTTCCTAGTTTTCCCTCTCATATGGCCGCATCGAGTCTTGTATCCATCTGATTTTGGTTACTTACAGTGAAATGATCCGAAAAACAGATGAACGGAGTATATTTCCAACAAGCATTATAGTTAAGTTAGCCCCACCTAGCATCCCAGCGCAAGAACTTCCTTTAAAGGAAATCTTAAATTCTGCACAATGGCAAGCACCTTCCCTGCAGGTGATCATTTTCTCTCTTTTTTTCAAAGTTATTATCATGGGGCCCACCAAATTGATGGTCTGGATCATTAATTGCATAAGTATCAAAGTACGAGCCACCCTATGTATGGCCAGGCAATCGAGGCACTACAAACATAGATGTCTCAATCACACAGGAGCTTTAATCAAAGGAAGAGTCACATGATACTCAACCACAATGACTTAGACACCAGAAATTAGAAATTGTGTATGTGAAAAGTCATTCACTCAAGTAAATTAAAATAACTACATTGTAAATCATATCATTTGAATGATCTTAACCTCGATTTATGGACACTTGTTAGTTGAAATAGGACCATTGGATATTTTTTCCATTTGGGATTTTTGCAAATTCACACATTAATTGTAAGTATTTACAAATACCAACACAAACAGATGATTTTGCAATTAATTACATTATTAATTTTTCAGTATTCCAAATACCAACATTCCATTAGTTTTTAATAAATTCTTAATCAACCATACACTCAAAAAAATAATAATAATAAGAGATCAAGCATGACAGTCTTCGGGTTTAATTCAACCATTTTAATTTAGTATTTTGTCTGAGGATATAACCATTTTTTAATTCTAGAAATGCATATCATGGATTATGACCACAAAGGAAGAAAATTTTATAAGTTCATAAATTTTCTAAAAAAGACTTTCACATGCATATTTTGTAAGGATTATGACCATGAAGCCATATTGGCAAAATTTTCTTCTCAATGATCATCCATTAAGAAGGAGGTGATCAAATACCTTCAATTATAATTGAGGACCTGTTTGAGCTTGTTGAATTATACATTGAAAAAACATCATTTCCATCCAATAACATTTTCTTTGTTTGCTTTTATAAATTTTTTAGAAACAGTAACTCTATTTTACTTTTATTTATTGAAAAATCTCATACGTGCTAAATTCTCACATTTGCCAATTTGTCCCATGTAACAATATGACCTGTGTGCATAATTCATCTTCAATGCACATATTTTAACCTTCAATATATTTGGAATTGAAGAAAACGTTTTCACAAAAGGGTTGGAAAACAATCAATGGAAATGGCTTTTCGTTTCTCTCTGTTTTCTAAAAATAGTGTTTCTCTTTTTCTTTTTTTTCTTTTTTTTTTCAAATCCAAAGATGGCAGTTACAATTTTCTCTATAAATTAAGATTTTGTAAACACAAAAGAAAAAAAATACTCCTAAGAATTCTAATTGCCATTAGCATGCTAGTCTCACCACACCAATGGCTTGTTTAAGTGTAGATTTCATCCAAGTTTCATATTTTTCAATCCGGACTTCAGCCTTTCTCTTTTCACCCCTCAAAAGGACTGATTTGGGAAACATATAGATATCTCTCTTTCACTCGGATTCATTAGCCCAAAAACTGAGGTAGATCTAACTTTCAGGTGGACCACACCACAAGAAAAAGTGATGATATTCAACACCCACCATTAAAAATTTCTTGAAGACCACAAAAGTTTTGGATCAAGCTTACATTTGTCTTTACCCTTAATCTAAGTCTGCGTGACCTAATTAAAAGGTTAGATGGAAAATAAACATTATGGTGACCCCCAGGAACTTTTCAACGGTGACCGTTCAATCATCGTTGTTTCCTGTGGTGTGGTCCACCTGAGATTTAGATCTTCATCATTTTTGGGCTCATGCACTAAAATGAGCTGAAAAAATGAATGGATGTCATTGATAAAAAAAAAAAAAAAAAAAAAACATACATCAGGTGGGCCCAAAGAACTTTTCTAGCACGGACTAATACCGACCTCTTAATACGAAGAGGCCACTACCGAATCCGAATCTCTCTCATCAGAAAACTCATGATTTGGGGATTTTTTAACCAACAAAAACTTTATATTATAAAAAAAAATTGCAGAATGTTTGAGAAATCATTGTTTCATTTATTACCCATTTTTAAATACATTCATTTGTCTTCTTCTAATTTTTTAAGAGATGCCTCTGAATCATTGGATCTTTTATTTCCAATATTTCATTAAAATCATATTATTTAAAGCACCACTCACTAGAACATTTGATTTACCCAAAAGGTGGACCACCATACCATGAACTCATTGCAAAAATTCGAGCAAACCACTCATCAGTTAGGTCAAACACATACACCCAAAAGGTGGACCACCATGCCTGATGAGTGGACCATCCTAGCTTTTCTACCAGGTCCTCTTTATCATGCGGTCTCCCTTTTTCTTGAGTCCAATGTCACACAAGTGACACATCAGCATAAAATAAAAACATTGGATGTTAATAGACAATATTGTTGTATGTTATCACTTCTTTCTTTAAAATAGTCTTGAAAATTGTCGATTTCATGAGTCACGAGATCCTTGCAATCGTCATGCACAGTTATATGATACTCGGGCTGCCTAGACCATTTGATACTCAGGCACTCAGAAACTTTACACGTGGCATACTATAACTCAAATTAAATGGAATAACTCTGGCCCCAAAAACCAGATTGATTGAATAATCTTAACTTTTAATTCATGGACACTTGTTTTTGGAAGTAAGATCAATGGACATTTTTCAATAAAATCCTACGTTGTGATAATCAAGTTAGTTTATATTTTTACTTCTCATCATATATCTAATTTCAGGAATGTAATTTGGATGGTTTAATTAATTTGACTTAATTGAATGCCATGTATATGCCGGTGCATCAACCATCATACTATACCAGAGTATCAATTTTTTTATGTCTTGGACTGTAAGTTATGGTCCACCCAACCAATAACTTCCAACCTTGACGCAGGGGAAGACGTGAGGTCGAGCACCGTCTTCCTCAAGAGGATAACTATTCTGAATCCATGGAACTTCTCTGGACTCCTCACAGAGACTTCTTGAATCCACGAGAAAAGAGAGCAGAAAATAGAAATAAATTCTAAATAAATTCGAAATAGATTAATGAATCCATAAAAACGAGTTCACAACCCTTTAAATAAGGGTACTAAGCAATGGGAAAGAAATCAGAATCAAACTACAACTAGGACTCCTAGAATTCGCGACTTACTATAAATAGTAAACTTACTATTTATAAACGATCGTGATGTCTACTAGTGCGCAAGGTTTTCGGCCAAAAATAGTAAGTGTCCTATTTGGCTTCACCAACTTGTTCTCCTAATTATTCTAAGCTCTTTTCATGTTGGGCGCAACTCCTAAAGCCCGACGGATGAAGAGTTATAAGCAAACTAAAACTTACTATTTATAGTAAAAATGAAATTGAAACAGGGAAACGACCGTCAAATCAGGGGTTTCTCGCAATTCCGAGCGTCGCAACCCTGCTTTGTAGGGTTGGTTGGCTAAAGTAGCTCGTTCTACCCCAAAATCATATATTTTTCGTCGGCTAACTCATCCCGGATTACGAGATACGCCTGATTTAAGGTTTGATGGTCCAGATCACTTCTGTCGCCGACCGGGCCTTTTCTGATCCATCTTTGCCATGTAATTGTCCGCGACCTGCTTTACATCATTCTCCTCCACTTCAAAAGAACTCGTCCTCGAGTTATCATTATGCGCTGGTTCATGATACTCAGTCAGGTTCGCGACATTGAAAGTTCGTGAGATCGCCATATCATCTGGAAGATCAACAACATAAGCGTTGTCATTGATCTTTCGGATGGTTGGTACCGGTCCAATCTTTTTATTCTTCAACTTGTTGTACGTTCCGGTCGGAAATCTTTCTTTGCGCAGATGGACCATTACTTGGTCGCCCACCTCAAACACTTTCTCTCGCCGATGCTTGTCCGCTTGCTCCTTGTACTTTTCGTTCGAGGCATGCAACTTGTTCTGTACCTCCGCATGAATGCCCATGATTTTTTCTGCCATATGTTCTGCTGGAATGCTTATGCCTGGGAGCTTGGGCAGAGGGACCAAGTCTAGTGTATGGCGATGTACTCGTCCGTAAATAACCTGGAACGGGGATTTTCCTGTCGAGCGGTTCACCATGTTGTTGAATGCAAACTCTGCTTGAGACAAGGCCAAATCCTACTGCTTCGGTTTTTCTCCTGAAATACATCGAAGGAGGTTTCCCAACGTGCGATTCACAACCTCAGTTTGACCGTCAGTCTGTGGGTGGTACGCATTGCTGAACTGAAGGCGTGTATCGAATCGAGTCCACAAAGTCCACCAAAAGTGGCTTATGAACTTTGTGTCATGGTCGGAAGTAATAGTCTTGGGAACTCCGTGTAGCCACACAATTTCTCTGAAGAATATATTCGCCACGTGTGTTGCATCAAGAGTCTTCTTGCATGGAATAAAGTGCACCATCTTGGAAAAACGATTTACTACCACGAACACCGAATCCATGCCGCGTTGTGTTCGTGGGAGACCAAGCACAAAGTCCATAGATAAATCCTCCCAAGGGCCGTCAGGCACGGGTAATGGGGTTTAGAGGCCCGTATTATGGGATTGCCCCTTGGAAGTCTGACAAATATAACAGCGTTGGACTGCCTTTCCCACATCACGTACCAATTGCGGCCAGTAATACCGTTCTTCCACAAGAGCTCGCGTCTTATCTCACCCAAGGCATCCACTGAGGCCACCTCCATGTAGTTCTTAGATTATCTGTTCCCTGAGCGAACTCTTTGGGATACATAGTCGATTTCCCTTAAAAAGGAACCCGTCTTGTATATATAAGTCACCGGGGTGACCTTCCTGATATCTAACCCATGCGTCCTTGAAGTCGTCATCGTCGGCATATATGTCTTTGAGGCGATCGAACCCGACAACTTCATTGCTCATAGTGACTAACAAAGTTGTACGGCGACTCAGCGCATCGGCTACTTTGTTCTGTTGCCCTGACTTATGCTTTAGCACGAATGTGAATTCCTGCAAAAATGAGATTCATCTAGCATGCACAAGGTTAATGTTAGATTGACTATTAATAAACTTGAGGGCTTGATGGTCCGTGTAAAGTATGAATTCCCTTTGAATCAAATAATGTCGCCAGTGTCGCAGTGCGTGGACTACCGCGTATAACTCGATCTCATATGTAGATCACTTCTTGCGTACATCACTAAGTTTCTCACTGTAGAAGGCTACCGGCCTACCTTCTTGAGACAAAACTCCCCCAATCCCAACATATGAGGCATCACATTCGACTTCAAACAGTTTGTCGAAGTTGGGAAGTACAAGAACCGGGGTGGTGGATAATCTGCGCTTGATTTCGGCAAAGCTCCTGTCGGCTTCGTCAGTCCACTGAAACTGCCCTTTCTTCATGCAATCTGTGATCGGTGACATAATGGTACTGAAAATTTTCACAAACCGACGATATAATGTCGCTAGTCCATGGAAACTTCGTACTTCGTGAATATTTTTAAGAACCGGCCATTCTCTGATTGTCTTCACCTTTTCCTCATCCACTCGAATGCTCGTGGATGTAACTACAAAACCCAGAAACAATAGGCTATCAGTCATAAAGCTACACTTTTTAAAATTGAGGTACAGTTTATTTTCAGTGAGCACTTGAAGGACCTTCTTGAGGTACTCCATATGAGTGATTTCATCTTGACTGTATATCAAAATATCATCCAAATAAACCACAACGAACCGCCCAATGAAAGGTTTCAGAACTTGGTTCATCAACCTCATGAATGTGCTAGGCGCATTAGAAAGACCGAAATGCATAACCATCCATTCGTACAATCCTTCCTTAGTCTTAAAGGCTGTTTTCTACTCATCACCCGGCCGTATTCGAATCTGATGGTATCCGCTCCTTAAGTCCAATTTAGAAAATATTTTTGCGCCCTCTAGCATATCCAACATATCATCCAACCGTGGTATAAGAAACCTGTATTTGATGGTGATCTTGTTGATGGCCCGGCTGTCGACACACATGCGCCAACTCCCATCTTTCTTTGGAATTAGTAGAGCTGGTACAGCACATGGGCTCATGCTTTCTCGAATAAGACCCTTACGGATAAGTTCCTCCACTTGTCCCTGCAGAATCTCGCACTCATTCGGACTCATTCGATAATGAGGACGATTAGGTAAACTGGACCCAGGGACAAAGTCGATATGGTGTTGGATATCTCGCATAGGGGGTAACCCATCGGGAAGATCATCGGGCCAGATTTTTTTGAATTCCTGTAACAAGGGCCTTAGTTTTTCAGGGATGATGGTAGGCTCGAGTTCTTCCCCTTTCACAACTAGTGCATAAGCCTGTCCTTTTTCTTTGGATTCTTCCATGAAGTCTCGTATGGTTAAGAGAAAACGACCCTCCCCTTTAGAAGTTTCAGGTGGTCCCTCTGGATCCATAGGGTCCAATATAGTCTTCCGGTCATCCTTGACGAATATATATATGTAATCTCGCCCCTTATGAGTGGCGTTACGGTCAGATTGCCAGGGTCGACCGAGTAGTATGTGACATGCTTCCATGTCAACCACATCGCATACTACTTCATCCTTATAATGTTTGTCAATGGAAAAAGATATGGTGCACCGTTCAGTTACCTTTGTTTCGCTGACCTTATTGATCCAACCGATTGTATATGGAGAGGGATGACGCTCCGTTTTCAATTGTAATTTTTCCACCATGACCCTGGAGACGATGTTCTCGCTGCTTCCACTGTCAATGATCATGTCACAAACCTTTCGATTCACCGTACACCTAGTGCAGAAGATGTTATGCCACTGTTGATGCACTTCTTTTCTTGGCGCATATAATAGTCGTCTCACGACGAGCGACTCGCCATGATCTTGTTGAACCCAACCTGAATCTTCTACGTCGTCCTCGGTGGTTTGCTCCTGTTCTTCAATATCTAGATCTTCATAAGCGCTATCAGTACTACCATCATTAATGGCGAGGTTTGCCACTTTTCACCGGGGACAAGTATTTGACAAGTGGCCTGGTTGGCCACAACGATAGCAGTTGTTGGGCCTTGCCCTAGCATAGGGGTTCGGGATTGTACTTGGACCAGCAGCAGTCGATACGCCCCTTTGGGGTCTAGCTTGCCCGCTTCCCTGATTTCGGTTCTCAGACGTAGGAGGTTGAGTGCGTGCTCCTACGAGCTCCTTTCCCTTAGGCTGTGGAGTTCCCTGGGGTGGACCTGCCGCAGTGATCCTCGCAGTAGGATAGGCCCGTGTGTTAGAACGTTCAAGTTGCACTACTGCCTCAGTAGCCAACTTGATCGCATCATTCATCGTCCAGACGAACTGCATCTGGACCCGATCCTGGATCGCCATATGCAATCCACCGTTGAATCGGACGACTTGCTGCGATTCAGTCTCGACCAAATCGTTGCGCGCCGCTAGGCGGTAAAATTCTTCTGCGTACTTTCTCACCGACCGACTACCCTGTCGACAATTTTGGTATTGTTGGAATAATATCTGATCGTAATCGCTAGGGAGGAATCGGGCACGTAGTAGCTGCTTCATTCGCTGCCATGTGCGGATTGGTGCTTTCATCTGCCTGGTTCGTGCGAGTTACAGTTGTTCCCACCAAGCTGAAGCTCCTCCTTTCAACTTGTAGGCCACAAGCTTGACCTTCTTTGTTTCAGGGATGTCCATATAGTAAAAAAATTGCTCAACTTCAGAAAGTCAATCGAGAAAATCCTCAATGTATAGATGACCATTGAAGTTAGGAATATCAACCCGTATCTTGAAGTCTCAATCTATTCGATCTACCCGATCGCCGCCTTGCCTGAGGTGTTGGAAGATCACGTCATCGATCTCCTCTTCACTGGAGCCCCTGTCCTCAGGGACGGCCCTTGGATGCACTGCTGGTATTATCCTGCAATCGGGGCAATTACGGGTTTCAGCAATTGGTGGTGGAGGATTATCACCAGGAACACGGAGTTGCCCTAGGGTTTCTTCCAAGAGATTCGCTATGCGGTTCATGGAAGCATATAGCCCTTGCATGGCTTGCCGATTCTCTTGCTGTGCTGCTTGGAAAGTTGCCGCCGTTAAAGGAAAATTTCCTGGAGCACCGCCTATGGGATTGTTGTCCGACCCGTCGTTAGAAGCCATCGACCCGAGGAAAAACCTTGCTTTGATACCAAATTGACGCAGGGGAGGACGTGAGGTCGAGCGCCGTCTTCCTCAAGAGGATAACTATTCCGAATCCACGGAACTTCTCTGGACTCCTCACAGAGACTTCTCGAATCCACGAGAAAAGAGAGCAGAAAATAGAAATAAATTCTAAATAAATTCAAAATAGATTAATGAATCCATAAAAATGAGTTCACAACCCTTTAAATAAGGGTACTAAGCAATGGGAAAGAAATCAGAATCAAACTACAACTAGGACTCCTAGAATTCGCGACTTACTATAAATAGTAAACTTACTATTTATAAACGGTCGTGATGTCTACTAGTGCGCAAGGTTTTCGGCCAAAAATAGTAAGTGTTCTATTTGGCTTCACCAACCTGTTCTCCTAATTATTCTAAGCTCTTTTCACGTTGGGCGCAACTCCTAAAGCCCGACGGATGAAGAGTTATAAGCAAACTAAAACTTACTATTTATAGTAAAAATGAAATTGAAACAGGAAAACGACCGTCAAATCAGGGGTTTCTCGCAATTCCGAGCATCGCAACCTGGCATAGCAGTGTTGGTTGGCTAAAGTAGCTCGTTCTACCCCAAAATCATATATTTTTCGTCGGCTAACTCATCCCGGATTACGAGATACGCCTAATTTAAGGTCTGATGGTCCAGATCACTTTTGTCGCCGACCGGGCCTTTTCTGATCCATCTTTGCCATGTAATTGTCCGCGACCCGCTCTACATCAAACCTTTTATGTGTGTGTGACATCCAACCTATTTAATACTTTGACGTTATTATAAAGTTCATCTTGTTTATTTATAAGAAAAACTCTTTGGTTGAGTGTACCAAAACATCTTTTCTGTTATGTATTAATGGCTAAAAATAGCTTTATATGGTGTGGCCCACCTGGTAAGTAAATAGGGTTGATTTTTGCATCAGATAATTTTCAGGGTGGGACCAACCGATTGAAAGGGTTGTATATATGTCCCATGCACTTAATATGTTGGATGTTATGTGTTAGTTGGACTGTACTTTGTGGTCCAACCAATTGGACTTGAGACCTATTAATTAGTACAACTATAACCATAAATAATTAATGTTCTCTCTATTTATGTTATGCAGTCCATCCGTGCTACAAGAAGATGCATTTGCATGTGTACCATTTCCTATGGACCTACGCCATCTTAGTTTAGTTACTTTAGTATCATATATTCCAAAAATAAAAATAACATTGTAGCTTTCATGTGGGAGTTAGAGCAGATGTAGAGGAAATGTTACACATGATCTTCGTGTAGCCTACATGGTCCGCATAACTTACAATTGAAACCATCCATCCAACAAACCTTATGATGGATTAAACATGTTTAAAAAATTAAACATATTGAATGATCCCAGACCTCAGTGTTCTTCATTTTCTATGATGCATGCTAGTATTTAATCATTTTTTTTTTTGTCATTGATTGTGTTGACACTTCGATTTGCTTTATGTCATGTGTAGAGTGCGCGGCCGTGCCAAAATTGATATAGCGCCTCGATCCAAACCAGTCAACTTCAACCCCAAGCACCGAAAAATAGCAAATACGTCCAATATAAATGTATATAACCAGATTTTGAGAAGATCGGTTAGTTACCTAGCTATTTGCAAAATTTGATAATGATCCGGCAATATTCGGAGGGTGGGGTTCTTCCTCCGAAGATGAGTTACTTTATGCCACAAGAAAAGACATTCAGAATACCAGTGCAATCAAATAAAAGGAAAAACTCAAAGTCGATCAGTACGTGATATAAGATAAACGAAAAAATCTAGCATATGAGCGTAGATTTATATTACAACTAAAGATTATAGCTAGGAATTATCGCTATCGAATCATCACTACATTTAGGATAAGCTGAGATAAAAGATAAATTGATATATTTGATTTGATTGGTTATTGTGTTGGATTGGTTTGGAGATTTCTTGCTC
Source organism: Magnolia officinalis (assembly GCA_021015155.1). Lineage (NCBI taxonomy): Eukaryota > Viridiplantae > Streptophyta > Magnoliopsida > Magnoliales > Magnoliaceae > Magnolia > Magnolia officinalis. Next base: position 51,738,517 of record JAJHSJ010000018.1, read on the forward strand.
TGTTGATTTTCTCTGCTATTTATAGAGTTCTATTGCAACTTATTCAAAAGTCTAAATATTTTTCTTATCTAGATCCTTCTTTAGTTACATTTCTTTTCACGATGGTTTCTCTTCTTTCAGTCAAGACTTTATTCCTCTCGGTCACCTTTGTATCTCAAATAGCTCAACCACTTTTCTCTTTTCGCTTGTAACTTGACTACAACATTTTGTCGACCATCTCCTAATGTGTAAAACTAGATTTACGCTAACTATAATTCCGCAAAAAGAACTCCAAGTATCTTGAAAATTTTTTCATCCACTTCCTATTCCTCATGTGATGTCACATGTTGCCATTTTATTGGCTTTCCCAGAATGACCAGAAATAAGGTACAATATTGTGCCCCCACATCGCTTCGCCTTTGGGAAAGAGGTGAAACCAATGTTGTTCTATTACCCGATAGAATAAAAACAATTGGTCATTTGATCCATGTATTATTTCTTTATTGATTCTGCCCGGCTGAAGTTGTATTGAGAAGTATTTTGTCTCTATTTTAGGGTGGCCACGTGACATGTCGCATAGAATCATATTATACAAGGAGTCATGATTATCCTTTCATTAATGCTCACGTATCGCATATGATATGTAGATGACTCTATGTAACACCCTAATTTTTGTAACTCGAGTATGAAACTCTACCCACAAAAACACGAGCATTAACATAGGGGAATATAATGTACGTATGATTTGAATTAGTGCGCATCAAAAGTAAGGGAGAGAAAACTTATCGTGATATACCATTAAGTACAATGGTTCACGTAAATTAGTAAAAAGTACGAGTCTACTCAGCTGGAGACTTGGTATAAACTCAAAGTATCAAATGTCATAATAGAACTACTAAAAGGAAAGTACTAAGAATCTACTGGTTGAGCACATATAACTCAGCCACATCTTGATAGGACTCCTCCTCGACATGTTCCTCTCTCTCCATAGCAAGATCATCTTTAGGGTTTGCTTCGTAAACTCTACCTGACTAGTTACACAAATAATGACATCCTTCTAAATTTTGACAATTTTTTTACTCTTATTTTAAACTATTTATGTCCTTTTATTTTACATGCCGGAGGTTAGTTCCTCTATAAGCCCTTATTGACCCTCAATTGACCCACCTAGCCGGTTACACAAATAACTCATTTAAAAAAAAAAAAAAAACTTTTTATGTCTTTTTATTTTACATGTGGGAGGTCAGTTCTTCTCTAAGTCATTGCAAAATAAGTTTAGTTTGTACGTAAATCTCATTTGTAAATTATTGTTGACTACGAGAAAGAAAACATTTTTCCTTAACGGAATGTTTCCTGTTGTTTGATATGTAAGAAAATCATAGATTTTGTGGCGAATTAGGGTTAAAATTTTGAGCCCATATCCTCCTCCCAATTTGTTAACTCTAGAAAGGTATGGTAATCTAAGGACCAATTACATCCACATGTAAGCACATCCTGATGGCTTTCATTGAAGACAATAGCAAAGTAAAACCTTTTTCTCCATAAAATCATACCTAGTTTGTCCATACAAGACTACCCGTATACAATCATATCAAATTTCAAAATAATATAAACAAAGGTTTAAATCATACATGTTCTGAATTGATTATGATGTAGAGATCACTGAACCAATGCCATTGCTCCAACTTAATAGATCTCTTCGTAATCTGTCCAAGTATAGAAAGGTAAGAAAGCCCATGTCAAATCCCCTAATAGATGTCGAGGTCGACGTAAACCATTCACATAAGTGAATTGCACAATCACACGTGCAAAGAATAAGACGATGAACTCTCTCTCTCTCTCTCTCTCTCTCTCTCTCTCTCTCTCTCTCTCACCAAGGGGTGGGCTTCTAGGGTTCTCTCCAAGTTAGCCTCCCCTCTCGGATTAAAATAATATATATAAGAAGTAATTATGGTTTTAAGGGTATATCTAGTATGGTGCTCCACCATTCTATAAACTTCAATGTAACATTCTGTGAAGGAATCAAGTCCATTGATTTACCACATCCGTGTATATATTTATGATCTAATCCTTCTATTGTCATAGTCATCCACTAGATATCTATATCTCATACTAATCAAATAGTGGACTATCAAATCTTAGCCATCATATCATCATCAATTATGATAAAAGTGTGAGCTGACAGTGGGGTGTACTAACAAGCTAACAAAAAAAAAAGTATGATAAAAGTAGTTTTAAGGGTTAAAATGAAACTTCAATTGCTAAAAATCTTTAAAATCTAATTAAAACATTTTTTATGTGTTAGGCTCATCAAAAAATCACTTAATAAGTATTTGATCTAATCAGACATAAGACAACCATATATGAGTCCCTAGATGAAACCTAGTACATCCCTTCTTAGCCTTTGCAAGAATCAACAACTTCTAATGAAAATACCTAGCCATGTCTACTTTTAATTAGAGGTGTACACGAGTCGAGCTGAGCCGAGCTTTGCCCAGCTCGTGCTCGACTCGGACTGCTCGAGTCTCAGCTCGTGCTCGGCTTGGCCTTCGAGCTCGGAATAGCAGCTCGTGCTCGGCTTTACCGAGTTCGAGTTCGAGTTTGAGTCTTCGAGTCTGTTTCGAGTTCGAGTTTTCGAGCGGAGTTTCGAGTTTCACGGAGGGAGAGAGTATAGAGATTGGACGGCGGCCGTGCGAGTAAGGGAGGAGGAGGGAGAGAGACGAGTAGAGAGGGCCGTGTGGGCAAGGAGGAGGGAGAGAATAGGGAGATCGGACGGCCGTGCGTCGTTGTAGGCGTGCAGGTAAGGGAGGATGAGGGAGAGAGTAGAGAGAGAGAGAGAGAGAGAGGGAGAAAGGTTAGCTTAGTCGACTGAGAGAGAGAGAGAGAGGGTTAGAGAGGAGAGTTTAGGGTTCGTGTGGGCTGGGATGGTTTTTGAAAATGGGTAGGTTTTTTTTTTAAAGGTATATATACCCTGTACCGAGTCGAGCCGAGTCGAACTGAGTCAAGCCGAGTTCGAGCAGTATTCGAGTCGAGTCGAGTCGACCCGGGGCAAGATCGAACTCGGCTCGAACTCGTTTCGAGCTCTAAAAATCAGCTCGACTCGGTTCGAACTCAGCTTCGATCTGAGTCAAGTCGAGCAAGCTACCGAGCTAACTTTGCTCATGTACAGCTCTACTTTTAATAGCCAGGTAATAGCCTTATACACATCCTCAGGTATAAAAATTAATTATTTTTATACAACATCAAGCCTTGATCATCATGAGCATTTATTATAGGCTTATGAATTCTTAAAGCGGTGACTTAATCTCGATCCACCAATGTAAGTATTGAAAGGTCCTCCCTGGATCCCGTGTATATGGCACACTCACACTCCTATGTGGGAAAAGTGTAAAGACACACTAACACTAAGTCAATTCCCTGATGGTAGAGTGGTAGACAGGAGTTTCAACACGAGGTCTTGGATTCGAAACCCATTTGTGGTGAAATCTCACTATGGTGTGCGTGGGTGTGTGGCGAGTGCGTGTGTAAAAAAATAAAAAAATAAAAAAATAAAAAATAAAAAATAAAAAATAAAAAAACTCCTTGATGGTAGAGACTATCCCGTATATATGGCACACTCATACTCCTATGTGGGATAAGTGTAAAGGCACGCTGATACTAAGTCAACTCCCTGATGGTAGAGACTATCCATCTCGACCCACGCTACTCCTCTCACAAAGGATGACCATACATCTCATAAATGAATATCCATGTGTATCCTACATACTTGTGACGGTCATAGTCTAAACAAAGTACTGAGATCCATGGATTATAATTTTCTTTGGTTAATGACCGTCATTTCTAATCTCAAGTTCCTAAGAATTATTAGATGACTCATTCATCAACTAACCCATTTACACATATAAATTCAAGGTGACATAACATACTAGGAAGCGGATTGCATTCTGAGTAACTTAGTACACTAAGCATATCCATTTTACCAGAGAATTTTAGGGCATGTTCCCTAAAATGAAGCATATCCAAAGCTTAAGTGGACCACACCATAAGAAACAATGTGAATTGAACGTCTATTGTTAAAATTTTGTTATGGGTCACAGAAGTTTTAGATCAAGCAGATATTCGTGTTTTCCCTTAATCCATGTCTATATGATCTTACGAACAAGTTGGATGACAAATAAACATCATTGTGGGCTGTAAGAAGGTTTCAACAATAAAAATCATTATTTACACTGTTCCAATGGTGTGGTCCACTTGAGCTTTGTATATGCTTCGATTTTGTACTCAACCCCTAAAATGAGCTAGAAAAATAGATGGATGCCATGGATAAACCACATACATTAACAGTGATCCCAACAAAATTTACTTAGTATACGATAAAAGTATATTAAGTTACTCAGTACGTAATTCAATTTCTACATACGAAGGCATAGCAAGGTGTCTATATGGGACCTATGATTATTATGATCTACGACCAAGATTAACCAAGTTCTATCCACATGGCTAGAGGATTAAGGCCTTTACTTGAATATAATCTCGGAAAAACAAGAAAATGAATCAGCTTTGGTAAAAATATAAACTAGCTGATCTTTCTATAATAGGTGAGACGTATAGATAATGCCGATGACTAACTTCTCACAAGCCGATGACTAACTTCTCATAAATAAAATAACAGCTAATCCTTGGACAACAAGGTTGGCAATGGGATCAAGTTTGGGTCAAGCCAAGTTAGGCCCAGGTTTGACCTGATACTTAAGACCCTTGGCTCAAGCTTAGCCCAAGCCCAAAACAAGCCCAATACAATAAGACACAAGCTGAGCCCCGAAAAAATGGATGGGATTGGGTCTAACACGAACCAACCCAACCCGACAAAAAGAAGAAGAAGAAGAAGATAAAATTGATATTTCTAATAATCCATTGATTAAGTGGACTACACATAGGTAAAAGAAATTAACATTTCAACTAAATGAAACCAAGAGTCAACATTCAAGAAGGATTGATGGCCGAACCGAGGATTTGTAGGAAAATGATATTGGAAAATCGAAAACAAAAATATTGAAATTAACACCAAGCTGAATCACATATGAATACTCCCCCTTCTCGAGTGAAATTGAGATTTTTGATGGGTTATAAGCGAATTGTTTCCAGGATAAGACAAGCCTACAACAATCACGAATAGATCTACTTAGGAACTCGGTTAATACAGTTGATCTTGAGGCATATTTGTTAAGTGGTCAAACTCAATGACTCAAACAACATTCGAGCTACTCAACAATTCTTAAAAAGAGAAATATTTAGAGATCAGATCGGATCAAATTCTGATTAAATCTGTTGGACTTGGATGATTCTAGACCTAGATGGTCCAACTTATATAACAAGTGAGGTGTGGACCGTTGCTAAATGGTCATCAATGGTTCAGAACATTTGTAAAATATTTCTAACCATTGCCACTAATTTTTGAGCGTTTCAGATGTTAGATCAACGATTTGACCGTTAGATTATCATGGCCTGTCTATTTTCAGACTGTTTTTTGCTATCAAGATTACTGACCATTCTCAAAATGGTTAACAATTTTGGATTCATTGATCTGACCGTTTTCAGCTGTCTATAAAACCTAGACCATCTCACACTTCTTTCGTCGCACCGAGATTGTACCATCTCACGATGGTTCGAGAGCGAAGTGCAAAGTGCGCTATCTAGCACCACTACAGTCACATTGCCCACACCTGAGCCTATGCTCGAACCCGAACGCACACATGTGTATTATGTACTAGAACATGCAAACTAAGCATCTCATTCTTTATTTCTCCGAATACAAATACTATCCACTTGACCACTTATAAACAATAACTTTTTTTTTGTTAACTCCATTCGATGTGGGACTGAATAAAAATACTTCTTTTTTTTTTTTTTCAAAAACCACTTGAAAGTGAAAACAAAATTTTCAATTTTTTTAAAACCAAAATTTCAACATGATGGGAATGACATGGATGTGGGTTTGGTCGGCAAGTCGGCTCATTGCACCCTTAATAACATGTTGAAATAGAATGATATGATACTCGGGCAGGGTGTGACACTTGATACTCAGGTACTCAGAAATTGTACACTCGGTGTATGTCAAACCCACTAAACTGTGGAGCCGCATTCCCCAAATCAGATTGATTGAACAATCCTAACATCTGATTTGGGGCCATTTCAACAAAGACATGCCCGTTGGATTTTTAATTTTTGACCCGTAAATGTCTACCAACCCTGTTAGTTAGATAATAAGAAAAAGTATCCTTTTTTTTTTTTTTTGTATTACATCTTAATGTGACTCATAATTGGGACAGTTTAACTTGTGTAGAAATTAATTCTTAAGTAATTTCTAACTGCCTGCGTATCAAACATCACTCTCTGCCAGAGTATCAAAGGTAAGTCGATAGCAATTTGCCAACGTATTCATTCATTCAATCCGCGGTGGCTTGTATTTGGTTTGACTCATGAATGTCCATGTTGAAGCAAGAAATGATATGGTGGAGACGGGAGAACGAGATGATGGTAGAGCCATCTCTCCATATATACGTGGCAGAGTGATATGTAATCCTGACCGTCTGTCTAGTGGGCCATTTTATGGTTTCCGTATATTCATTTGGACGGTGAACCACAGTCAGGATGGAGCACAGCCCAAGAATCACACTGATGAGATGATCTTAACCATCAGATATCAGTCGTTGAATATGGACCACTGACCATTTCTTTTAGCCGTTCACTTGATAGCTGGGATCACCTGATAAAACAGACATTCGGGTGCCCCATCAACGGTGGAGACCACAAATTGGTTGGTCGTGATGGACTTTTATTTGATACACATTCAGTGTATGACAGCCATACTCAAGCAATCGTCAATTGTACACGTGGCTATTCATAATGCAAGTTTAACCGTACAAATGGTGGGACAAATATTAACAGGTCATAACCCAAAATTGGACATTGGAAAATCCTATTTCCAATCAATGTACACTGGTTCGTTGAATTGGGACCGTTAACCTTTTTAAATTTCATTCATCCATTGATGTCCAATAATCAAACATTCTAGATAACCGATGGTCAATTAATGTAATTTTTGTTATATGGCCCAATCTAAAATGGGCCACAACACTGGAAACAGTACGGACTGTGATCCGGGCCCACCGATGATATTCATATGGGATTCAAAGCTTCAGTAGGCCAAGAAGGTTTCAATGCTGGATTTCGTACAGTTGGCCCACTTTTGTAACAACCCTATGTATTTTTAAGGGTGGGAACTATATCTCACTTTTTCCTTTGGTGTGGCCCACTTAAACCTTGAATCTACCTCAAGAATGTCCTAACATCATCTAGCAAGATGGGTGGGAGTAAAGAAAGTTAGTACGTCACTCCTCTCACATAACCAACCCCAACCCCCTCCCCATTTTCTCTCTCTTCTCCATCCTTCCTTCTTCTTCGTCGTGCCAAGCTCCCTCACGAACCGACCCATTCTTGCACATGGGACCCACCTCACCGATTCGAATCATCCATCAGTCTAGAGTTAGAGAATAAGGGAGAGAGGGTTTGCATTCCACACATCATCCGAATTGACCCATTGCCATAAGGTTCAGTCGTAGCACCACCGACTTCAATGCCTTGCATCAGCCATCTAACAAGGAAGGAAGGAGAACGTGGAAGAAAGAGAAGGACTGGAGGAGAAAGAAAGAAGAAATGAAAGAAGCAGGAGAGACAGATGGAGAGGGAGATAAACCAAGAGATAGGGATTCTCCAACTATTTGTCGACTCAGCATTGTATTTTCGAGAGCTGACTGAATTTCAAAGTGAAATTTGGGCTCTTAAGTAGAGCTGGGCATCAGACCGATTCAGATCGGATTGGGTCCAACTCGATTTGATCGAAATGTAGGCAGGCTTTCTGAACTCGATCCGATCCGGGACTGGGTCCGGGAGATCTGACTCGATCTGATCCGATTCGTGGTTGGCCTGACCCGAACCGTGTCTAACTCGGTCAGGGACTCTGAGTCGGATTGGGTTGGGCACGATTCGGATCAAAATTTTTAACAGTGAAAATTATTATCCTCGCTGCTATTTTCGGTGTGGTCCATTTGAGCCTTAGATATGATTCAACTTTTTTCAAATGCTCTAAAATGATCACCAAGATTGGATAAACGGTATGGATATAATAAATACATCATTGTGGGACTGTAGATACCCTACTCAGGCTAACATCTTGAGAAAGCTAAGACAATTCGGGAACCATGAGGATATCCTAAACCAAACCCTAATCCGAACCAAGCCCTAATCCTAGCCTAAACCCTAACCCTAGCCAAGACCCTGATCCAAACCCTAATCAAACCTAAGCCATCACAAACCATCATTTAAGCCAAAGCATACCCAAACCTTCACCCACAATCAACCCATTTCTCGGTCCATTTTTAGGTCACAATCAAGCCAATTTTGAGCCATTTTAAAGCCAAATATCCAAAACGGATTTTATTTCACTCTCAGGACCCAAAAAAGGACCCACCGACCAAATTTCGGGAGAAACTGTACCCGAGGTGGTTGGTTGACTACCGCCGGCGGTAGTCACACTACCGCTTCCTCTCAAAAAACATGCGCGGGCCAGCCACACGAGTTTCTGACCAAACCCAGCCCGGGCGATAGTCGGACTACCGCCGGCAGTACCAGAAGTACTGCCACTTGCGGCCCTCGTGTGGACGTTTAGGGACAGCTGTCCCAGCGTCCATGTGGCGTCTCCCTCCCCTCAACCAATCACCACCTGCCATATCAGCATTTATCCTCCTTAAACCTAAAAATTACCAAAAGACCATTGGAGAAGGCTATAAATAGCCTCTCCTCTTCACATTTCAATCATCCACTTCTCATTTTCCAAGCTTAAGTGAGAAGGAGAGGGGGAGAGAAAGGAAGAGAGTGAGGGTGAGGAGGAGCTCTAAGCCTCCAAGTCCAGATTTTTCAGTTATCCCCTTAGCCCATTCCCTATCTTCCCAACCATCCTGATCCCCAACACTAGCCCAGATTGATCATGGCTCAGTCCGTGTCTTAGCTTACTCAAGCCAAAGATTTATTCATTCTACATACAAGCATTTATCATGATATCTATTCCTTTCTCAACCCCCATGCTTCTCTAGATCTCTAGTGAACATATGCTCTGTGACTTACAGTACACCAGATCCTGTCACATCAGAAATTTCTAGTGATCTAGACCCATTTTCTTGCCTCTTTGCATAAGCATCACCACATCCGCCTTCTAGATATGCTGTTGGACGTATGCTCTGTGGCTTGCCGAAATCTTGGATCTTGCCCATCAGAAATCCACGTGTGTGCCTAGTCCTATCTCGACCACGTCATCCATCCCTTGAGAATGTTTTACCACACAAAGTAGAGACCGTACATTTGTACGGGTAGAGAGGGTGCCTAACACCTTCCCTCTTTGTAACTGAGGTCCCTTACCCAGAATCCTGGATCGCAGATCAGGAGTCACTCTAAGGTAGGAGAGTCTTCAAATTTCTTCAACCTTACATATTCCGCGGTTTCTAGCCGACTGCGGGATTCCGAGATTAATCGGCTAGTGGCGACTCCAACATCCACAAATCGACCTAATCACCCCCATCACCCCAAAATTACCATACAAATCAGTGTGGGCGCCGATTTCCAGTGTCTACAGGGGCCCATGTAATTTTCATCTCATTTGAGCCGTTTGTACAACTCAGAGCTCAAGGCGTAGACTCCGCTCTCCTTTGCACGACACGTGGTGCAGACGAGTTGTGCATGAAAGCACAGTGGCAGTGGCTTGCTTAGCAAGAAAGCACAGCGGCGTGTTGTGCATAGTGCATTACACGGTATTCACATTAGCAAGTTCTGTGGGTTTGATCATGGGGTATGTGTTATATCCAAACCGTTCATGCATTTGGAGAGCTCGTCTTAAGGCTTGAGATGAAAAATAAGACAGAGCTAACTATCAAGTGGACCACGCAAATTGTTTAAGGTGAAAATCATTATCTCTGCCGCTTTTTGTGGTGTGGTCCGGATGATCTTTGGATATTATTCATTTTTTGGATAATGCTCTATAATGATCTCTAAAAATATATAACCGGTGTAGATATAATAAATACATCACTGTGGGGCCCATATAACTTTGATCTCCTTTGAATTGTTCGAACAACCCGGAGCTCGAGGAGCGTCAAATGTCACTCGTCAGTGCGTCTTCGCGGGAGACGGATTGGCTACTCCCCCTGCCACCAGCCAATGGCTGGTGGTCGGTGCTCTGTGGGCTCCACCATGATGTATGTGTTTCATCCTTAACATCCATCTATTTTTCTTTATCATTTCATGATATTACAAAAAAAATGAAGTATATCCCAATCTCAAGCGGACCACATTACAGGAAACAGTGTTGAATGAACATTGACCATTAAAAACTTTTTGGGGGCCATAAAAGTATTGGATCAAGCTGATATTTGTGTTTTCCCATCATTTGGGTCTTTATGACCTAATCAATAGATTGGATGTCAAATAAACAGTACAGTGGGCCTTAGGAGGATTTAAATGATGGATATCCAATCACTATTGTTTTCCTGTGGTGTGGTCCATCTGAGATCTATATCCCTCATTTTTGGGATAAAGCCCTAAAATGATCTTTAAAAATAGATGAACGGGATGGATGAAATACATACATCATGGTGGGGCTCACAGAGCAGTGACCACCAGCCACGTAGTTGGTGTCAAGGGGAGTAACCAATCCGTTCCTTGTCTTTGCAGGACGCGGATTTACTGCGATGAACGAGATGGATGAAATACATACATCATGGTGGGGCTCACAAAGCACGGACCACTAGCCACGGGGCTGGTGTCAAGGGTAGTAGCCAATCTACTGCGAAAGGCTTTCGCAAGACGCGGATTTACTGCGAAAGGCTTTCGCAGGAAGCTCCTGCGCAAGTATTCCAGGTGGGGCCCACCGCGGTGTTCGTGAGAAATCAAACCCGTCCATCTGTTTTTCTATAACGCCCTGAAATTCGGGGGTCGAGTATGAACTCAACACCCGAGTTCCAACGCATCACTTATGCAACATACACAGTGCTGGTTAAATGTTGTCTGAGTTAGCGCAATAAACATGAATGAGATTAAACCAAAACAGTAGTTCATACTCCAGTTCAACTGTATATAAAAGCAAGCGGAAGACTGAAATTTTATATTCAAGTATGTAAAGTAACAAAATTTTCTGAACTCCTGAGTATGAGTACTAGCTGAGCACCAATATACATGTATTGTTTTAAAGTCAAAACCCAAAATACAATCCTCAAAAGAGGCCCTGAGAATCCCGCGATGCAGCCGGCCTAAGCGTAGCCGTCAGAGTACTGCATGAAGGAGAACTCCTCCTGGTCCTCATCAAAGTCGGGCTCTGGCTCCTGAACCACGGCGCCCTCTATACTTGCGACAGAGTCTGGTTGGTGTGTACAACACCGTCCCGTAACGTGGGAGTGAGTAGCTAACTCAGTGGAACAATAAAGCATAAGTTAACATGTTAACAAATCAATCAAGCAGTAATGATAAAGCAGTACAAATCAAGCATTTCTAACTACTCTTGTTAAGTGCAAAATGATATGACATGATGCTGTATGCCCTTGCCAAACCACCCTCAAGCGACATCATCTTACGTTCGCGAATGCTTACTCCCTCAGTGCGCCACATCTACAAAGCACATGCGATGCGATGATGCTCATGATTACCAAGTTTTTATTAATCCATTTCAACCAGCAGTATTAGGAAACTAAGGTACCTCCCTTGTATCATTCCCAACATGATCCATTCTAGGGTCGTCAATCCTAGTTATTCTCATACGATATTATAGTTTGAGGAGCGTAGTGAAGGCATCGCAAAAGGTTCGTCACCCGTCAGCGCGGATACAGGTCTCACCGTATGCGGCTCCATTGCTGGCCGTCAGCTCGAATACAGGTCTCACCGTACTCGGCTCAATCACTAGCTGTCAGCTCAAGTACAGGTCTCACCGTACTCGGCTCAACTCACACTCTAGTTGCTGTGAAAGACTCGTGGCCAAACACAGACCCTTGGAGTGTACTCGATGATACCACGGAGGACTCGTCGCCCGTCAGCACGAGCACAGATCTCACCGTACTCGGCTCTCGTCGAAGTATCGACAGCTCGAATACAGTGTCCCATACCACCGTATTCGGCTCACGAGTTAGTTGCGCAATGGTCACTACGGGGAGGCACATGACCCCAGCGTAGGCCGACAGCTCGACCACGGTGTCCCATACCACCATGCCCGGCTCATGCGACTTAGCGGATCTAGGTACCATGGTTAAACGGGAATCGCCACTGGTAAGTTTAGTACCCTAGGTTCAAGCAGTAGCGACCAAGCAGGGTGAACACACAATTACACTTCGGTTTAGTTGGCGAGCCTGACTAGCTCGGGTGCACCACAAGTTAAGCGATATGGAGCGCAAAAGCACTCCGCGTGGCCAACCACTATCGCCAACCGAAGTACGACTCGGGTCCGCCGGACACGTCCTTTGTGGCGACATGAATCTCAGCCACAATCACAAGTCTGGTACCGAATGTTTGGACTATATACATAGTCCCAAACCCAAACAGTTTTCATCGTTAGCATGTGAAGTAAAGCATGATAAACAAGCAATACAAGCATGTTAGTAGGCATGTTATAAAGCATGAAGTAAAACATGAAGTCAAGCATGTTGCAAAGCATGTTGTAAGGCATGTGATAAAGCACTATCCCCATAGGGATACAATTGTGTGCGCATTACAATTGAGTGGTTGCGGTGAACCACCGCATGGAGGGGATCCTACATGTCTCTAAGGGAGTCGGAAATCCCATATCAGCGCCTATCTAAGGCACTAGTACATACACATGTACACATACAAGCACTTACACAAACACTTAGAATACACTAATCCAACATACATGACGTATGTTAGCCAAGTTCGTGTTAGGGCTGTCCCTTCGCCCCGGGAGTATTTTTCCCGTGTATATCGTAATCATACAGCAAATAATCATTACAATTACATTTCCAAAATCCGCACGTATGCGGGATTTCTAGAATACGCAATTTCAACATACATGACATTTACACATGAACATGTATTTTTGCGATACCTTTCGCCGAACTAGCATTTTATCCACACATGATATAATCAAACATTAAATAAACATGTCAAACATTTTCTCAACAAAAATACGTATACGGTATTTCTACGTATATCAAGAGTATGTGAAATTCCATATTCTTTATCGCTAATCGAAACAGGAAACGGAAAGCACTTTGTACATGTGCATTTGCATGCAGATCATGAATCTATCATTATCTGACATTGAAAGCGTTGAAAACCGTAACTTATACACTTAAAGTCCTCACCTCAGCCCTTGGAATTTCAACGAATCAGCAATTGTGTTGGAGCTTCCGTATACGGGAGTTTCCTAGCCTAAAGAGCGTATCCGATTAGTCTTTCCATAACCTACCACTAATCAAGCTCAAATCAGACCTAGGGTTAGGGTTTCTTACCTTCAAATGGGGTGGACACCGCCGAGAAAACCCCTGGAATAGGGCGGTGTAGGCCGTGGGAGGAGTGGAAGCAGCAGGAGGAAGATCGGCCTCGATCTCCAAGACTTTCTCTCTCTTTTCTCTCTTTCTCTCTAAGGGTTTGGACCCAAATTCGTATGGCTGTGAGAGGGGCTGTTCTAAGCCCCTTTTATAGCCAAGAACATGTCCAAAATAGACTCAGGTTCAAGGGTGGCTGCATATATAGGCAGTTCGCCACATTCCAAGCTCAAAAGGGGTGTTCTGGTGGCCCTCCTTGATCCAAACGTCAGACTTAAGCTCACCATCTACGGATCTACGTGGGATTACGTTTTCGACTCGATCGGATTCCCAGATCGCACGTGGCGGACCACTTTCAGTTCAACGGTCAGTGGGCCACGATCAGAAATTCTGAGTACATGTAAATGTTCCTGAAATTTTTCTTAATCCGAGGGTGTAATTTGGTCTGATTCCGACGGTCAGGTTGCTTAATACTGACGCGCAACCGAAAGGTGCCAGATCACTATTGCAGATATTTTCATTTGGATGGAAATAGTGTTTTTCACACTCCCTCGCTCCGGAGTGAAAAGAATGGCCGTGGGACATCGGAATCATCTGATTTTTGAGATGATTGTCAAGCCCAGTGGGGCGGTCCTGGTTCCTTAGCTTCGTGTTAATCGGACTCCCGATGTGCGATCTAGACCTCATACGAAGTTTCGTTTCAGTCTCGAGAGCAGACGGGTAATGAGTTTGGCTCTAGACTTTAGGGTAACCTAGAGTCACTAATTCTGCATGTTTTGGGTCTTGCAGATCGTATTTAAAGCGATCCCAACGGATTTCATGACTAACCGAGTTTAGTACTTAGTTAACTTTGTTAAATTTCTAAAGGATTTAATCCTATGTGATTTCTGGTCGAGGTGGTACTCTGCCCAATGTACGGAAATTTTCAGGTCGTTACATTTTCAATCTCATTTTAGGACACGTGAGAAAAAATAAGGTGGATCCAAAACTCAAATGGCCCACAAGAGATGAAAAAGTGGGGATTTATTTTTCATCATTGAAATATTTATATGGCCATCAAAGTTTTGTATCGATCTAAGTTTTTAGTTTTCGGTGTTTTCACTTCATCCCAGTAAAAATGACCTTATAAGCAGTTTGGATGGCATATAAACATCAAGACAAATCCTAAGAAGGTTTCAACGGTAGGAATTCCTTTTCCCACTATTTCATCTTGTATGGCCCAGTCGAGTTTTGGATCATCTTAATTTTTGGTCACATATCCTAAAATAAGCTCAAAAAATGGATGGACGGGTTGGATTTCACACAAACATTACGGTGGACCCCACCTTGCATCCCAGCACAGGAACTTCCTGAGAAAGTCTTCCGCAGCAGGCGTCCTCTCTCTGTCTTCCTGAGAAAGCCTTCCACAGCAGGCGACCTACAACAGCTATATAGCTGGTGTGTACTGAGTAAAATCTATTGGGGCGCACCGTGAATGCATGTGGTTTATCCACTCCGGATCGGGTCGGGTCAGATCGGATCGGGTCCATTTAGATCGGATCGGTCCGGATTAACCACGATTCGAACTCGATCCGAAAAAACATTTGGATCTGAATGGTCCAACTCGACCCGTACCGATCTAGGCCGTCGGTTCGGATCGGATCGGGCCGGATCGAGTCAGAAATGCCCAGCTCCACTCTTAAGTGCCTTACAGCAAAGATCTCCATCAATTTGCGTAGAAACGCCCATTGAGTTGCATTAACTATGCGTGCTTTGAACTGAGTTGAACTGGAGCATAGTCGGATCGTCAATACGTTAAGACCAATCATACATCAAATTCTAACACATTAAATCAGGTAGGTGATCTTCCCGGTTAAAAATCCTGCGTACAATGTACTGTTACGTTATACTACGAATTTCGTTTATTTGATTAACTGTTACATGCTTTAAATCTATTTAATTACTTGTAACATGTTTTAGATTTATTTGATTAATTGTTGTGTGGTTATGTATTTTAGATTTTATTGAATAATATATCGAATTTATTATTGTTACATGATTTAAATGATTATAGTTAAGTGTTGAAGAATGAATTTTTTTTTTTTTTTTTTTTTTTGTTATAGATTGAAGAATGTATTTAAATTATGGGTGTTTTGCCTTGAAATAGTTATTGTACTTTTAGTTTAACGATGCTCTGCCCAGGGTCATTCCCAAAAGGATCGGCACAGTACGGGTGCTCTGCCCATGGTCATTTCCAAAAGGATCGGCACGGGTGCTCTGCCCTGAGTGATTCCTTAAAAGTATCAACACACACGGGTGCTCTGCCCTAGGTATTTACCCCAAAAGTCTATTCACTAGGTGGTCTGTCGAGGGTCATTTCCTAAAAAGATCAACATCGGTATTCTGTCGAGAGTCATTCCTTCAAAGGATTAACACACACGGGTGCTCTGCCCTGAATTGAACAAAAAATGATCTTGGATGACTGCCTTATCTTATTTTGTTACTATGAATACCAAATCATTTCTATTGTCACGTAAAATGTCAATTCAATATTTGCAATTAATCATGTTTATGTTATTATGTTATATTGGTATTATCGTTAAATTTTTAAATTTGGGAAGGATGTGACCCTACGAGCCATCGCACTCACACCCGTATAAACTGTTTTACGGGGTTTGTATATGAAGAACCGGTTGGACAAGATTTAAGACTTTTCTTATTATTTTATTTAAATATTTTTTAAAATTCAATGCATTTTGTTATCATTATTATTATTTTGTATTAATGTAATTAAGAATTCAAAAATTAAAAAGGTAAACATTATTCAATGACAATGATTATTATCATTTTAATTGTTTTAATTGCCTTGAAAATGCATGAAAATAATGTGGATTGTGATGTATAATTTATTTAAGTACAACACACCATCCTAAGATACAGGTTCGAACCTCACCAACTCCATTAGTGAATTATGGAGGCGTGACAACTTTATTTTTGGATCTTCCTAATGTTGAGGCTCACGTCCCCATCATAAGCTGGCAGAACTAATGAACGGATCACATCACGGTGGGCCTCACCGTGCTTTTGTTGGACTTGCTTGTAAGATTACACAAGTGGGTGTACGGTCCTGTCAGCCGCCTCTCATATGCCACGTATATGTGTATGGGGCACCATATTTTAAATACAAATCCACTCCGTACGCTAGTTGAGAAAAATTATTTGAACTGTACATAAAAAATATCATCTAGGTTAAAGGCTTTGATAGGCCACAAAAATTGGAAAAATGTAAAACCGCTCCTAAAACCTCTAAAAGTTCCCACGGTGTGGCCCACTAGATACTTATTTCAGGTTGATTATTATATGCTTACTGCATCCTGGTGAATTACACCCGATTAACGGGTTTGATGAAATATATACAGAATGGTGGACCCACACGCAAACCCATGGCTGGCAGCCCATCCCCATCCTTTTCCCTGTGTTTTGGCCCACCAGGTGCTGCGGATCTAGATGATTTTTTTTTTCTTCACGGTCTAGATTTGAGGATAAAACCTGATGGATGGAGTAGATTTTACATGTATCAAGAGAGTGGACCCCACAGAGGTGTTGTATTGGATTTCGGTTCCCTTAATGTGTATAACCCGGACCGAAACTCACACCGTTCTGTATGTACTGTCCCTTTCAATCACGTACATTGGCTCGTTGACAGATTTTTTAAGCCCATGCCATAAAATGAGGTTACAAAACAAATGAACGGTTTAGATATAACACGTGTGTTATTCTCAATAATTTCAAATGATGGTGGATATATCCGTTAAATGTATCACCGTATTATCAACAAAGCATGTCGTTAATCTTATCCCATGTCAACAGGGACAATCCCTACATGGATAATAATTATGTTTTTTGAATCCCATCCCACCAAATCCCTTCTAATCCCACCGCCCAAACACGCCCTTAGCTTATATCCTATATATCCTATCTATGGGGGTGGTTCACACCTATTGATCGGGTCCAAGTGCAGTATCCGTCCCCCCAAGTTCAGAGAGCTGTTCAAATTCTCTCCGAGGAGAAATGCCAAGCGTACGATTCGATCATAATACACGTGTGAGAGATCAGGTACATTCATCCGACAATGTGCACGCTAAGCATGCTCTATGTCAAAATCATCAGTTAGACCGCAGGTAAATCCTCTGTAACCCCTATTTTACGGAGCAGGTAAATCACCCAAGCTCCGTGGGCCCATGGTGTTGTGCGTGTGAAATCCACCCCGTTCAACAGGTGTGCCACTCATTACTAGATGCTGAAACAAAAAATCATCGAGATTCACAGCTCAAGTGGACCACACCACAGATAAAAATAGAGATGGGACGCCAACCATAGGCTTGTTTGTGGGGCCCACCATAGTTGCAACTCCCATCGAACCCGTTCATCACGTGAGCTGCACTCAGGATGAACAGATGCTATACATGCCACGGAGCTGGAACGTAGTGATTTTAAATCATTTCAAGAAGTGTGGCCTACCTGAGATTTGGATCTGTCTGATTTTTGGCATGTACGGTGGATCTGAGGCGGTCCAACTGATGGACGGATTAGATTTTACATATACAGTATGCTGAATTTCAAAGAGCTTGTATGTTTTACCCGTTGCATCCAACACCTGTTTCCCACCACGTTGTATACGTAGAAGGCTATCATGTAGAGTATCTTTCATCAAACCCGTTAATCAGGTGTAACCCACCATGACAAAGTGAAAATATAAAAATCAGACGATCCAAATATCAGGTGGGCCATCACGAGTGAACTAAGATGTTTAGTCATTAATTTCACATTTTAACGGCTGATCTTTTGAATGTACGGTTCGAATACTGATTTCTATCTAATGGACAGAATACGTTTACATGGTGGGCCCGGGTAAAACATATCATTTCTACGGTCCTACGTGAAGAAAGGACCCTTTGAAACTCTGGTGCTTCCAACATCTTGAATGGTCCAGATTTCTCAGACGTGGACCATGATGTATGGCTTCCCACGTGTCCTCTTGTCGATTGCTCGCGAGCCATCCATCCACGTAGAGCTCCGATAGTGGGGAGAGTTTCGCGGAAACTACAATCCCGAGGCAAGCACGCGCAAACTGACCGTCAAAAACGACACGTGGCAAACCTTCCCTAGTCGAGCCTCCACCGTAGGAAATCGCACCACCGATCCGCAACTCCATATATACCTGAAACCGTCTCTCCGGATTCCCATCTCTCTGTCTCTACCTCTCTCTCTCAGAAAAAAAAAAAAAAAGAAAATGGAGAAAAACGCTACCCTAACCGGGATCTTGAAGCAGGCCGCCGCGGAATTTCCGTCCCGGCGGGCGCTGTCACTTTCCGGCAAGTTCGATCTGACGCACGCCCGGCTGCAAGAGCTCATCGAAGAGGCCGCCTCCCGCCTCGTTGCCGCCGACGTCCGCACCGGCGACGTTGTCGCCCTCACCTTCCCGAACACCGTCGAGGTACGTCTCTCTTTAAAAGCTAGTCCCGTGGGACACTTTCTTTATATGGTCATGCGATTCGAACGGCGTGGATCGCAGGGTCCTGCGGTGTTCGATCTCGGTAGGGAGCAGATAAGCTCGGTACTCCGCCGGCTGCGAAACCGTCTTGAGTTCTTTCTACGTTAGTTTTCACCATTTAAAACGCGGCGAGGATTCATCTCTGCACGTGAAACTGATATATATACAGCCATCCTGACCATCCAAACTGTGGGTCCCTTCAAATCACACCGATCGAGCAATGACAACCATCCGATCATTGCCTATCAAAATGGACGGTTATAGTAAGATAAGTCGTCCAAGGTAGAACGGGAAAATCAAATGGTTATAGGAACGGGTGCAGTTCTTATGTCTGTACAACTTGCCACGTGTACGGTCGATGAGTTACTCCACCATTTTGGGCTTCTTTTTAACTCCTTTTGAAATCGTCCGATGTTTTCCGACTTGTTTGAAACGGTAGTCCGCGGATTCCTTCCGTTCTTTGATCCTTCGTTTTCTACGCTGCGGTCGAAGGCGCGTGAGCTATGACATTTGGGTACTCCGCGGTCTACCAAACTGGAGTCCTTTTCCTGAAATGGTAATTTCAGACCACCGGTTCTCTTTTTTGGCATTTTCCAACTGGCGAAACATATAATCTTGAATTTTTGTGGCGAAAAAATTGAGATATTTTTTCATTAATTCGGGATAATTTCTAACTGCGGCGATTAATTGACTGGCCTTCGTATTTTCTCGTGCATCAGTACGTGATAATGTTCTTAGCCGTGATCCGCGCCGGAGCCGTCGCTGCGCCGTTCAACGCGGCTTACACGTCGGAGGAGTTCGAGTTTTACCTCTCCGATTCGGAATCCAAGCTCCTCCTCACCAACAAGGAAGGCAACGGCGCGGCTCAAGCAGCCGCTACCAAGCTCAACATCCCCCACGCCACCGCCACGCTCTCTCACCCCAGCAGCTCCATCGAGCTCTCCCTGACTCCCGCCGACTCGACGCTCGACTCAGTCTCCCTACCCGCCAACGACCCGTCCGACGTGGCGCTGTTCCTCCACACCTCCGGCACCACGAGCCGCCCCAAGGGCGTCCCGCTGACTCAGCTCAACCTCGCCGCGTCGGTCCAGAACATCAAATCGGTCTACAAATTAACTGAGTCGGACTCGACCGTCATAGTCCTGCCGCTTTTTCACGTTCACGGCCTGCTAGCCGGCTTGCTCAGCTCCCTCGGCGCCGGAGCCGCTGTGACCCTCCCTGCCTCCGGTCGCTTCTCTGCCTCAACCTTCTGGGCCGACATGAAGGCGTACGGTGCCACGTGGTACACCGCGGTCCCCACCATCCACCAGATCCTCCTCGATCGCCATGTCAGCAAGCCCGAGCCGGCCTACCCGAAGCTGCGGTTCATCAGGAGTTGCAGCGCGTCGCTGGCGCCGGCAATCCTGGCCCGGCTCGAGGATGCGTTCGGCGCATCGGTGCTGGAGGCGTACGCCATGACGGAGGCGTCGCACCTGATGGCGTCGAACCCGCTGCCGGAGGACGGGCCGCACAAGCCAGGATCTGTGGGGAAGCCGGTGGGGCAGGAGATGGCGGTGCTGGACGATAATGGCACTGTGCAGCCGGCGCAAGTTAGCGGAGAGGTGTGCATACGGGGTCCAAACGTAACAAAGGGGTACAGAAACAACCCCGATGCGAACAAGGGGGCCTTCAGGTTCGGATGGTTCCACACAGGTGATTTGGGCTATCTGGACGCTGACGGATACCTCCATCTCGTCGGACGGATTAAGGAGCTCATCAATCGCGGAGGTGAAACGGCTAAAACCCCTTATCTTCGTCGTTTTCTGCTTTCTGGCCTTTTAGCACTTTTGGCCCTTCGTTCTGTTAGTTAGCCGTCTTTTTCGAATGGTATGTTTCCCAGCAGTGATCATATACAGCCACGGCCCCCCGGGTTCGTTTTAGATGCGTCATGAATCAGGCCGGACTGGGCCGGCCTACATGCAGTGTGGTTGGATGATCAGGACCATCCACTTTTTTCTAGTACACTGGACGGGACACACAAGAAAAATGGATGTACGCTTCTGATCTTTCCACTAACTTTGCATGTGGGACGCACGTGGCGCGAAGTCGTGTAGGGCAAGACGAACACACATCTTTGTGGGGCTTTTTAAAAAACAAAAAAATAAAAAATAAAATTTCTGGAAGCACATTACCAGCGGTTGAAATGACGAAAATACCCTCGGATGATAGTTACGTTTGCGTGTTATGGTGGCCGAAATCACTGTTCTCTTTCTCCAGAGGTTTGGTCTTTTCTTTTGGTTTTTTTTTTTTTTTAAAATAAAAAATAAAACAGTACCTTATATGTTTGTTTTTGCATTATGGTACCTTTTTCCCATAAAACTGCACAAAATCCCTCATTAATTTATATTAATTAATTAATAGAAGACTGTTTTTAGCAAACGATGAAAATCCCACTCTATAACGGAGGATATGATTCTCCAGACCATTGATTATCACGACCTTATTTTGAAGTCAATTAGAAAGTACCTAATTGCAAAAACCTGATTCGCAATTTTTGCTAAAACCCCCCTTCTTTTTCCAATTACTTGCTCGTATGGACCAGAGATTAATCTTTTTTCTTGTTTTCTTCTCTCAGGCGAGAAAATATCTCCAATAGAGGTGGACGCGGTTCTTTTGTCGCAACCTTCCGTTGCGCAGGCAGTGGCTTTTGGCGTTCCCGACGAGAAGTTCGGCGAAGAGGTGAGAATACATTTCCCAGCTTGGCCACGTCAACACGAGAATAAACTAATACCGCAGGTGGGGCCCACCTATTGGTGATCAAAAGACCAAGTAACAAATCCCAGCCGTTTAATCCCTGGCCTGCAATTTGATGGCCCAGAATGATCCACAGCACATTACCTTTCCCATCTAAAAGTAGGTCCTAGGCTGGTGGCATCCACGTCAGCAATCTGGGCCCGAAGGATCATTATTTTTAATGATCTGGATGACTGTGCTGTGGGTCCCACCTTGAGAACTGAAAAGCCGAATATACTGGACATCTGGTTTTGTCCGAAGATTGTATAATTCCAGACGTGGCTAGATCTGATTGCGCACATCGTAGTAAGAAATGGCCACGATCGAATACCCTAAAACCTCGGAGTATGCTTTACGTGGTCCCTCTCTGACAGCGGCAAATCCTGCCAAGTCAGGTTGTTCTGGCTCACTGGATCGATCCGGACCATCAGATGGACGGTTATGGGGTATGATAGTTCGGCCCAATTACGATCACCGTACATTCGACTAATTCATTTGGTGGGGCTTCTCTCTTGAAAGTGATCAGTCCCAAAAGTGACGCCAATCCACTTATCAGATTGGTTACACGTGTGTTCTGGATAATGGTCTAACTATCCATATTTCTACATGCATGTAACCCGTGTGATGAATGAGTGGGCCTGATTATTTAATGAATGGATCAGATCTTGTGCCCATGTAATCCAGGGATGTTTTTTTTTTTTTTAAATTGAGAAAATCAAAATTATCTGGGTATTATTAACGAGAAAATATATTTCAATTTTGACTAATTCGTTCTGTATTTATATTTTTAAAATTTTAAATTATTTTTATCTTATTATAATAAATTTAATATATTTATATTTTTCCTAATACGTCGTGAAAAGCCTTGCCATGCATGCATGGTTAAGGAGAAGAAAAACGCTGGCAATCCAAATTCCACCCATGAGTCATCTATGTTGGATGGCTTGGATGACTTAACGACGGCCCACATGAAGTCGTATTTCTTTTCTCTCTCTTTCTCATTGTGCATGAGTGGGCATAACGAACCGGTGACGTTACCTGTAACTGAGATGAAAGCATTGTGCGGTGGACCATGAAGTCCGCCACTCGATGGATCTTTGAACGACCGGAAGCTTCATTCGTGTAAACGATCCACACGTGTGCGCGATGAGGCAATCCCCACCGTCGCGAATTGCCTGCAATCCTTGCTTTAAAGATTCCAATAACCACAAGCTGCATGGGGCCCACTGCAATATTTGTGTGACCTACAGAGAATTTTTTACTTCTCTGCCTAAAGTCGTAAGTCGTATGAGGCACGCCGCGCCTTTTCTTCTGGATCCCATCTCACGTAAGGCATATGTGAGACACGACTATCTTGGACCCCACCTTTTGTTATACGGACGTTTGGTAGACAGGTTTGCTACTGTCACGCGCTCGCCTGAACACGTGTCAGATAAAAAACTAATCTAGATTACACCATTTTTGCTGTATACAAAGCAATATTTCAGTATGGCTGGACTTTTATTTGGATTGTGGGGAGCACCCAAACGCGGCCTTATTGAGATATTTATTTGTTTGGTTTTGCTGACAGATTAATTGCGCGATCATACCGAGGGAAGGGTGCGAGTTAGACGAGGCGGAGGTGCTGAGGTTCTGCAAGAAGAATCTGGCGTTGTTCAAGGTACCTAAGAAGGTCTTTATCACCGACTCCGTCCCCAAGACAGCCACGGGAAAGATCCAACGACGGATCGTAGCTGAGCATTTCCTCGCTCAAATCTCAGCCGCTAAAGTCCCCAAGTTCGGCGCTTAGATTATAATTAATGAAGAAAAACAAAAACAAAAAAGAAAAAAGGGTGGAAGATGTTTGCTTTCGTGGATGTATTAATGTTGGTAATGAAAATCATGACGGTGAATAAGAAAAAGAAAATGATTAATTTTATTAATTTTTTTCTCAAATGACCATTTTACACTCGAAGAGAGATTTGTACGTGTCACTTCAAAATTTCTGTGACCGACCTGGATGTTTGATGTACATCGGCTCTGTCTACCCGATTACAAATGGGAGCTTCTTGTGAATGGGATATACGACGTTGGACCCGTTTCAATTTCGGGCATTTCATTTCCACTTTTGCCTTTGGTCTGACCACTCGGGTTTTGGATCCGACTCGTTTTAGGATCGGTGAAACTAGTAGATGGATAGATGTAAGACGAACATTGTGGCGGACCATGATTTTTTTTAAGGAAAATCGTACTGATTTGATTTCTGAACTCATTGTGGTTGGTGGACGTTTAATCAACGGCCAAAATTAAGAGCACTCACGGATATTCGGATCTCTCGATCAATCTGAAATTTTGAGCATGTCGTATCTCTCGTGGGGACCACAATTTGGACAGTTTAATTTGAGCTAGTGACTGCTACGTGTACGTTTTTTAAAGTGCATGCGTATCGACCCCCATTCTCTGTCAAAGAGGCAATCCACGCGCTTTCTTGGCACACTGCCGAGGAGGGAAGGGGATTGTGTACTACCCCCGCCAGCACGGGACTTCCTCCTGGCTGGGGCTCTTTGCCCGTGTTTTATCCACGCCGTCCATCCTTTTAATGGATCATTTTAAGACATAACCCAAAAAAGAAGCAGATACACTGCTCAGTAGGCCACACCACATGAAGTAGTGGTGATAATGACGCCACCGTTGAAACCTTCCTAGCTCCCACCATGATATTTATTTGTCATCTAAACTATTCATGAATCACACAGAGAAGGGAAAACAGAAATATCAGCTTGATCAAAAACTTGTGTGATTCCATAGAGTTTTCAACTGTAGGCATCAATATATACTTTTTACTGTGGTGTGGCCCACTTGAACCTTATATCTATCTCTATTTTGGACTAATGACTTAAAATGGTATGTTAAAATGGATAGACGCAACATATACATCATGATGGGCTCACATATTCCCTTCCAAAACGACTCCGTCTTGGTGGGCAGGACATAATTAGCTTCCGTCGAGAAAAACCCGTTGCGTGCCGCCCAACCTTAACCTATATAGGGTAGCGGATTAGGTGTTACCGTAACAGCTCAGTGGGACCTAACCGCGTGGGGCCCACCTGAATGTATTTGTTGTATATCTACGCTGTTTTTTCATCTCATATTAGGATTTGGGTGGACCATACCACTTGAAATAGTAATGAATATACCATTAAAAACTTTATGTGGGACGAAAAAGTTTTGGATTAATATGATTTTTGTATTTTTTTTTTTTCATTCAAATCTTATTGACATTATCAACGGGTTGGATTGTAAATAAACATTATGAAAACCATACCATAGGCCCTTTGGAATTTTTAATGGTGAGGCACTCTATCACCACGGTTTCCTGTGGTATGGTCCACCTGAGATTTGGATCTGGATAATTTTTGGTACCCATGTCCTAAAATGAGCTGGAGAAACGGATGGACGGAGTGGATATACAACACAGCGGGCCCCACTTTAAGAGTAACACCCACTAATCTGTTAATCGGGTAACACATAATCCCCTCCCCCCATATGGCCCATGTTGTAGGTCTGACATCCAGTCCGTCCATCAGCTTATCATCCTTTGTTATCCGTCCATCTAACAGATAAGATTAATAGAAAAGTTAAGATGGCCACACCAGTAGGAAGAGTAAAATTATACACCTCTTGCCGTGCATTAGTGGTAGATTATATGGGATAATAATAAAATCTATGATTGGCATTCCATCCCCTTTGTTCCCTATGGTTTGGCCCAGTTGAGTTGTCGTTCACGCTGATGTTTTGCCACGTGGCTGAAAATCAAGGGACGCACCCAATGGACGGACTGGATATCACCAACAGAACACGATGTCTACACAGCTTTATTGTTTAGGAACCATGCGTATCGACCTTTGGTGAGACACTGGGCCCTACCAAAACAATTCGATTCTTTGAGTGCAAGATCAGAATCTTGGGACCCACAAGATGTACATATAAAATCCACTCTGTACTTCAGGTTGTACCAGGACTCTAGTTCAACAGTCAGTCAGGTCTGCAACTTAAGTGGGCCACACCATGGGAACAATGGAAATAGGGGACCCGGATTAGATACTGAGAGGTTGAATAGTTGGCTACTGAAGTGACATCACCAACTTATGATGTATGTTTTGTATCCACACCGTTCATCCCTATGGAGAGATCATGTTAAGATATAATCCAAAGAATGAGTAAGATTCAAAGCTCAAGTGGACCCCACCACAGTAAACAGTGGGAAGAGTGACGCCCACCATTAAAAAGTTTTAAGGGCCACTGACGTTTTCGATCAAGCTGATATTTGTGTTTTCCCTTCTTTCATCTCTGCTTTAACACATGAACAGGTTTTATCTCAAATAAACATTAGGGTGGACGAAGGTTTTAAGGGCGGGCGTCACTCTCTCCACTGTTTTCTTTGGTTGGTCGATTCCAGCCTTGGGTCTGCCTCATTCTTTGTATCATGCCCTAAAATGATCTAGCAAAATATATGATTAGTGTAAATACAAAACATATATCATGGTGGGCCCCACATAACTTCAGGACGTCACTTCAGGCTACTCAACCCGTCGGTATAGCTAATGAGAGGTTGAGTAGCGTGACTGGCTACTGAAGT
This sequence comes from Magnolia officinalis, assembly GCA_021015155.1. Classification (NCBI taxonomy): domain Eukaryota; kingdom Viridiplantae; phylum Streptophyta; class Magnoliopsida; order Magnoliales; family Magnoliaceae; genus Magnolia; species Magnolia officinalis. Next base: position 51,765,017 of record JAJHSJ010000018.1, read on the forward strand.
GATGTCACTAAGCTCCGTCAGTCCCACCATGATTTATGTTTTGTATCCACACTATCCATCCATTTGTAGAGATCATTTTAGGGAAAGAGTCAAAGATTGAGTCAAATCCAAAATGGACCCCATCACAGAAAACAGTGAGGAGAGTGACTCCCACCATTAAAAACTTCAAAAGGTCACAAAAGTTTTCATTCAGGCCTGTTTGACCGGGTGGATTAGAAGGGAGTGAATGGTATTAGGATGGATGGCGTGGATTTCTAGGTTATGATGGTGTTGTCAGCGGATTGTCTTGAGATCCATGGGATTGATATATCCCTGGATTCATACATCCAATCCGTTTGGCACGCCCGGCCAATCAGGCGATTAAAGCTTTCGATCCCTTCCAATCCTAAGAACCAAACAAGTCGCAGGCTAATTTGAAAGGATTAGGATGGATTGGATGGGATTTAAAGGTAATGATGGTGTTGTCAGTGGATTGTCTGAAGAACCATCGGATTTGGATCAGATCACCTACAATGTTTGGCACGCCCAGCCATTCCCGGGATTTATCATCCAATCCCTTCCACTACCATCTAATCCCTTCCAATCCAACCGGCCAAACGGGCCCTCAATCTAATCTTTGTATTTCCCCTTCTTTCATGTCTTGTTAACTTGTGAACAAGTTGGATTTCAAATAAACACCATTGCGGGCTTTAGAAAGATTTCAAGGGTGGACATTAATCTCCCCATCATTTTGTGTGGTGGAGTCTACGACAGCTTTAGATCTATCTCATTCTTTGTCTCCTGCCCTAAAATGATATATATCTTCAAATAAACAGACTGTGTGGATACAATACATACATCATGGAGAAGCCCACATAACTTGGTGATGTCACTTCAGTAGCCAGTCTCGCATCCTCAAAAAGGATGCCAACGCGTTGTCTTTAATCAGGTGTAACTCAACAGTATGAAGTGAAATTACCAAGACCAGCTCAACCTAAAATTCAGGTGGGCGACATCACTTAAACTCGTAGGTGTTAGGACAATGTTTTGCATACACGCTTCAAATAATTGTTCCCAATGGATGATGTTGAATGTTGATTTACATATAAAAACCATCACATTCCTGAGATGTGTCCAAGTTTTTTGTCTCATTGATTCATTAATAGGGGCCTCTCATGAGTGCACACATTGCAAAGGCATTGTCCCCACAGTCTTGAGCTGTCAATCAGACAACGCAACTGCTGGAATTATGAGCTACACATGGCATTTGCAATGCTGGTTAATGGAAGCATGGATGCAGACTTGCATAAGGGTGGACCCAATGAGACGTGGTGTATTTCTCTTTTCTTTTTTAAGGAGGTTGCATGTGATAAAGTGATGAGTGTAGGGATAGGACTCGTTACCAACCACATACACATATAAGAGGAGTGAATAATGTAGTGGTGTGCCACGTTACAAACTTCAATGATATGTGTTCATCCTCGTTGCCAGAAGCCAATTAAAGAGAGTTATGTGCAATCTGAATAGATTTGTATGGTATATTTGGAGATACGTGAGAATATATGAAAATAATCATGTAATAGTACAATTAAAGTGCATCAAGCGACACCACGGTATTACTTAAGCAACCTATGAAAGAACAATAATTTAGAAGTGATTACAGGACATGACAAGAGTAGGAGTAAAAATGACCATGTAGCATTGAACATTATAGTAACTGTCAGAATGGTGGGAAAGATTTAGATGGACAAGGTAAGGTTATAAATAGTAGTGAAATTCAGTAAGGAAATTTTGTCCTATATCAACCTAATCAAATCTAAATCAATCTTTCAATTATTTGTCACTTAACATTTTTTAGTGTAATTATTCTATTGTTTTGCTAAATCAAGTATATTTTCTAATGTTATCATTTACTTTTCACTCGCCGTTTATATTCCATAATGTAATCCGTAGTATTAATCTAGTAACTGATAATCTTAACTATAATTTGAGTCTACGCTCATATGCTAGATTTATTTTCTCATCAAGGAAGATGTTTCGCAGTTATCCTTCGCGAGCTATTGTAAGAAATCGTTTTTCATCTCTCTTTATTCTGTATTGAAAAATCTTTTTTTTATAGGAAGCAAATGTGTAACTCGTCATCAAAGGACGAACCTACCATCTGAATATCTCCTTAACCTATTTACATATTGAGAGTGTGATTGAATAAGCGGTCGATCTCATTAGATTGAGTAAGTGGTCGATCTCATTCGATCTCAATCACTTTCGAAGTTTTTAAGGGTGAGCATCATTGTTCCCACTGTTTTCTGTGTTGGAGTCCACTGGAGGTTTGGATTTAACTCATTATTTAGATATTGCCATAAAATGATCCCTCCAAATGATTGGAAGGTGTGGATACAAAACATACATTATGGTGGGGCCACTGTACTTGGTGATGTCACTTCAGTACTCAACCTGTTAGTAGCTAATCCGTGCCACCTATTTATTATGTATTGCAGTAGGGATTCACGGTCGCGTATCTGCTGATGACAGGGTGAGTAGCGAGAGTGGCTAATGAATAGGGGTACACATTTAACCGTTGGAACCGTGTAACCGGACCGGAACCGTTGGATCGGTCTGGTTTGGTCCATTTCCAGGGTGCTAACGGTCCGATTCCGGTTCCCAAACTTTCTGAACCATGGATTACGGATCAGTTCCGATTTAGGGTCATGTAGAACCGAACCGAACCGTTGATCCGAACCGTAGAACCGATCCGTGACAAGAATCATGGATCCGAATTGTCTAATATGCCATAAATTTACAACTTTGGTGAAAAAGAAAATCATGGTTCACCAGTTTCTGGGTAATATACAATGAACGGTTGAGATGAAAACTTCTCAATTTTCTTGCCAGTCGTTCAAATAAACACACAATAGAAAGAAAAGGAAACAACTATTCCAATCCGTTGGAAACAAAAACACCGTCTCTCCTTCTTTCTTTCGTCGAAAAGAGAAAAAAAGGTAGAAGAATCCAAAAAGGAGAAAGAGAGATGGTTTTCAACAGTCTTTTGGTGGTGACAGTGGCCAACCTCTCAGCAGATCTCTGCCAATATATCGCTTGCAATCCCCAACACCTCAGAAGTCAAGACGTGTTACATCTCGTCTACTGTCTCCCTCTCCAACAGCTCGGCCGCCTCGCTCTCTGCCTCTGCTCCTTCTTTTGCTTCCCTCCCACAATTGAGTCCTACTCCTCCTCTTCCGATTGCTCTTCCGATTTGGACTACGACTCCGACAATTCTCATTCCGACTGATTCTAAGATGGGCTGAATTTTTAAAAGCCCAGAACTGTGGATCCGATCCGGGACCGAACCGTTCTTCACAGTCCAGTTCCGGTCCGGTTCTAGGGTGCTAACAGTCCGGTTCCGGTTCCAATAGTTGCAGAACTGTTAGGAACGGTTCGGTTCGGTTTCACCCCAAAACCGGACCGAACCGACCGGTGTGCACCCCTACTAATGAAGTGACCTCATAAAGTTCTGTGGGTCCCACTATGATGTATGTGTTGTATCCACACCGTCCATACATTTGGAGTGATTATTTTTATAGCATTATCCAGAGAATGAGGCAGATCCAACGCTCAAGTGGACTCCACCAGGGAAAAAAAAGAAGTGGGGATTAAACGTCTACCATTAAAAACGTCTATGGGTCACAAGTTTTCGATCAGATGATATTTGTGTTTTCCTTTATAAACAGGGTGTATTTCAATTAAACGTCGTGATGGGCGTCACCATTCCCACTGTTTTCTGTGGTGGGGTCCACTTGAACTTTGGATCTGCCTCATTGTTTATAATGCCCTAAAACGATATCTCCAAATTGGATGGATGGTACGGATACAACACATACACAATGTGGGCCCAAAAAAATATGGTGAGTAGCCATCCGGATTCGCTTGGGTGGCGTATTGGGATACGTAAATCCAACACCTTGGGTGCAAAAGAAGTAAATTATGTTACTCTGTTGATTATTTTCAACGGTCCATGTGGGAAGTGGACGGTAGGTTGTACGGAGTAACCCTTTGCAAATTAATTAAAGTTGCCCAATAAATGAAAAAGGGGCCACCTCAATGTATATATTATATATCCGTGCCATTCATCTTTTTTCATAGCCTATTTTAGTCCACGGTCCTAAAATTGAAGCAGGTTCAAATTTTAAGTGGACTACAACACAGGAAACGGATGTAATTGACCATGGTGGGTATACCTTATGTAGGCCACAAATGTTCTGGATCAAGCTGATTTTGATTTTTGTTTTCTCCATCCAGACAGGTCTATGTGACGTTAGGCCCTATGATCAGGGTCTCAACCACATTACTGGTTCTGTATGGGCCCCACCACGGAATGGATGTTGTCCATGCAATACATATTCCTAAAATCCATGATCTGGGTCGTTCATCAAGTAGGGTACACTGCGAACATGCCATTGGCAGAAAAAGAATATTGGTCCACTGATCAGCCAGAGCAAACATGTAGGAGAAAAATAGATGGCAAGAAAAAAAAAATTCAACGGTCCAAATTCAAAGTGCCCCTAATTCTTTGTATATTGCAGGTTGACCGTGTTCACCACCTGATGAATGGCCTGGATTTCTGTCACATGTGCCATCCACTAGGATTTGTGATACGTGTTCGGGCAACATCCAGTGGTCTTTGTTGATCGTAGATGGGCTCACCTGGGTGTGGGCCCAGGTGCACCCCACCAATGACCGACTTATCAATGGTGGATGCCACCTGGAAGATCTGATGGCACAAAAATAAGGCCAGCCCTCCTATTAGGTGGGGCACACCATGGCAATAAAAAATGGACGGCTAACGGTTTGACTGAATGTACATACAGGGTGGGACCCACCTGATTAAATGATAGGCCTGATTCTAAAGACAGGTGATATTCATGGTGGGGCCCATCTTTTGGTGTCAGAAAGAGAAACGGATTGGCTACTACCCCTGCCACCAGCCCCGTAGCTGCTGGTCGGTGCTCTGTGGACCCCAGCATGATGTATGTCTTTCATCCATTCCGTTCATCCATTTTTACAGATCATTTTAAATCTTAACACCAAAAATGAGAGGGATATAAGTCTCAAGTGGACCACAACACAGGAAAACAATAATGATTGGATATCCACCATTAAAATCCTCCTAATGCCCACTGTACTATTTATTTGACATCCAATCTGTTGATTAGATCATACAGACCCAGATGAAGTGAAGAAAACAAATATCAGCTTGATCGAAAACTTTTATGGCCCCCAAAAAGTTTTTAATGGTCCACGTTCATTCAACACTGTTTCGTGTAATGCGGTCCACTTGATATTGATATATACCTCTGGTCTCGTACCATAAAATGATCTAGAAAAATAGATGGACGGCATGGATGAAACACATACATCATAGTGGGGCCCACAGAGAACCGATCACCAGCCATTGGCTGGTGGCAGGGGGAGTAGCCAATCCGTTTCCATCAGAAAGTTGCAACGGCAGAAGTAACTGAGCTGGGCTGTTGTTCATGGTCCAAGCCCGGCCGGATTAAGAGAACTTTAAGCCCAAGGCCTGGACCTTGGGCCTGATACTCCAGCCCAAGTCTTTCCTGAACGGGCCAGCCCGGCCCATTTACAGCCATCAATGAATGGAATTGTTCGACTGCCTGTGGAGGCATGGGAGCTTCCCCCACATCATTTCCACACACGTGTGTCTTTGATCGGTTGTGTACAGCCAATCAATATCAGATATTGAATGATGCATGGTCACGATCATCGTAAGATTTTGCCATGTGTAGTACGGACGCGGATTTCCTGCCAAAGCCTTTCTCAGGAAGTTCCTGCGCTGGAAACCTAGGTGGGGCCCACCGTGATGTTTGTGAGAAATCCACTCCGTTCATCTGTTTTGTAAGCCCATTTTAATACTGGAGACTAAAAGTGAGAAGTATCCAAGATTCAAGTGGACCGCATTAAAAGAAAAGGTGGGTTGAGAAATTCCTACCTTCTGAAACTTCCCTTGGTCGACAGTGATGTTTACGTGCCATCCATACCGTTCGTAATGTCATTCCTACTGGGATGAACTGAAAATACGTATATTATCCTGATTCAAAAACTTCTCTAGCACCACAAATATTTCAACTGTGGACGTTGAATCCTCACGTTTTCGGCCCACTTGAGTCTTGGATCCGACTCATTTTTGGTTCCATGGCCTAAAATGAGCTCAAAAAGTGGATGGAAGGGGTTGATTTCTAACAAACATCACGGTGGGCCCCACGTAAGTTTCCAGCGCAGGATCTTCGTGTAGTACCTGATACTCAATCAACGGCAGCTATCTCAGGATGCATGTTAGAATAATCATTTTCATTTACTATCCAAGGTGGGGAAATATAAACCAACGGTCTAGATTATGAAATCATGGGTCCACTTGTCGCATTCGAAGACGAGTGTATACAGTAGAAATGCTGGCCATGTACATATAAGTCCTCCTGAGGCAAGTCTCTAAATTACAAAAGGGTGCGTTTTACGCACGCCCATTTCCTCCTCCAAGCGCAAAGGAAAGAGAGCTTCCGACACTTCTACAGAAACTGTATGCTCTCTCTCTCTCTCTCTCTCTCTCTCTCTCTCTCTCTCTCTCTCTCTCTCTCTCTCTCTCGCTCAGTATTAGAATATTTCAGAAGATGGTGCGTTTGGATGCTCCATTTATTAAAATTGCAATAACTAGTTCACTAGAAATTACCATAGTCAGGATTATGCTTCCAAATTGCAATTTTCTTACTCTTTCAAGTTGAATTATGAATGATTGTAACTGCAATTTGAGGGTGGGGATGTGCTGGCCCGCGTCGTTGGATGGTGTACATGGGGTTGTTTTATTTTGACAAGTAGGGCCCATTTTTTGTTAATCCAGACCATTGATCAGTTGTGTCCCACCATAGATGAACAACCCAATTCATCTCCCCCAAAATTTTACCAGATTTCAATATTCCGGTGAGAAATATTGAGCCTTCTTTTTTCAGCTGAATATGGACCGCATATCGAGTGGTTGTAATTTTTGAGGCGTAGTCTATCCATGGTGTGACACAACAGACCAATGGTCTGGATTGTCGAACTACAGGCCTCACTCATCGGAACGGATCAACCGTCTATGAGAAGATGCGGGCCATGTATCTTGTAATTCTTCTTGATGGTTATTATGCTTTCTCGCTGTGAATACTGACGGAGATTATCGAACTGAATGTTTGCAATTCAATTCAATTGTGCATCCAAACACAGGTATTTGAAATGTCCCATGTAGTTTACTTGTAGAGTAGATTTCTCATTATCTTAGGCTATGTTTGGCAAAAGGCGGCAGAATTCTGTTTCTGTCATATTCCCATTGCATCTGATGGAGATTAAATAAGGTGCGAGAATTGGGAAAATGCTGAAACCACAGCTGCATTGGGAGGAATGGACTTCTTCTGTCAAACCGGTACCAGATTTCGCTTGAGCTTATTTCATTTAGGATAAGAAATGAGCTTAATCACAATTTGGGTGAGTGATCATTGTTTGCATGATGTTCCGAAATGTGTTGTTCTTCGTGTGAACTGTTTTGCTCCAAGCTGTGGAATCTAGAACCTGAAATATGAGAAATCTTGTATGTGCCGTTAAAAGAGGGATTTTATGTATCCATGTTTCGAACTTCTATGGTTTTAGCAACCCATTAACTAGAAATATGATTTCTAAGAAAATCATGATGTGGGTTCTATCCGAAAATTTGAATTTTGAAAAATATCTCACACATATAGCAAATGTACTGTCTTCTGACGCAGGGTTCCTCAATCCAAATTGCTTATGTGATGGGCATCACCATGGGTGGGGGACATCCAAAGAGCCTCCCACATTGAAATCTTCCAATCCTTTGATCATTAAACTATTTTTCTTTGAATATGTACCATCTCCTTTACGGTCTTTCTGTGAGCCATTGATCAAAAGGTTTGGATATTCGAATCTTGAATATTTTTGTTGTAGCCCCAATCATCCGTCTTTCTCATAAGCTCAATGGTTTGGATCACCAAACCATGGTCACACAATCTATGTTGAACATGTATGGTTCAGATCCATGATTTGGATTGTTTCTCGTTAGAGAGTTGAGTACTTCGATTGAGAGGAAATTAGTTTGAACTTATCAATAGAAATAGACATTCAACAATGTACTGTATGAAAATTGAAGACTCTTAATAAGCTTACCCATCAAATGTTACATTAGACTTAGTACATTTCACTCATCAATGGAATACGGATGGTTTAGAATTTTTCATTTCAGCTACTCGATTTATCAGACGACTTTTGGAAATTCTCCTTTATGAAGCGAATGTGATAAAGAAAATCTTTCTTTTCAGAAAGCATTGATTTCATTATCTAGCAGATGAACTTTATCTTTCTTCTCAGGTGGACTGCTAAAAGAGCTTCTTTGATTCTTCAGTAGCTTGGATATTCAGACCTTCTTTATATAGTTTCACTTGGAGAATGTACATGGCTTTACTGAATCTATGTTATCTCCTCCTTTTCCTTGTTTCATTGCTGGTGCCTTCAGGCTGCAAATATTTATACACCATTGATGATTTGCAGCAAAGAGATTTTCTAATCCCACATGCGTGTATGAGAGAGCCCATCTACATGCCAAACCATGTGTCAATGTGGCACGCATGTGTGAGATCCAATCCGTACATCAGGTGGGTTAGACCGTGTAGATGCCCTTGTCCAAAACTTAGACCAGTCTACTTATCAAACGGTCTGCGATATCAGAAACAAAAGGATGGCTTGGAAGCAAAGAGATTTTCTTATCCCACATGCGTGTATAAGAGAGCCCATCTACATGCCAAACCATGTGTCAATGTGGCACACATGTGTGAGATCCAATCTGTACATCAGGTGGGTTAGACCGTGTAGATCCCCTTGTCCAAAACTTAGGCCAGTCTACTTATCAAACGGTCTGCGATATCAGAAACAAAAGGATGGCTTGGAAAAAACTTCGCTAAGATTTTTTAGCCATCGATTTGACACTAATCTCAGACCTTGCAAACATGTGACACTATGGCATGCATCTGGGCAGTAGCAAAGCTCTTCAGCATATACTCTGCGATTCAGTGTGACTTGGAACAAGACTTTCGCATTTGCCTAATCATATTTTGCAATTAAGTTTCTCAATTCCACAAAGGGTATTGATAAATGTATCGAAATGGAGTTTCCCCGTTATCTAGCAATAATACTTCTATGAACTGTCTTCTAATCAAGAAATAGTTTAGATTTATTTTCAAACTAGATAAACAGTGAAGCTACTAACTTCTTATGATTTACATTTTCCACAATCATTAACCGAGAAGGAGACTCAAATCGGTAACGACGGTACCTCGATCGATGAACAAACATCTTGGCTCTGATAACTAGCGGTGCAACTCGGCAGGTTGGGTGACTTGGGTCGGGTTGAGTGTCCATGCAAGACCGACCCAACTTCAAGAGGACCCGAGGTGCCCAACCCGAAACTGACCCGAATTCCAACCTGAGGTGCCCAACCCGAAACCAAACCAAATTCCTATGTACTCAAGCCTAAACTGACCTAACCTGACCTGAATTTGCTAAACTCTGAACCCAATTTAAAATCTGTTTGAAGTTTTCCAACCCTAACCCAACCCGAGGACCTTGACAACCCGACCCAAACTTGGGTTGGGTCTATCGGGTTGACCTGAACCCAAGTAGTAGCCCTATTACAATTTAGTTAAAATGAGATGAACTCATTTTTAAGTGGCACCCAAACTGGCCCTGAATATTAGGTGATGCCCATGAGCACAAATTCAAAAAGCACATTTAGTCAAACCTGGCAAAGAACTCTAGAAAGGATAGAAATTCCTCCTCTTCCATGGTTAATCACCGGTCTTCATAGAAGCTCAGTTCCATTAAAAATCTTGCAATAAAACTAGACTAAAGATGTAGGAAGATACCAACGTAATATATTTATCGATATTCTCACCAGGGGAGGTTAATGCGCACTTCACACCGGGCTCGAGTGGGGGTAGCCTGTGGGATGCGGGGACACACTCGGTGTAGGCAGCCCATGTGAGGCGGTTCCCATGTGATTTGGGGCCCATGAGGGGTGTTCGACCGAGGTCCTAACCCATGAGATATGGGGACTGGGCTATGAGATAAATGGATTGATTCACCATACTCTAACAGTTCGAGCTTTTAGAGTAAGTGGTTAATTGTCCTGTATCAAATTGGTATCAGAGCGGGAGGTCTTGTGTTCGAGACTCCTCACCGGGGGGGATTAATGCAGGGGCATTTTCACACCGGGCTCGAGTGGGGTCGCCTGTGGGATGCAGGGGCACACTTGGGGTGGGCAGGGCCCACAGGGAGGTCTCATGTTCGAGACTCCTCACCGGCGGTGATTAATGCGCATTTCACATCGGGCTCGAGTGGGGTAGCCTATGGGATGCAGGGACACCCTCGGGGTGGGCAGCCGGTGTGAGGCGGTACTCATGTGATTTGGGGCCCACGAGGGGGGTTCGGCCGAGGTCCTAACCCATGAGATGTGGGGCCTGGGTTATGAGATAAAGGGATTAATTCGTCATACTCTAACAGTTCGAGCTTTTAGAGCAAGTGGTTAATTGTCCTACATTAGTAATTTAAAAAGAAAAATCTAGTGAGTAAGACCAACATCTCATCTCCCCCTTTCAGTTAAGGTTTACTATTATTTTTACCCAAACTCCAGTACTATGAATTGAATTCAAATGTAGAAAAATAATGTTCCCCAACCCATTTATTGCTTCTCAAAGCAATTTGTTTGTATTTCAATATGAGCATTTCTTCTAGAAATTTATGTATTTTTAGGATATTTTGAGCTAATCACTACACTAGTTAGATACCTTTTATTTGTTTATTCAGAATTTAGTGAATCCAACTTTTTTCATTGGAGTTCATTTGGTGCAGATGGAGACTGAGAAACCATTGCAGGATGAAAAGAAATACGCTGGTGATATTTTATCAATAAAGGAAGCACAGTTCCGTATCAGCCCATACATTCATAGAACCCCAGTTCTGTCCTCGGAATCTCTAAATTCTATTTCTGGGAGGAGGCTCTTTTTCAAGGGTGAATGTTTTCAGAAGGGGTGAGAAGTTTAGAAACTGTTTTCTCCCAAGTTACATTTCCTTGTTACATGATTATCTTTTAGGAAAGGGCAAGCCAATAATAACATAGTCATAGCCCACCTTTTTAGTGATTGAAGCTGTTAATGTGGTGGGCATCGTCATGGGATGGGCCATGCACCTATTTTCCTTATCGAATAATCCCAGGCATCTTATGGAAATGGACAATTTCCGCCAATGGTTCATGTTTACCAAGGCTGGATCAGATGGTCAGGATCACCAATGGCAAAGATTTATGGAGTATGTGTGTGTGATTATTCCCAACCTGACCTAACCCAACCTGACCTGAGCTTGGGTTAAGTCAATCGGGTTCTGGTTGACCTGAACCAACCCGACCTGAACTCAGGTTAAGTCATTCAGGTTCTGGTTGTCCCGAACCTGAGTTGCAGCCTTGACATGAGCAAGTTGTGTCGCTAGAAGGTAGGACCCCATGTGTATTGTTTATTGAACCTAGCAAATTCTTTGATGAACATAATTATTCTTTCAGTTGTTACAGTCATATAAGCCCAGACAAAAACTAATATGATACGGCTTCACGTATCGGTATTGGTCCGTATCGAACTGTATTGGAGGTTCTTATTTATTTTGAAAAAAAAAAGAGGAAAATGTTAAAACAAAAGGAAAGAAAAAAAAAAAAAAAAACAATGAGATATTCAAGAATCTATCTTTTTTGTAGGTTGAACATGTATTCATTGGTGCATCAAACCCTTCTTTGATAAGAATGTTGTCTGTTGGGTTGACATGTTGTAAGCTGTGATGTCAAGTCTTTTGGCTTATAAATTGTTGATGTATTTCATAAATTGATATGATATATTATAATATGATTATCTATAAACTATTAAACTATTATCTTCATTAATTTTTGCATAAAATTAATAGAATAAATAATATACACAATTTAACAATTAGGCCACAAACTCTTAGATTTAGACTAGGGGACAGTAAAGCTGTAAGCGTACTACCAACTACCAAGACATTACTAACTACAAAGCTAAGATTCAACTGTTACCAAGTTTTAAAAGTGACAAATCATAATTGTAAAACATATATAACATGAGCATTATTGTGTGTTGAAGACTAAGTCTTTTATATATATATATATATATAAAGATTCCATGTGTTCAAGGCGCCTCAACATTGTCATTCTCATCAGTTTGTTGTATTGTCCATATCTATGTTGACAATATTGAGGATAGCCGAATAAGTAATTATATGTCTCAACACCAGATGGTAACTATGGTGATGGTTACTACAAATAATTCCCGTATCGACTGTATAGGTATGGCGCCACGGAGTTGGCCATGGAGACTATAGGATCTTATAGGAAGGCATAGGCGTATGCTCCACAATGTCCTTGTACTTGTTATCATCATCATAAGCATGTGTCCTCTGACCACTGCCACTCCCACCATCACCATTGTCTCCCCGACTTGGCTCCTCTTAATCATTTTCCATGGCTGGTCATCATAGCTGGGCTCTTTCCATGGTTTCAACTAGAGTGGTGTGGGCTGGTTGCGGTCTCGTTTGAATAGGGATTGGTGGTGTTGGCCACTACTGTCTCACCCTCATTGGTACCACCAACTGGTCCATGTCCATAACCACCAGTATTACCACCATAATCATCATCTCCACGACTTTCACCACTAGTAGTGAATCAGTTTGGCAGAGACACGTACAAAATATCAGTACTGACACGGTGCAAATTTTTAGATCAGACCAATACAACCCATATCGCATATTGTACTAGCCCATATCAATACAATACTGGCATTGTAAACACTTTACAGGTTAACTCACCTTTTTTTTTTCCACACACAAAGCTATGTTTCATATCTCAGGTTGATACACACTCATGCTGTGTGCGCCCACCATGATGTGTACGGTATATCCAGTTTGTGTGTCCCTTGATGGTCTCCCATGGCCCCAAAAAATAGGCTGATTGATCATCAAATGAGTCACATGAGAGGGAACATTTGGGATGGGACACCCACCATTAAACATATTCCAGATTCTATGTGAGGCCCGCTAGATGGGTACAGGACATCCAATCCATCCAGCATGTGTGTACTTCGATGCTCTCCTAGGGCCTAAAAAAATCAAGCCCTTTTTATGTGATTTATAGATTTTGACGGGATTTATTGCCCTAAGCTCTGTGTGGTGTAAGCACTTTACAAGTTAGCCAAACACAATCCATTTACCTGTAAACACTTTACACTTAAATGCCAAGCAGAATAACATGTAAATAATTTACATACGAAACTCCTTTCAAGTGGAAATGTTTACAACTTATAAACTTTACATGCTTCCGAATGATCCCTTAGATTGGCATTTATACTGAGAATCTTTTCTTTCATAATGTGTCAGCGGAGCTTTTAAATTCCGAGGTGCTTGTAATGCTATATTTTCGCTTGGGGACGATGAGGCTATTAAAGGGGTTATTACTCATAGCAGGTTTGCTCCAAGCTCTGTAAAGGTTTTAACATGAATTTGAATTCCTCCCTTTTTCCGTGTCATTTATTTCTTCACTTATATTTTTAAAAATATATTTTTTTTAAAAAATCTGATAATGTGTTCCATACAGTGGTAACCATGCTGCAGCGGTGTCTTTGGCTGCAAAGCTGCGCGGAATCCCTGCTTATATTGTTATACCGAAAAATGCTCCGAACTGTAAGGTTGAGAATGTCAAGCGTTATGGTGGCCAGGTTATTTGGAGCGAACCAACGATGAAGTCGAGAGAGAGCATTGCTACTAAGATGCAACAAGAAACTGGTGCTGTCCTGGTCCACCCATTCAATGATGGACGTATCATAAGGTTTTTAGCTTCATTCTATATGATGTCTTCACTTTGAGGAATGCTATTTGCAAGTGCGCATCTTCAAACACCAAAGCAATTGCCTGGCATGTGCCAACATGGTACACGTGAGATCCAGATAAATCATCAGGTGGGCTGTTGGTAAGTGTTCCATTAATCAAGAAGGCCATAAATATACATTGAATCTGGACTGTCAGTTTTCTTTCAACTGTCCATTTTTTTGTTCACATGTGGCTCCTGGAAGTGGGCCACCATTTTTTGTGCTACAGAGCAGGGCCTGTCTGATGATCGGCCCAGATCTTTTACTTGCAAACCATGTCATCACATATGGGGCACTTAGATTTTGTGTTTGCAAATCGTGTTTGCTAGTTGCATTCCTCCTTTCCTATCTTTCTACTTTAGGATAGCAACTCATCATGAAAGGGTCCAGATCAGACACGTGGTATGAAATCAAAAGTCTACTTGTTAATCGCTTGCATGAGTTTAATCCCTCAATACTGTATAGACAAGCAGATCTGAAAATACACCTCCAAAGAAATTTGGTTCAACAAATGTTGCAAAACAAGGATCTAGAACTTTTTGAAATTGAGTCAACTCATCCAGTCAATTTGGTTCTGCTGAAGAATAAACAGAGTAGCCCCTTGAAACCTGTATATGTTATATATGAGTCACTGTGCGAATCATTTGTTCCAGCTGGAACAAAATGAGTCATGACAGTTTTGGACCCCAGGCAAATTGCACTCCAAAATCGAGTTTTACACCGTTGGTTCTGAAGCCTTACTACAGTGGACCACCTGTTTTTCTTTGACGCGAGATTTTTACTTCTTGCCTTTGTTTTTTGGTAGTGATTTTAGTTGTCTTCGCTCTCTTCCTTTCCCGATATTATTTCAAAAAAAGAAAAAGAAAAAGGAAAAAGAATTGAAGTGCCATGTGGTATTAGTTGTGCAAATGATAGAAAATAGCATCAAGATGTGAATTGGATCACAATGTTATCCAAAGTCCATTGTACCTGACTGATTTCTACCTGATCAGCTTTACATTGGATCATTTTTTGTTATTTATGCAAGTTCAGCTAGGAATAATTCTTTGACGAATTAAAAGATGATCATTGCATGTTCTCGATTTGGATCTCTACCAACCATTCTTTAAATAATCATTTGGAACTGTTCACCGTGCAAGGAACGGTGGATATTATCCTCCATTTTGATTAAAGTGGGATTATTTATTCCTCTTTGATTATATCTTTTGCTCCAGTATTTAGAGAAGCTAATGGGACTGAGGTAGGGCTGTCAATGGGCTGGACTTGGGCCAGGCAAATCAAAATCTTGAACAAGCCCGGTCCAAACAGTTCAAAATCCACATGGTTTCACAACAGTAAATTGGTCTTGCCTTATATATGCCCCTCATTCGGGCATATTAATGGGATGCATCGGGCTGGGTTTGCACCGGGCTTTTTCTATCCCAAATTTAAATTTGAACCTAAGAATTAGGCCTGGGCCATCGGTCCATTAGTCATAAGGCCATCAAGGTCACCTGCCTGTTGATGTAATATTAAGGCCTCTTACCGAGCTCTAGCTATGCCTCAATAGAAAATTTACCAAATCCTATACCTGCATCTGACCCATTTATCAATCAGGCATTAGAACCAAGGCCTAAGCACAACCCACACTGGCCCAAGCCCAACATGTATCAAGGCCCGGAACCAAAATGCAACGGCCTGACCCGGCTATTGCCACTGCCAGTTCTACCTTCTGTCATCTCTCCTTGCTTCCTTCATGGTCGTTTAGAGTTAATTCTCCACCTCACATGCATCAATTGAAGCAAATGAATTGGCTGATTCCCTATATAAATGTTGTTTACCACACAGGTTCTAGAATAGCATTAGTTCCATACATTAGTGCAGCTTCATGCATGGCAATATTTCGTACATAACTATGCTAGTTTTGGCAGTGGGCAGGGTACTATATCACTTGAACTATTGGAGCAAGTCCCGGAAATCGACACCATAATCGTCCCGATCAGTGGTTTGTTCAATCATCAAATCCCTTGAATCTTTTGTTACTACCAGCTTTTGCTTCTTCTTCTTCTTCTTCTTGTTTTTTTCTTTGTTAGTATTATGGGGCCTTACATTTTAAAAAATGTAGGTGGTGGTTTAATTTCTGGGGTGGCATTGGCTGCAAAGGCCATCAACCCTACCATTCGTGTTTTGGCTGCCGAGCCAAAGGGCGCTGATGATGCAGCTCAATCCAAGGCTGCAGGAAGGATTGTAACATTGCCTGAAACCAACACCATTGCTGATGGGCTTCGAGCTGTTCTTGGAGATCTCACATGGTAAGGAAAATTGCAGTCTCGTCTAATGCACGGATCATGGAGCCCTTTCCACCTCTAAACAAAATGACTGATGACTAGATGGAACTCCTTGCATTGCTAGTATATGCAGGTTTGCATCAAAACATGCTGTCTTAGCAGTATCCTTAGCCCTTCAGTCCATAATTGACTCAACTCAAGACTCGGATGAGTCAACTCGGTATTGGGCCTGACCCGGCCTGGATTCAAAGAGACTTCAAGTTGACCCGATGCCTTGGTCGACTTGGTGTGACTCGATCCGAGTCGCTTGCCTTAAGAGGGGGGATTTTATTAAAAATAAATATGTTGGCAACGAGACTTGAACCCCAACGTCACCTAAGTGAGCAAATGACCTGAACCAATGAGGTATCAATAGTGTTGTTGCTGAGAGATTTTATTTATTTATTACGTATATGAAATCAAACTATTTTAATTATCTATTAACAATCCTAATATTTTCAGCATATAATAATTAAATGTCAGGTCAAGTCGGTTGAGTCTTTGAGTCAACCCAGCTGTCTGAACATTAAGTCGAGTCAAGTTTTTTGGGATTTTAAACTCTGCATACAACAAACCCCATCTGCTGATATGGATCATTGATCTGGTCTTGCCATCATGGATTGATTCTTACTAATGGTAATGTCTTCAACATTGTTCAGTGGCCTGCAAATAAACGGTTGGTTAAGAACGAAATGCAAGAACTATATTCAAGGGAAATTTTCCCAAAAATTGCACAGTTGGATTTTCAATGTACGAGATATTTTGGGGCTTGATTGATTCATGGTGGGGCCATTAGTTCAATGGTCTAGATTAATAAGCCAATGTTCTGTTAGTTTCTGTAATGAAGGAATGGACCACTTGAAAATTTTCAACTGAAGATTGTTTACACTTCCCAGTGATGCAACAGAGCTCCTATGTACTGTGCCTGGGATTCAACCAAGCCCAGACCCTCACAAAGTTTGTACCTGGTCTCAATACTAGGATAGTGTCTATCTCTTACTACCAGAAGATAAGACTATCCTCTCTAAACCTTCAAGATATAAGAACTCAAACCTCTCAAAACTCCTAGAATGAGTAGAAAAGATTTGTGCGCATCTTAAATAGGTTAATATTTTATGTATGTATAGCTCGTAAGTGTGAATGGTCACATGCATTAAACAATCATGGCACATACATGGATGGTATTAATGTGGTGCATACATATACATTTATCTTTAATGGAGGATACATGTATGTGCTCTATGGAGGATACACGTACACTACTTTATCATAGATACATGTATATTCCAACAATAGATGTATGGCCCATTATTAAGAACAAAAGATAGATCTATGGCCTATACTATGTATTTGAATTATATTTATAACATATTCCCCATTTGTTGGAAGCATGGGCTGAGGACACATGGCATTACTGGGACCAAGGATTGTATGTAAATACTCTTGAAAGATCTTTTCACTAGGGCCACTGTGGATTGTCTTAGCCTGTTCTTCTATGAGGCAGGTTCCTCTACTACATTTGTAGTATAAACTTATTTTATGTGGTGTGTGGAGCCCACTATGATGTTCGAATAACATCCGATCCTTCCATCATGCGCGCCCCGATCCAAAACTCAAGTGGGCAACAAACGTAAATTCATGCATATAACCTCTAAAATCATGTTGCATCACCCATGTAAGTTTTTTAATGGCCCGATTTGTGAGGTACCTAGTCATCTTGATGTGGTGCATCTTCTAAATGGATTGAATGGCATATGCAACACACAGGGTGCCCCACACTCTGCCTAGAGGTTTTAATGGTGTGCGTCCCCGTCTCATCTGTTCCCTGTGGTTGGACCCACATGTCTTTTGGATCGGGATGGATGAATTGAAGGGACACACCTTGTGGAACAATTGGATTTGGGCCCCACACCACTTATTCATTCTACATACGCCATAGAAGAATTGGCCCCTTCTTCTTTTGCCCATAACAGCAAACTTCATGATTAGGAAGATCAAGATATACAGTAGTGAGTCCCTTGACTAACTTGGATAAAGAAGCCTTGAGGTCAGTGGCTGGTGGGCCACAGACTACTGGAGTGAAATTCTGGTCCACTGCTTCAAGAGGTAGGCCCACTCTTGAGAGGTTATTTCCATAATCTTTTCTGTAAATTCGATCCCAACCATTCGAAAGATGGACTTCAATGTAAACCATTGACCATTTATGATTTCAAATGCTGATGGAATGATTCATCATTCAAAGAGAAACACTACCCTCAGATCAAACACTGGGGTTGCTTGTGGACCATGAATTTGCATCAGGAGTCTTAAAGGACCATAATATTGCTGGATGTGATTAGCAATGTCGCGATCCGCCTTCTCGGGACCATAACATGGATGGATGTGATCATTCCTGCCCTGGTAATTCATAACTCACAGTGTCTAATCTATGGTGCAGGCCAATAGTGCGAGACTTGGTGGATGACATCATCACTGTGGAGGACAAGGAAATTGTACAAGCCATGAGAATGTGTTACGAGATTCTGAAGGTGTGCGTGGAGCCTAGTGGGGCCATCGGACTTGCAGCCGTTTTGTCTACTGGGTTCCATCAAAATTCGGCTTGGAAGGACAGCAACAACATCGGAATCATTCTCTCCGGTGGTAACGTAGATCTTGGTCCACTTTGGGAATCGTATACTAAATGAAGTAAGATCAAAATGTTGTAGCCTGTTTTGCACACTCTTTCCTGTCGCAACGGTAATGAGTTACATTCATTTGAACAGGAAAAGCAAAATAGAAGAGCCATTTTTTACTAACAAGTAACATTTTGTTTGGACAGTTTAATGAGATGGTTAAGAAGCTTTTTCTTGTCTTTTTTACAACGTTAGACAAACAGCCCCATTCATCTGTTTTTTTAGTTAACTCAGTTTGCCTAACTTCTATCGCCCTACCCCTCTTTTAACTCTATTCAGTCAGGCCCTCTCTTTCTCACATCATCTCTCTCATCTATCATCTCTATCTTCTACATTCCATCTCCAAGAAGAAAAATTAGTGTAAATACTCGGGGAGTTGACTTGGGGATCGGCCAAATGCCTGTTTGAATCACATCAAAATTCACCTGCAAAGGATCATCTTTTTGAAATGATGACTCCGTCTAGTGAATCAGAGAACTCGACCAAGTTTTCATGAAGATCGCACGAGTTATGAGTTAACTCACATTTTGAGCACACAGATATTGGCAGAAAGGGGCATGTATTCATAAAACAGTTTGTGGGCGAGTTTTGATGCGGTTCAAACAGGCATTTGGTCAATCCCCGGGTCTACTAGCTGAGGCAGACCTCTCTCTCTCTCTCTCTCTCTCTCTCACACACACACACACACACACAACTGTTTTATGAATACTGTCATTGTATGGGAACCTTCCCTGCAACATGCATACATTCACTACGTCCCATGCCTTTTTCATTGAAGACTGAGCTCTTTATTGTGGAATGGGCAGAAAGAACTATTGAGTTTATTGATGTTAATGGCTTGGAAGAACTTCATATAATCTGGAAAAGAATGGATGGCTTTAGGGTAAAAGGTGTTCTAGTGGTCGAAGAAAGTAAAAGAATCTAGAGGGAAGAATAGGATTTACAAGGGGAAAGCGGAAGTATTCATACAACTACATCTGGAGAAGCCAAAAAGGTCCTCCATTACAATAAAAACCATTGGTCATTACATCAAACATGTTGTGATACAAGTGGCCAAGCACGAATGAAGCGAGAGCTAATCATTGTCCTCTGGCTAGCACCTCGGCCAAATGAACATACTTTTTGGTTATCTGAACAACATTCACATAGAGCAACTAATGACAAATCCACATCAATAGGAATGGTGTATATTCTTGGTCATCAACAACGTCATCAGATTTGCGTTGAGTGGATATGAATGTAGAATAAGCTCGCCTGTTCTTGTTATGAAGGATGAAGTAATGCCCCTCGTCCTGGGAGAAGTTGGGATAGATTGGATCGCCAAAAGAAAGGAGATGGGTGAAAGTGCAAATATCCATGATTGTTAGGTTCATGGGACCACATCCGAAATGGAAACTATTGGTTGATCAACTCTAAAAGGAAGAGAATTGTTTATTATATATTCATATAAAGATAGATTGATATATTCGTAGACACTAGCCTCCTACCATGTATCACCGTGTTGACTGGATACAAGATCGAACCATTCTGACCATACTTTCATGGGTTTTGGCTATATGATCTCGAGGTCTTAAAAGCATTAGCAGGATTTGGAAGGGAGTCGGACTGAAGAAGAAGCTTTTCACCTAGACAGCCAGGGAAGAATAGTTCTATGGATTAGATCTACTCAGGAATGATTTCTGGATGGAAAATTAGGCCAAAAGTATGGTATGATATGTTTGGTTCAACAGGAATGTCAAAAATGATGTCATTGATCAATGCGTCGAAAGGAAAAATGTCCAGTGCTCTTATAAAATCTTCATGATGGTAAGTAGGAGTAAAAGATCAAGAAGCAGCCATGGCAAAGCAGAAGGTATTTCGGGCAAAAAAGGAAAAACAAACAAATGAAGAGAAGATTGCAAAAGAGTAGGATTGACTTTGAATACTCGTATATATTGGTCAGGAGCACGTACATTAATGAGAGGATAATCATGACTCCTCATATGATACGACTATGTGCCACGTGTCATAATGACGACCATAGAAAAGGAGCAAAACCATCATTCTGTTTTTGTCTCGATCAGAAAGAATTAATAGAGAATTGACAAGTGGAAAGATGGGCAATTACATTTATTGTATTGAACAAAGAGCCACTATCGCTTTAACCTTTTTGACCAAAGGTGAAGCGACATGATCGGGCAATGTTGTACCCTATTTATGACCAATCCTGAGATAGCCAATTAGAAAATGACACATGTTATTGCATGAGAAACATATAGCATGCGCAAGATCTTTAGAGATATTTGGAGCGTTTTTCACAGAATTACAGTTGGCACCAATATGATGATACACATCATCTGATGGTGAGGCACGACCGAGAAGCATAGAGGCGGAAAGTGGTCGAGCGGGTAAAAGAACACTTAAAAGGACACATGTCAAGAAGAGGATGAAGGATTTGGAAGACTAATGTCGTAACAAATCTAAGGATTCAACGAAATAAGTCATCGCACACAAATCCAATTAAACCAATCAAATTATCTTTCTTTATCATAATTTAGCTCTATCCTAAGAGTAGCGATAATCCAATAATTGTAATTTTTAGTTGTAATCCAAGTCTACGCTTTTACGTTGGACTATTCCCGGTTTCAATACAATCAATTCATCTTTCAGGAAGACATCTTACAGTTGCTCCCTGTGATCAACTGTAAGTATTTTATTTTTGTCTAATTGTTTCCATATAACAAAAGTCCTTTCATATGAAAGACAAGTTGCAATTCATCTTCAGAGGAAGAACCCTACCATTCGATAATCGTTTGATCTTCTTATAACTATCTTGCAAGCGGCTGAATAAGCAACCAATCTTCTTAGGTCTCGATCATACATGGTCGAACTTGACGTATCTGCTTACTGTAGCGCTTGGGGTTAAGTTGTTCGGCTTGAATCGAGCTGCACAATCGGTTCTAATACACCCACACACATCACATGTGACCAAAACAAACTGAGTGCCAACAAGGGGTATGATTCCTGTTGAAAAGGGGACTTCATATGCACACGACATCCTACCCACCTGACGCAGGGATGAACGTGATGAGGATAAATACTCTGAATCCACGGAGCTTCTCTGGACTCCTCACAGAGACTTCTCGAATCCACGAGGAAAGAAAGCAGAAAATAGAAATAATTTCTAATAAATTCGAAACTGATTAATTAATCCATAAAAACAAGTTCACAACCCTTTAAATAGGGGTACCAAGCAATGGGAAAGAAATCAGAATCAAACTACAGCTACAACTCCTAGAATTCGCGACTTACTATAAATAGTAAACTTACTATTTATAGATGGTCTTGATGTCTACTAGTGCGCAAGGTTTTCGGCCAAAAAATAGTAAGTGTCCTATTTGGCTTCACCAAACCGTTCTCCTAATTATTCTAAGCTCTTTTCACGTTGGGCGCAACTCCTAAAGCCCAACGGATGAAGAGTTATAATCAAACTAAAACTTACTATTTATAGTAAAATTGAAATTAAAACAGGGAAACGACCGTCAATCCAGGGGTTTTTCACAATTCCGGGCGTCGCAACCCGGCGTAGCAGGGTTGGTTGGCTAAAGTAGCTCGTTCTACCCTAAAATCATATATTTTACGTCAGATAACTCATTCCGGATTGCGAGATACGCCTGATTTAAGGTCCAATGGTCTAGATTACTTCTGTCATCGACCGGGCCTTTTCTGATCCATCTTGGCCATGTAACTGTTCGCAACTCGCTCTACATCAGTCTCCTCCACTTCAAAAGAACTCGTCCTCGAGTTCTCGTCATGCTTTGGTTCATGATACTCGGTCAGTTCCGCGACATTGAAAGTCCGTGAGATTGCCATGTGATCTGGAAGATCAATAACATAGGCGTTGTCATTGATCTTTCGAATGATTGATACCGGTCCAATCTTTTTATTCTTCAACTTGTTGTACGTTCCGGTCGGAAATCTTTCTTTACGCAGATGGACCATTACTCGGTCGCCCACCTCTAACACTTTTCGTCGCTGATGCTTGTCCGCTTGCTCCTTATACTTCTCGTTCGAGGCATGTAACTTGGTTTATACCTCCGCATGAATGCTCATGATCTTGTCTGCCATATGTTCTGCTGCAATGCTTATGCCTGGGAGCTTAGGCAGAGGGACCAAGTCTAGTGTGTGGCGAGGTACTCGTCCGTAAATAACCTGGGACGGGGATTTTCCTGTCAAGCGGTTCACCATGTTGTTGAATGCAAACTCCGCTTGAGACAAAGCCAAATCTCACTGGTTCGGTTTTTCTCCTGAAATACATCGAAGGAGGTTTCCCAACGTGCGATTCACAACCTCAGTTTGACCGTCAGTTTGTGGGTGGTAGGCGCTGTTGAATTGAAGTCGTGTATCGAGTCCACAGAGTCCGCCAAAAGTGGCTTATGAACTTCATGTCACGGTCAGAAGTAATAGTCTTGGGAACCCCATGTAGCCGCATAATTTCTCTGAAAAATAGATTTGCCACGTGTGTTGCATCGAGAGTCTTCTTGCATGGAATAAAGTGCGCTATCTTGGAGAAACGATCGACTACCACGAACACTGAATCCATGCCGCGTTGTGTTCGTGGGAGACCAAGCACGAAGTCCATTGATAAATCCTCCCAAGGACCGTCAGGCACAGGTAATGGGGTGTAGAGGCCCGTATTCTGAGATTGTCCCTTGGAGGTCTGACAAACATGACAACGTTGTACGGCTTTTCCCACATCACGTACTAATTGCGGCCAGTAATACCGCTCTTTCACAAGAGCTCGTGTCTTGTCTCGCCCAAGGTGTCCACTGAGGTCACCTCCATGTAGCTCTTGAATAATCTGCTCCCTCAGGGAACTTTGGGGGATGCACAATCGATTCCCTTTGAAGAGAAAATCGTCCTGTATATGAAGGTCGTTGGGGTGACCTTCTTGGCACTTCATCCAAGAATATTTGAAGTCTTCATCCTCGGCATACAGCTTCTTGAGACAGTAAAAGCCGACCACCTCGTTGCTCATTGTAACAAGTAATGATGTACGACAGCTAAGTGCATCAGCCACCTTGTTCTGTTTCCCTGACTTGTGCTTCAGAACGAACGTGAATTCCTGTAAAAACGTAACCCATCTACCATGCACACGATTCACGTTAGTCTGACTATTAATAAACTTTAATGCTTGATGGTCAGTGTACAGAACAAACTCTCTTTGAATCAGATAATGTCGCCAATGTCGCAGCGCCTGAACAACTGCGTACAACTCAAGCTCATAAGTCGACCACTTCTTTCGGGCTTCGCTGAGCTTCTCGCTGTAGAAGGCTACCTGCCTGCCTTCCTGTGATAATACTCCTCCAATTCCGATGTATGAAGCGTCACACTCAACCTCAAACAATTTGTCGAAATTAGGAAACACTAAGACCGGTGTTGTAGATAAACGATGCTTGATCTCATAAAAGCTCTTGTCAACTTTATCGGTCCACTGGAACGGTCCCTTTTTCATGCAATCTGTTATGGGCGTGACTATGGTGCTAAAATCTCGCACAAATCGACGATAGAAAGTTGCCAACCCGTGAAAACTCCTCACCTCATGAATGTTTGTCGGGATCGGCCATTCCCTAATAGCTCGCACCTTTTCATCATCCACACGAATGCCTGTGGACGTTACAACAAATCCTAGAAACAATAGGCTGTCAGTTAAAAAACTACACTTCTTCAAGTTGAAGTACAACTTGTTAATTTGTAAGACCTGCAGCACCTGCCTGAGATGTTTCCTGTGCTCCGCCTCATCCTGGCTATATATCAATATGTCATCAAAATATACTACCACAAATCGGCCAGTGAACGGTTTTAGAACTTGATTCATCAAACGCATAAAAGTACTTGGTGCGTTCAATAGGCCGAAGGGTATGACCAGCCACTCATACAACCCTTCCTTGGTCTTGAATGTCGTTTTCCACTCATCACCGGGTTGGATACGAATCTGATGGTACTCGCTCCTTAGATCAAGTTTAGAGAACACCTTGGCCCCTTCTAGCATATCGAGCATGTCGTCCAATCGTGGTATTAGGAACCGATATTTGATGGTGATTTTGTTGATTGCCCGACTGTCGACACACATGCACCAGCTTCCATCTTTTTTTGGCGTTAATAATGCTGGTACGGCACATGGGCTCATGCTCTCTCTCTCAAGAGACCCTTACGGATCAATTCCTCCACTTGCCCCTGAAGTATCTCACACTCATTCGGACTCATCTGATAATGAGGGCGGTTGGACAGGCTAACCCCAGGGACGAGGTCTATGTGATGTTGGATGTCCCTCATGGGGGGCAATCCATCAGATAAATCCTCAAGCCAGACTTCTTTGAATTCGTTTAGCAACAGCCTTAAGCTTGGAGGGATGTTTGAGGGTTCCTCTTCCTCGCCCTTCACCACTACGGCGTATACCTTACCGGTTTCCTTAGATTCCTCCATGAAATCTCGAATGGTCAAGAAAGAACTCTCCTCCACTTTAGAAGCTTCAGGGTGGTTCTCTGGTGTCATAGGGGCAAGGATTATTTTTCGATTATCCTTGACGAATATGTATACATTATCTCGTCCCCGATGGGTCGCATCACGGTCCGACTGTCAGGGTCGACCGAGTAGCATATGACAAGCTTCCATGTCGACCACGTCATAAAGTATTTGATCCTTATAATTTTTGCCAATTAAAAATGAGATAGTGCATGGTTCAGTTACCTTGGTCTCATTCACCTTTTTTATCCAGCCAATTGAGTACGGGGAAGGATGTTTCGTCGTTGGTAGCCGCAACTTGTTCACCATCACTCTTGAGACGATATTCTCGCTACTACCGTTGTCTATGATCACATCACAGACCTTTCCGTTGACAGTGCACCGAGTATGAAAATATTGTGTCGCTGTGGATGTAATTCCTTTCGTGGGGCATACAGTTATCGCCTCACAACTAGAAATTCGCCACGATCCTCGCTCGTCACTTCATCTTCACCTGTTATTTCTTCAGTGGTTTGTTCATGTTCATCAAAGTCATGGTCTTCTTCTGCGGCCTCATCTTCAGTGCCCCCTTCGTTTATAATCAAGTGTGCTGCGGGACGTTGAGGACAGGTGTTTGATAAGTGGCCTGGCTGGCCACAGCGGTAACAATTGTTCGACCTTGGCCGAGCATAAGGATTTGGAACCCTACTCGGGCCCGCTGTTGTGGGTGTTACACGTTGAGGTCTAGATGAGCCGCCCCCCGTATCACGGTTTGCGGTTGTAGGAAGTTAAGGACGTTCTCCTACTGGATCTTTTCCTCGTGTCAGCACTGGATCCTGCGTGGGACCCGTCATGGGGGGTCGAGTTGAAGGATATGGACGAGCAGGAGCTCTTGCGAGTTGTTTTTCTGCCCTACCCGCCAATTAACTCTGCTTCATCCACCGTCCCGACTGGGTACATCTGAACTCGGTCATGAATTGTCGGCCGCAACCCACCTTTAAATCGTGTCACTTTCTGTGACTTAGATTCTGACAAATCGTTTCTTGTAACCAACCGCTAGAATTCTTCTGTGTAATCTGTGACGGTTCGATTTCCTTGTCGGCAATTTTGATATTGTTGGAATAGTATCTGCTCATAATCACTGGGGAGAAATCGTAATCGAAGAAGACGTCTCATCCGTGGCCATGATGAGATAGGCGCCTTGTTCTGACGGGCTCGTGAGAGTTGTAATTGTTCCCACCATGCAGAAGCGCCAGATTTTAATTTAAACGCTACCAATTTTATCCTTTTATGATCTAGCACGTCCATATAATCAAAATATCTCTCTACTTCGGCTACCCAATTGAGGAAATCTTCTATACGTAATAAACCATTAAAACTAGGAAGTTCAGCCTTACCTCGGTAGTCTCTTTCAGCACGATCTAGATGATCGCCTCCATAGATTGGTCGTCGGGCGAAACCCTCATTAAGGTCTTCGTCGCTAGAACTTGAATCATCTGGTGTAGCCTTACGGTTTGCCACTGATAGTGCTCTACGGAAATCAGGGTTGCGTCGTACAGCAACCTTGGGTGGTGGAGCCACCATAGGTGGTGGAGTACCGCCTAGGGCTCGGGGTGGAAGTAGCGCATCCGCAAGACGGTCGAGCATTACCTGTAGCCCTTGCATGGTCAACTGACTCTCCCGGTGGAAAGCTTCCATTCTTTCCGAAAGATAACGAATCCCTGTATCACCGTCCACAGGATTTTGATTCATACCTTCGTTGTTTGCCATCGGCCCGAGGGGAATCCTCGCTCTGATACCAATTGACGCAGGGATGAACGTGATGAGGATAAATACTCCGAATCCACGGAGCTTCTCTGAACTCCTCACAGAGTGTAACAGCCCACGCCCACACTGTATGATATTGTCCGCTCTGGGCACAGCCCGCACGGTTTTGTTTTTGAGGGACTCCCCCAAAAGGCCTCATACAGTATAGGGTGACAACTCTACATATAACCACCACAACTTCAGACGGCACTTCCGATGTGGGACAAAGCTTCACTTTCACTGTGTGCACAGTAGCCTGTCAGCCACAGTAGCCTGCCAGCCACACAGTAGCCTGCCAGCCATCTTGGGGCCCGCCCACATGTGACCACAGTGACGGGGCGTCACACAGAGACTTCTCGAATCCACGAGAAAAGAAAGCAGAAAATAGAAATAATTTCTAATAAATTCGAAACTGATTAATTAATCCATAAAAACGAGTTCACAACCCTTTAAATAGGGGTACCAAGCAATGGGAAAGAAATCAGAATCAAACTACAACTACAACTCCTAGAATTCGCGACTTACTATAAATAGTAAACTTACTATTTATAGACGGTCGTGATGTCTACTAGCGCGCAAGGTTTTCGGCCAAAAATAGTAAGTGTCCTATTTGGCTTCACCAAACCGTTCTCCTAATTATTCTAAGCTCTTTTACGTTGGGCGCAACTCCTAAAGCCCAACGGATGAAGAGTTATAATCAAACTAAAACTTACTATTTATATTAAAATTAAAATTAAAACAGGGAAACGACCATCAATCCAGGGGTTTTTCACAATTCCGGGCGTCGCAACCCGGCATAACGGGGTTGGTTGGCTAAAGTAGCTCGTTCTACCCCAAAATAATATATTTTACGTCAGATAACTCATTCCGGATTGCGAGATACACCTGATTTAAGGTCCAATGGTTTGGATCACTTCTGTCGTCGACCGGGCCTTTTCTGATCCATCTTGGCCATGTAACTGTTCGTGACCCGCTCTACATCACCACCTGTCCAACCATAACAAGGATCACCTTTTGGAGAACTCAGCTATAGCCACTCATTAAGTGGACCACACTTGTGTCGTGCTATCTATCAAGGGCTGGACATTGTTTTATATGGTGTGGTCCACTTGACTAGTAGATGGACTGGCCAACCTATTGGAAGGTTAGATGTCACATGTACTCAATAGCTTGGAAGTTATTTTTGATGTGCTGTGTGGTGCTGGAAAAGCTGTGGCCCACCATGATGTACATGTTTTACCTACACCATCCATCCATTTTAGGATGAGTCCAAAAATGAGGTAGATCCAAATCTCTAGCGGACCACACCATGGGAAGTAGTAGCAATTAAACACCCACCATAGAAGTCCTAGCTGATATTTGTGTTTTCTCTTCAAACAGGTCTGTGTAACCTAATCAACAGATTGGATGACAAATAAACATTACAGTGGGCCCTATTCAATCACCACTGTTTCCTGTGGTGTGGTCCACCTGAGAATTGAATCTGCCTCATTTTTGGGCTCATGCCGTAAAATGAGGGCAAAATGGATGGACAGCATGAATAAACCACATATGTAATGGTGGGGCCTACAGCTTTTCCAGCACCACACAGTATGGAAGTGGGTCCGGTGTGCTACACCGCCCAAGCCAAGTGGGGTTATATCTGGTTGAACTGTAATTTGTCGTGCAACCTGTTGGACTTGAACAAGGATTGGGTTTCTTACAAATATGCATTTTAGTTTTTGCCTTATACAGAAAAGGGAAGGGGGTTCGATGCAAAATGAAAAAATAAAAAAGAACTGTCTTTTTCATATGCGTAGCACAGCTGAATTAAAGTAGATTAGGTGCGACCCAAACCAGCCAGGTGGAATTCAATCCTTACTGTGTGGTCCACCTGAGCTTCTTGCAAAACTAATGGACAGCGTGGATATACAACACATGCATTGAGGTGGGGCCCCACACGACCTTCACCCACCTTGCTATATCAGTGGTTTTCTCACCTAATATGCAACCCTGCTGAACAGAGGTGGACCATCCTGACTGTAGGCCATAGTTGATAAATTGTAGCCATCATACAATTGAAACCCCTTCTTAGATCTGTGTTTAAAAAACAAGTTGATGACTGCTACAAAAGTTTCAGCTATGAATTGTCTTTGGAATCCATTTGCAGGCCACTGAAAAGTTGGGTCCTAAGATCTAGTCGCCTTAATTAAACGAGACCACTAAAATAGTAAAATCTATGGCTAGGATGGCTGCATGAGGTCAAAGCACTACATAGAGAAGCTTTTGTGCACTCTTCATGCTCAACATTCTCCCATTCTTTTTTAGCGAGAAGAAAACTCGCTTCTAGGATTGTAAATGGTCGGATTTAGGGCAATCTAGACAAAATCAGACCCACCCAATTACTAAATGAGCCTAGGTTCAAATTTTAGACACATGCCCTTTTACTAAGGGTGTGTTTGGAAGGGATTGAATGGTATCAGGTGGATTGCATCACTTACAAGGTAATGATGGCTGCGTCAGTGGATTGCTGCAAGATCCATAGGATTGCTATATCCCGAGATTAGATCACCGAGTCTATTTGGCCCGCCCGTCCAATCCCGGGATTGCACCTTCCAATCCGTAGAACCAAACACGTCCAGGCAAAATTGAATACGATTAGGGTGGACTGAATGGATTTTAAGGCAATGATGATGATGTCAGTGGATTGCCGGCAATCCCATGGGATTGCTATATCCCGGGATTAGAATCCCGTGTCTGTTTGGCACACCCAGCCAATCCCAGGATTTACCTTCCAATCCGCCCGGCCAAACTGGCCCTAAATGAGTGGAGCTGAGTCAAGTCTCATTCAACTCCATCAAACCCGTTTATAAATGGGTCTCAATCTGGTAGAGGGAGATCCACCCAAACCCATTTATAACCCACTTATAAACGGATCTAGTCGGATCTAATGGGTCACATTACAATGAACCCAACTTAGCATCTCAGCACAAGAACTTCCTACAAAAACCTTTCATATGCAATCCACATGCATCTTAATTCACCAATCTCACCATTTTCTGTGCCAAATTAGATTTCATAGTGCCTCACATTCTGAGCCAGACAAGGTGAATTTCTCATTTTTCCCATATTACAACTTTAATAGCCATTAAAATGGTGGGCCACACCATAAATGTCACATGGATTGAAAATCACACAACTGGCACTCATTTTGCTCCTGTACCAAAAACAATGGGCCGTCCATTGGTCACCGCAACATAATCATCCTGTTTAATGGACCACATACCGATTTTCACCCCAGCTGATCTTTATGGTGTGGCCCACCTCTTCCACAGCTAAAATATACAGAAGATGAAGCATTCTATCCACACGGTTGCATGGTTCTTTCTCCCATCAATCAAACTGCAGTGGTTGGCCCATCCCATTGTGTTAGCCAGGGCATCACATCACATCGCAATTTGCAAAGTCTCGAGGGCAACATCTTACCACCATCCAATAATCATTACTCAGGTCGATGGTGATCCGATGGCTGTGATGGGTTAACCAGCAGTTGAAGCCAAAATCCGCTTTCAACATCCTCCAGACAAACACTCTCAACCCCGTTAGATATTACATCAAACGCCAATTTGAGAAGAAGAGGCCCCACACCAGACAACAACCAACTACATTCCATCACCACAACAAACCAGAGAAAACAAACAAGCAACAGGATATTGCAAGCAAGCCCTCAGTCACCACAACAAAAAAAAAGAGAACACTCCTAAAAATCAAACACAAAACAGGCAAGCTTGTGTAAGTAAGCAGTAATCCAGTCTTCATACCTATTCTATCTGTAGCAGCAAACCATTCACTCTTCCTATCTTCATAGAGCTTCCTGCGCTTCCTCTTCCTCCTCATCATACTCATCCTCATCAGCAGTAGCATCCTGGTACTGCTGGTACTCCGACACCAGATCATTCATGTTGCTCTCTGCCTCTGTAAACTCCATCTCGTCCATTCCTTCTCCAGTGTACCAGTGCAAGAAGGCCTTCCTCCGGAACATGGCTGTGAACTGCTCACTAACCCTGTGGAACATCTCCTGTATCGATGTCGAGTTCCCAATGAATGTGGCTGCCATCTTCAGCCCTGTCGGTGGTATGTCGCAGACCGTCGACTTCACGTTGTTGGGGATCCACTCCACAAAGTAGGATGAGTTCTTGTTCTGCACATTGATCATTTGCTCGTCCACTTCCTTCGTGCTCATCTTCCCCCGGAACATGGCTGAGGCCGTCAAGTAGCGGCCATGGCGTGGGTCTGCTGCACACATCATGTTCTTGGCATCCCACATTTGCTGGGTTAGTTCTGGGACGGTGAGGGCCCGGTATTGTTGGGACCCACGGGAGGTGAGTGGGGCAAACCCAACCATGAAGAAGTGGAGACGGGGGAAGGGGATGAGGTTGACAGCAAGCTTGCGGAGGTCAGAATTGAGCTGTCCTGGGAAGCGGAGGCAGCACGTCACGCCACTCATGGTCGCTGAGATCAAGTGGTTCAAGTCTCCAACTGGACAGAAAGGAAAGATCATTGGTGAGTGTACAATTTCTACTACATGTTTGATACAATGACTGGTGCCTTGAGAGTAATGTTGGAAGGAAAACCATGCATTATGGTCATTTTACATGAGATAAAAATAGCTTACAACTAGGAGTGGTGAGCTTGAGGGTACGGAAGCAGATGTCGTAGAGGGCCTCATTGTCCAAAACCATGCACTCATCTGCATTCTCCACCAGCTGGTGTACAGAGAGCGTCGCATTGTAGGGCTCAACAACTGTATCAGACACCTTTGGCGAAGGAAAGACTGAGAATGTAAGCATCATCCGAT
Source organism: Magnolia officinalis (assembly GCA_021015155.1). NCBI lineage: Eukaryota > Viridiplantae > Streptophyta > Magnoliopsida > Magnoliales > Magnoliaceae > Magnolia > Magnolia officinalis. Next base: position 51,797,130 of record JAJHSJ010000018.1, read on the forward strand.
CTGGGTACTCTTCCCTTATCTTTGATATCAACAACGTACCCATGCCAGAACCCGTTCCACCTCCCAATGAATGACACACCTGGAATCCTGGAAAAACAAAAACAAATGAAGAAGCATTTAGAAGAACTTCATAACAAACAGCTCCCAAAACCCCATAAATGTCTTCTAAGAGTTTGGATTAATCTCATACATAACATATCCACATTCTTCAAATAGAAAAGTAGATGACAAGATGATGGATATTGAAAAACTAATCAACCCCTTGCAAAAAAAGGAGCATGCTGCTCCTTCTCAAGCTTATAGAGGCTTGGACTACAAAATAGGAAGCTACACACAAGGGGCCTCAGAAACGTACCCCCCCCCCCCCCCAAACACACACACAAGATCTCCCCCAAATTAACACAGCTTCACAGGAAGTGGGCCCTTGCCAGAATGACCAGAAAAAAGCCATGACCACATCCCTTCTCTCATTCTTAAAGACACCACTAATCTATACAGCCCATGCCTTCAAAGGAGCATCCATAATAGATCCTCAGAAACGTACCCCCCCCCCCAACACACACACAAGATCTCCCCCAAATTAACACAGCTTCACAGGAAGTGGGCCCTTGCCAGAATGACCAGAAAAAAGCCATGACCACATCCCTTCTCTCATTCTTAAAGACACCACTAATCTATACAGCCCATGCCTTCAAAGGAGCATCCATAATAGATCTTTTACAGATTGATGATGTCAATCCAACCTCTCTGAAGTGACAAACGCCCATCCAGATCACTCACAAAAAGAGGAGAGGAGAAATCAGGTAAGATATATGTACTTTGGAGAAGAACTCAACCCAAGAACAAGGAAAAGGGAAGAAAAAGGCCCTTCTTCCTCTGTAATTTTCCATACCTCCAATTCAAGAGAGGGAAAAAAGAGAGTCTGTCTCCACACCATTCTCTTAAGGGGTTTTCATACAATTTTGAACTAACTTCTGACTACTCACAACAGAATTAACAAACTATCCTAAAAATCCAACAAAAAAAAAAAAAAAAAAAAAACACACAACAAACATGAACCACCAAAACAGAGTAGGGCCTGTGACTGGCAAGAATAGGGTTTCCAGAAATCAGGGACCCAGTCCAAACAAAGTCAGGATCATTGGTTGGCTGGAATATTATTTCCAGCAACAAGATGGATGTCACGTGTTAGAGATTTGATTTCCACCCACCAGGGATCCTTCCTGATCATACTGGCCTTCAATTGTTTCACATGACCCATTGATCAACACCCCAGGCAGTCGACTCTCACTGCTTCAGATGTGCAAGGACCATTGCATTTACAACTATTAGGCCCTGGTAATTGAATAATCTTTCAGCCATGATCACTATAAGAAATACAGTACAGACAACAACAAGAAGAAATACAACACACACCCATGACAACAAGTAGCATGCCCCAGGCCACCATGGCACATGTGCAAGATTCCAGTCCATCAGGTAGGTCTTATTACAAAATACACAGTGACTAGACAATTATTACTGTCTGATGAATCAGGTCATTGATCATGTATCACAATCTATTGGGCCCATAGTTTTTAAAAAAAATAAAAAAATAAAAAAAAATCTCAATGACTGGACAATTTGAGCTGCCTCTTGAATACAGTTGATTGCCTGTTAGTATCGATTTTAATCCTCATGTGTGGGCCACTGGTTGGATGGTTCATACCATCCAATCGGTGAGCCATTTTACCATGTTTATCATCTCCCAAATCAAAATCCTACTCTTTTATCTTCAGAGTAAGGATCACATACAACTGGCAGTAGCTTAGCTTAAGCTTCAACTCATTAACGTGTGCGGCTGTTAAAAGGTAAACCCACCCAAGATCACTGGATGCAAAAGCTTTGGCTAGTCCAATCATCATGCAGGCAACCCCGTAAATCAACTGGCCACTGGTCTGATCCAACGAACAATTGCACTGGCCAGATTCCATACCCAATAAACTCCAGACTACATCCCGCCTTTCACACAAGACAGTCATCAATTAATTGACAGCCTTCCATTCACACACCACAGAATTTAGCATGCTTCTAGGCACCATGGCTCATATGCAAGATTCCAGTCCATCAGGAGGCCTTACTATTAGAGCTGGGTAGAAACCGACCCGATCCAATGGATCCGACCCAATCCAAACCGAACCAAAGGCCTGGATCGGTGCGGTTCAAGTAGGATCAATCGGATCCGATCGTTCATCAGATTGAGTTCGGATCATGGTCAATCCGGACCGATCCGATCCGATCCGGACAGATCCTATATATAGTTTTTTATCATTTTTTTTAAAAAAAAAAAAAAAAAAAAAATTTACTACCCATCTTTCTACCCTACCCGTCCCGAAACCGAACGAACCCTAACCCATCTCTCTACCAGATCTCGATCCGAACCCACCAGTCCACCACCACCGCTCAGCCTGGCAAGTCGACAACACGTCCGGCCGTCCCTATCTTCTTCACATCCGGTAGGTATTGATTTATTGTTATTTTCTTTTACCCTAACCGAACGAATCCAAACCCTAACCAATCTCCTCTTCTCTAATAGCCTAACAGGGCTCGATCCGAACTCTGAACCTACCAGCAACCCGTCCAGCCGTCCAATCTTGATCCGATAGGTTCATTTTTTATTTTAATTTGTTTATTTCAATGTATTTTCGAGCCAGTAGCTCGCTGGTGGACTGCACTGGCTCGACAATGGTCCGGCAAAGGTCGGGACCCCGCTCACTGGCTCGGCCCTGCTCGCTCTGTTGGTCCAACCCTGCTGCCCTGGCTCGTTGGTGGTTTGGCCCTAGCTTGCTAGTGGTCCGGCCAAACCCTAAACCCTACCCTAATCCTAAACCCCAACCCTAAACCCTACCCTAATCTTACACCCTAACCCTTAACCCTAAAACTGATACCTAACCCTACCCTAATCTTAAATCCTAACCCTAACCTTAAGTTCCTAACCTAAACCCTAACCCTTAACCCTAAACCTGATACCTAAACCCTAACCCTAGCCCTTAACCCCTCATCAAACCAATCTGAACCATGCCCAATCCGATCCAACTCAGTTTCCCTGACCGAGTCGGACTCGAATCGGATCGAGTTCGGGTCAGCCCATGTAAATTTCAGGCCAAATCAAGTTAGACCTAATCCGATCCGACTCGGTCTGATGCCCAGCTCTACTTACTATTGTTGATATCTCAAATCTTTCAGCAACAAGATCTGTTGATAGCATCGACAGACCGTTCGATACCATCATGAGTTGTTCAATGTCATCGATAACTGCTCAATGTCATCAAGAAAATCCAAAAATCCAACGTTGATTGTTGGATACTTTGTTATATTCTACTTGATGCCATCAAAGGGGTTCAATGCCATCAACAAACTGTTGATGCCATCGAAGTCCCATCGAGGTGCCATCGAAAAAATTTGAAAAATCCATGTTTTACCACTGGAACATTTTGATGTTTAATTCGATGCCATCAAAGTGTCATCAAACAATCACGCAGAGTTACGTAAGTGTGGGATTTGTTTCCTGTTTCAATTTTGATTCTCATAAAGACTATACATGTGGGTGTAATCGGGAATATGGTGCATCTCAAAGCTTTCTAATTCGTTCTAAGGTTTCAAGGGCATAACTTGGGGTAATTCAAGGCTTGTTCAAATCGGGTTATCTTTATCTCTTGTAATTTTATGCTTTCATAGTGCATTACTATTGCTTTGTGCCATGGTTTTTTCCCGCATAGGAGTTTTCAATGTTAAATTCTGAGCGTTTGCAATTGGACTTGATTGTGTGATTAGAATATTTTGCTTGATTCATATCTATGTGCTTCCGCAGTTCCCCAACACTTACCACATTTTACATGGCCCAAAAGATCATTTCATGATGATTATCAAGGTAGGAAGCGCATAACAGAAATGGACAATTGAAGAGACAAAAATGATCCAGATCGAACATAAACATGACCTAACCTATGACCCCTGCCCCCTGATTTTCAGGCCATGCATCTTAAGGACAGGCCCACCTAAATAAAACTAATCTTGCATATGTACGGGCAACAAGGTAATAATTTGGAAGTATCAATCACCAGCTCAAATCAAGATCACAGCAAAAAAAACCAAAGCCAGATCCAAAAATCAACACTCCGAACAAGAAAGACAAAAGAGAAATACATCTAATACTCTGGCAGTTAGAAATTACTAAGAAATTGGTTATGCGGCATGCAAAAATTCAAAACCGTCCAACAGTTGGAAATGAAAAAAAATAAAAATAAAAATCCTATGTCCAACAATAGAAATCTGCAGCACTGAAAAAAAAAAAAAAAAAAAATTGGCAGCACCAACGAAACGCTACCCACCAAAAAAATCTGTCCACCGACAGATCCCACCCACAAAAATTCAGCACCCACAAACGAAAAGAAACACTAAAAAATCACAAACTAATTTAGATGGGTTTGGCTCTGATACCATCTCAATTGTATTGGACACCCCAATGTAAGGGTTCCTCCTCATATATATAATGAAGTAGTCGGCTCTTTACAAGGCAATTACAGGGAAGCAATTACAGGGAATCAAACTAAACTAGGAAAATATAATCAACCTATTAATTATAGAATATTTTACAGAATATTTACATATTACCAAAATCATGCCATAATTATAGAGACTAATTATAGCTAAATATATCCGGCTGACAAAAACAAGTGTCATGAATAAGAGTTTAGGATTGTTCACTACACCAAATCTGTATCTTAAGAACAGCGTTTTAATTTGGCTTAATATACGCCACGTGTCCTTTTCGAAGCACCTGCCTATCAAGCGTCATCCGCAGCCGGAGTATCAAATAATTCCCCAAAACAAAATTTCCATAGAGAAGTAAATAAATCATGTTGCAGGAAATACAAGAATACAGTAAAAAATCAAGAATTACGAGAGGAAAAACAGTACAAAATCCACTAATGACAACAAGATATACAGAAACAAATGTCAAAAAATCAACAACAACAGCAAAACTACAAAAACATATAACGAAAGCCAGACATTGTAACAACAAAAGTACAGGTACGGTACTGAAATCAAAGGTACTGGTTCAGTACCGTACCTTTGATTATAATTCCAAGAAAATCCCAGAACTACTGAAATACGGTTGGAAAAACACAAATTACAGCAACACAGTACTGAAATCAAATAATCACAACCATCATACAGAAAAAAAAAAAAAAAAATCAGTAAATATCAGCCATAAATCACAAAAGAAAAATGCAAAAAATTCCCTAAAATTGAGGGAAATTCAATAAAATGAACGCCACCAGATCTAAAACCAAAATTCAGAACCGAAAAAAAAAAAAAAAAAGGGAAAAATCACCTTGCAAGCAATCGCAGTTCTCGGCCTCTTTCCTCACGACATCAAGAACCGAATCGATTAGTTCGGCACCTTCGGTGTAGTGCCCTTTCGCCCAGTTGTTCCCTGCGCCGGACTGCCCGAAGACAAAGTTATCGGGTCTGAAGATCTGGCCATAGGGACCCGATCGAACGCTGTCCATCGTACCGGGTTCCAGATCCATGAGAACGGCGCGCGGGACGAAGCGGCCGCAGCTGGCCTCGTTGTAGTAGACATTGACGCGCTCGAGCTGCAGATCCGAGTCGCCCTGGTAGCGTCCGGTCGGGTCAATGCCGTGCTCGGCGCAGACGACTTCCCAGAACTTGGCTCCGATCTGGTTGCCGCACTGGCCACCTTGGATGTGCAGGATCTCACGCATCTTGGGAGGATTGGACGGTTGAGATGGAAGGTGGGGTCGAGATCGGACGCGAGACGGAGACCTAGAAGAGAGAGAGGGAGAGGGAAAGTAAAGAGTGAGGGAGAAAAGAGGGATGGAAGAGATATTTATATCTGGGAGATAACGGTTTTAGTTTGCCGTTAGGGGGAGAAAAGTGTAGGTGTTAGTTCTAACGGGGTTATGTTAACGGCGTTTATATTTCGTGGGAATTTTGAATTTTGAAATGCGAGAGACAGGGATGGGGAGCGGTTTTCGGACCGTGTTTTAACTTGCATGGTGGTGACTCGTTACTTGTAGATGTGGCGTGTGTTGACGAATCCAGACTGTCCAAAATTGCCACCTGACGAGATCAGATGGTTACGATTATCTGCTCAACTGGGATTTTAGGAAAATACATACGCGATTTGAGTCCACCATTTGGATGGTCCGGATTGATGTCCATGCGTCCCACGTGTGCAATGTTAAAGTCGCCACCATTTAAATCAGTACGGCAAACACACACCTGAGTACCTGTTGTAACAATTGTGCTGGAATTCTCCTTACCGGACACGTGGAAGGCCTAGTTCTCAGCTAAGCTTATGGAGTGATCCGTACCGTCCATTCAGATATCCACTGGCTACGGATCAGGTGTAACTCAGATTGGACGGATATCAATCGAGTGGATGATAGATTCTTGTCCATCGAATTCACACTATTACTTTCTCTACTCCACCGTCCATCTGCATAGCAATGATCGGGCGTTTTAATCATCCAACTGGGGCAGGCTTTGGATTATGGCCCACCCAAGGCGTGAGGCAATGAACGGACGGTCCAGATGACCATACGGGCGTAGCTGATGTGGGTAGTAAGATGGGCCAGGTGCACACGTGATTTTCTATTGAGGTGTGGCCCCCACCATATTGCTATAAATGGTAATGGATCCAAGCTCAAAAGCCTCTAGGCCAATACAGACAGACACAATCCAACTGCACCCTTCGTTAGTGGTGGAAATGGGCTGGACACAATCCACTGAGATGTCCGTATGATATCAAGATATAAGCCAAAATAAGATAAGATCCAAAACTTCGGTGGGCCACACAAAAGGAAACAGTGGGATGAAACCTTCATGGGCCTACTCTGGTCTTTATATACAATCCTACCCGTTCATAAGGTAGGCCTCCACAAGGTTTCAATGGTTGACATTCAATCCCCACTTTTTACTGTGGTGTGGCGAACTCGAATTTTGAATCTGGCTCATTTTTGGACTTATATTCTAAAATGATTTGAAAAAACTGATGGACGGAGTAGATTTCACGTGGACGTCTCAGTGGGCCCCACAGAGCTTTAGATTACACCGGCTCGGTGTAAAAGGTTGCGTCGGACCCAGGCCCAACAAAACATTTTAAGTTTTAACCAAGGATCAATCATAGATCTGGACTTTAGGCAACTCCTTCCCGAGCCTGATCTTATTAATCATCTACATCGTCCATCTGATGGGACCCACTAGATTCCATGAATTCGCTAATAGATGGACGGTCGGGAGAAAGTCACAACAAAAGATAAACACAGCTTGATTGATCCTTTGGTTAAATTCAGCGTGATTATCACATGCGATCCTAACCTATCGAGATGTATGGGGTCCACCATGATGTTTAAGTCCCATCCAAACCGTCAATTTCATAGACCCCCAAATATTAGGCCTTGATTCCTAAATTCAGCTTGATTGATAATTCAGGTGCGCCACACCAATGGGAAAAAGGAGAGACCTTGGGAGGGGGTGCTCCCGCTATAGAAACATCCAGTTGCAATGTGGGTTCCACCAGGGCTTTTTTATAGAGATTATTCTTAGGATGCACGTTCCCACGGGAATTTAAACGGATTCCACGTACACATTGTGTGTGGTCTCCAAACACTTCAAAAGCATGTGATAATTCGGAGCCTTTAACATGTTGTTCCTTGTTTTTAAAATTAAAAGCTGCTAAAGAAGCCGACGATGGTATGGTGGCTATGATGTCCAAGATTGATGGTCAAGATCTTCCGATCTGAGAGATTGTTGGGACATGATCCATCCAAAGGCAAGATGCAGCGGATGTATGGTCCCAAACCATGGGTCCCACTTGGGATATAGATGGGCATTTGTACAAGTGGGTCAGATGATCTAGACCGTTGATCTGATGCACTCCATGTAAAGATGGCCTTGTGTGTGTGTATACAGCACGTAAGTAGAGTTGGGCAGTGGACCGAGTCAAATCGAATTGGGTACAACTCTACTCGGTTCGAAATTTGCAGGGCCTGACCTAACCCGATCCGATCCAGTACTGAGTCCGGGTCATCGAATTTGAATCGATCCGAACCCCTGCTAGCTTGAACCGATCTGAGTCCAACTCAATCATGAAACCCGAGTCGGATCAGATTGGGCAAGGTTCGGATCGTTCATTTTTTTCAATGGTGTGGGAATCATTATTCTCATTGTTTCGTGTGGTGCGATCTACTTGATTATCGGATATACTTAAAATTTAGTATCAACCCCTAAAATGATCTGGAAAAACTGATGGACGATGTAAATAAACCAAAAAATTTAAGACGGCCCACATAGTTTACTCAGTAGGAGAAAAACGTAATGCTTTTTTAAAGCTCACACCAGCTTGCGAGATTACGTGACTTCATACGCAAGGCAAAGAAAATAACGGGAAATTATATATGGTGGAACTGCCTCTATCCTAATGATAAAGCCACTTTCTATCATTCACGTTGAATAGAGATGTATATAGAGCCATCAAAACCGTCCAACAAGTAGGACCAACATCTTATATTGTGTGGTTCATAAACTATAGTAATAGTAATAGGATACTTTTCCCACCTTTTTTATAATTGTGCTCTCCAAATTACAAGCACTAAAAATCTTTATTTTTCTTTGTGCTTAGTAATTAACGGTCATAAATGAATATTTACGATAATACATGGTTGGGTCCATTATAATTACGGTTCAGATTCAACTTTATCCAGATAAATGGAAGATGAAAGGATAGAGTCTATCTTATTACCATAGATGCATTTCTATCATATTATGTTGACGTGAATGATAGGCAGCTTATAGCTTCCTGAAGAAGCTTCAAGTACTATTGTTACTGCTCTCTGTAGCTTAGCTGACACCGACTATATAGCAGCTCTAGGTAAGTGTCGTGCGAAGACAAGCACTGACGCCCCTTGATCTCCGAGTTGTTAAAACGATTCAAAGGAGATTAGATGGGACGCGAATTAAGCTACCAAAGTGACGTCACCAAGTTCTGTGGGCCCTACTATGATGTATGTGTTGTATCCACATCGTCCATCCATTTTGAGATATCATTTTAGAGTATGAACCAAAGAATGAAGCAGATAAAAATTTGTAGTGGACACCACCACAGAAAATAGTGGGGAGAGTGATTCCCACCATTGAAACTATCCTAAGGCCCACCATAATGTTTATTTGAAATCTAATCTGTTCAAAAGTTAAAAAAGACATAAAAGAAGGGAAAACACAAATATCAGGTTGATCTAAAACTCTTGTGGCTTTTAGAAGTTTCTAATGGTGGGCGTCACTGCCCCACTGTTTTCTCTGCTGGGGTCCTCTGGAGCTTTGGATTTAACTCATTCTTTGGATCTTGCCCTAAAATGATCTCTCCAAATGGATGAACGGCGTGGATACAAAACATACATCATGGTGGGGCTCACGAAACCTAGTGACGTCACTTTAGTAGCGGCTCTCGCTACTCAACCTCTCAGTAGCTAATTCGCGCCCGACTAGAGAGAGAGAGAAAGAGTTGTAGAGAGAGAGAGAGACAGAGAAAGAGAGAGAGGAGAGAGATTTACCCGACCGGGTAGAGATCGAGATCGGGACGATTTGGGGATTCCGGATCCGGCACGGCGAGCGTTCTTCAGGTGCGGGTAGGGACTGGGTAAGGTAAAAAACAGATTGCAAATGAGGGTTCGAGATCTGCGGGTGCGGGTGCGGGTGCTGGTAGAGTAGGGTAGAGAAGGAAGGATCTGTGGATTTAGGGTTCGGAGCGGCGGCGAGCGTTCTTCGGGTGCGGTTAGGGTAGGGTAAAAAAAGGGGTCGGGTAAAACTTAAAAGTAAAAACCACACACACACACACACACACCACACACACACACACCCACACACACACATATATATATATATATAACCTAATAAATACGGTCCGGATCGGATCGGTCCGAATTGGATCCAATCGGATTGGATAACGGATCGGGTTGGTTCGGAACAGGCGCTATCCGTACTCGACCCGAAAATGTTTTGAATCTGGATGGGGTTACCTGATTCTGATTGATCCAGACGATCGGTTCTATTCGAATCATGTCGGATCGGGTCTAATCGGGTCAGATCTACCAGATCGGATCTAAAATGCCCAGCTCTACACGTAGGCCCGAAACTCACGTTTATCACTACTTAGGTGGACCGCATTTTTATAAATAAACGTACCGCCGGGTGTAGAAAACTTAGGAAGTTGTCCAACCCGTCCACCTGTTTCCGGTATTCGGGCCCACCTGCTGAGTGGACCACATCTTGTATGATGGATGGATTGACTCTCTCAACCATGTGGCATGATGGCACACGTGTGGTGCACATGAGTTGTCTTGCACCGGACGTCTGGGATGAGGAAAGACTGTTTTATTCCACAAACCGTTCGATTTGAAAGCCATTAATTAAATAGTTAGAATGTCTCGTTACAGACGATTTTTGGCGTTAGTAGAACAGTGGGCCCACCAGAAAGAATGGTCTGGATCACCTAACCTTTGGCATCATTTTAGATCTTGCAGGTGAAGGCGTGGTTTTCATTAAGGTGCAGAGCCTGACATCTGACGAAGCTACAAAAAGCCTGAAGGACACTAATTCCAAACGCGCACATCTTCAAGCGCCAAACAGAATCGCGCATGTCACGTGTGTGGAATTTGGATCGTTCGTTAGACCCTCCCCATCGCAACTGCCCAGTCATATTGTAATTCAGTCCATCCCATTCACGAGATTAGCCACATTTGCACATCTAATGAAGATGTTTCTTATCATTTTCCTAACCGTCCATTTCTTTTACATGTGTATATCCCACTTGATAATTTTAATGGCTGGATTTTATGATTAAGGAACACCTGTCTTTTTTAACAGCTTATGAACGGCCTGGATCCTTCGTATATGAGTGATGTTGGCACGTGTGGTGCTAATTGTATCTGACGCTTGAACATGTGTAGTTCTGAATCAACATTCGTCCACTTTGGAAGTATACGAGAAATGTGCATTTTACGTAAAGGGCTATATATGTGGGGCCTATTGGGTACTTTGTATGCTTTTGTGGTGGTTAAGCTTCATTGGTTATGAGAGTGAGAGCAGATGTAGCCATCGGTGGGCTTCCGAAAATCTTAGTCATGCATCCTAATTATCACTAATATCATAAATCATACCATTTGAAGGGTTTCATGCCATTTAATACGGATTCTTAGTATCTATTTGCAATATGCAAGAGTCCTTTAATCAGTGGTCTGGATCAACCCACCCATGTGTATTTTAGTGTATGTCTGTACCCCATCCACATTAGGGTACAATACATGAAAGGTTAGATTTGGAGCGGATCGAAGTGTCCCCAATGTAAAAGGTAAGTCCTAACTTATTTCGAGCATGATCCTATAAAGAAAGAGATCCTCTGGGCTATATCATAGGAAATAATGGTCATTGAACTGCTACCATTATAAACTTTCTAAGGTTCAAGGTACATTTATTTCTTATCCAACCAATTATGAGGCCCCGCAGACTTGGAAAAAAGGAAAACACAAATATAAGCGTGATACAAAACTTTTGTGGTGCAAGAAGCTTTTAATGGTTGCCATTCAATCTCTACTATGTGCCCTGCTTGAGATTTGGATCTAATTTATATTAAAATTATTGTAATAATAAACTTAAAATATTCGACAAAAAGAAATCTATACAAGGAAACCCACAGTTGTTGAGCAGATCTTTGTAGTTGGCACGATTAGAACATTGATAATATACATTGGTGTTGGTTCGAACCGCATGTGTTGTTATATTTGAGATAGTTTGTGCAAGGCTGCCCACATTGTTATCTTGCAAGAGACAACTCTCCAGCAATGTTTCCACACAATGTATACTTATTGATAGGAAATCAACACCAATAAGACACCACAACACTATACAATCTTTTCGATTTTCTCAGAAAAAAGCCAATTAAGTGGGACACATTTAACGATTACGATAAAAAGCAATGAATAAAAAAGATTTTATAAAATCGGGCAAAACTTAGCCTATCAAGACTCTAATCTAGGCTATTCAGGGTTTGATTGCACCTCCTATATGCTAGTATATGCAGGTGTGCAAATGTGCACATACTCCGTTAAAGGTTTTCGAGCCAAAATTTTCACCAGTTGCACCCCTACGTGTGCATAAGGGCTTAGGCATAGTTCAACATACTTGACAAGAGTTTATATTGAACAAAAATAATAAATTAACCATTTCTCTTCTCCCACTCTATCCGATATAAGACAAAAGAAAGGTGCAAATGGACAAAAACCAAACTAAGACAAAAACCAAACAAATACATTAGCTTTTCCAAATTATCATAATTGTTTTTGAAATACATATAATAATCTCCTACTTATTTCAATCAAAAACAAAATTAGACAAAACAAAAAGAGGAATTGTTGTGCATAAATGACGATAATAAAATGTATTTAACCTCACTTAGTGAATCATATTTGTATTACAAGAAAATAGTAAACTAGGTCTTAAACTAAATTACTTTCAAAGTAGGCTGTATAAAGAACACGTACATTTATTCTAGTGTTACTCAAAGGTGTTTAAGAGTTGCACGTTAAAGTTATGCGCATTATCTTGGTTTTCATAAATGCTCTAGAGAATTAGCCCAATTCTCGTAGGAAGAGGTTCCATGTCCACACTTATATAGGTAAATTTATTAAGGATGTCTCTATATTATTTACGCTCCACCTTAAACAATGATATAAACATTGTAAAGATGGACAAAGAAATGATTTCTCTTAAAATGTAATGCAATTCATGCAATGAATCACATAAAACTTGTTTATCATATTGAACTTAATTCCTGAGATTTTCATGTGGGATCTGATATATATGCGGAATATGCCCACAGATCTAGTTGTGCACAGGACATGGTGATCAAGAAGGTGGATGGCTTACCTAGCTGTGACGCCATGGGAACCGGATAAGAATAACAATACTAGAATACCGATAAAGCTAGGATCTTCCTTTCCTTCACACCCTTTCTGCAAAACACTAGATGGGACTCGAATTTCTGCTGTTGGTGTAGGATCGGGGACCCAGCTCTCTAATATATAGGGACTGTGGAGAGAGAGTTTGAAACCCATCACAACTCTCTCTCTCTCACGCTCCACATTGCACTATCCTAGTTCAACTCAACTGCCTTGCGTAAGGCTTTAGCATTCCACCCCAAATATGCAGTGCTGCGCATACAGATTGCGCAGCGTATCACCTTAAGTGGGGCCCACTGATTAACTCAATCAAACAGTCCAACTAGAATACAATCCAGATCGTTGATCAGTAAGGCCCACCACATAGAGTTCTTACATTCTCCCACTTGGGCCTCATTGAGCAACGTCAATGATTGTCATAAAAATTTGAAAAAAACAAGTTTTGATATTAAGAAAACATCTGAATGGTTAACCCATGAAATAGTTGGATAACATGAGTAATGCTATTCAATCTGGTCCATCAAGACTGTCAGTATTGAAACACGGTAGTCGTCACAACATTTAATTTAGGCGAAGTGAGACTAAGCGTGATCACAAGTGCTTTCAATCTTAACGACATAGATTACGAACTAGGAAATGTGGTATAAGGAATACACACTTTAGTGTGATGATATGTGCCTATCCTTAAGAGGTCCTGAAGCTTTTACATGTCTCCAACGAGACACGACTGTAGTTCTACTTACTCAAAATTTTGCGCATATATATATAGAGAAGTAGAAATAAATCTTTATATCACAATCATCCAAATAAACTGTATAAAACGAGATCTCTAAGTGTCTGTGAAAATCAAAATACGCTCAACTCCCACTAACTGAAAACATCTGTGGGATCAATGACTCCCATGGATGTTACATGCTCCTGAAATGGCGTGATAGGGAGCCCTTTAGTGAGCGGATCTGCAATCATCTGCTTGGTGCCGATGAATTTCACGGACACTTGATGATTTTGAACCCTTTCCTTTACAACAAGGTACTTGATGTCGATGTGCCTCGACCTTGACGAATGCTTGTTGTTACCAGAGAAGGAAATAGCAGCCGAGTTATCGCAAAATATTCTCAATGGTTTCGGGATATGCTCCAATACCCGTAAACATGAGAAGAAACTCTGTAACCATAATGCCTGATTAGATGCCTCATGGCAGGCAATAAATTCAGCTTCCATAGTGGATGAAGCTGTGGTAGACTGTTTCACGCTTTTCCACGACACAGCTCCTCCCACCATCATAAGATGTATCCTGAAGTAGACTTCTTAGTATCAATGCAGCCTGCGAAGTCTGCGTCTGAGTATCCGATCAACTCCAATGGATCAGATCGTCTGTATGTGAGTCCGAAGTCTTTCGTTCTCTGAAGATACCGTAATACTTTCTTCGCAGCTATCCAATGTTGCAATCCTGGATTAGATAGGTATCTTCCCAACATTCCAGTGACAAAAGCAATGTCCGGTCGCGTACAGACTTGAGCATACATGATGCTCCCTACTACTGATGCGTACGGATATTCTTTCATTCGATTCTTCTCTAAATCATTCTTTGGACACTGAAATAGACCAAATTTGTCGCCCTTTACAATGGGCGACTTTCCTGAAGCACGATTTTGCATGCCATACCTTTTGAGTACCCTAGTAATATAGGCCCTCTGTGACAGGCTGAGCAGTCCAAGTGTTCTGTCACGGCGAATCTCAATGCCGATGACGTAAGAAGCTTCACCAAGGTCTTTCATTTCAAACTTTTGAGATAAGAATTTCTTGGTGTCGCTCAACATCCTGGTATCACTACTAGCCAACAGAATGTCATCAACATACAAAATCATCATAACGAACTTACTCCCACTGGTTTTAATGTAGATGCATTCATCTGCAGTGTTTTCTACAAAACCATACGAGGAAATTACTTCATGAAACTTAAGGTACCACTGTCGCGATGCCTGTTTCAACCCATAGATGGACTTCTTAAGTTTGCAAACCAAATGTTCTGAGCCAGTAGCTACAAAACCTTCGGGCTGCAACATGTATACATTCTCATTTAGATCCCCATTGAGAAATGCAGTCTTTACATCCATCTGATGTAACTCTAAATCCATATGAGCTACAAGAGCCATTATGATTCTGAATGAGTCTTTCTTAGATACTGGAGAGAAAGTCTCCTTAAAATCAATGCCCTCACGCTGGTTAAAACCCTTGGCAACAAGTCGGGCTTTATACCTTTCGACATTACCCTTGGAGTCCCTTTTGGTTTTAAATATCCATTTAGAACCAATCGGCCTTATTTCAGTAGGTAACTCTACAAGATCCCATACTTTATTGTCCTGCATGGATTTTAACTCATCTTTCATGGCATCAAACCAACGAGAAGGATCAGCATTGTTTTTGACTTGTGTAAAGGATACAGGATCCTTTTCCACCCCTATGTCAAAGTCGTGCTCCTGTAAGTATACGATGTAGTCGTCTCGATTTACAGGCCTTCTCTCTCGTTCAGATCTTCTCAATGGTTCATCTTGCTGGGTCTGATCTTGATTTTCCTCATCAGTGGTTTGTATATGAGGTTCTACGTGGTGTTGTGCAGTGACTGCAGGATCGACTGCATCATTAATGTCCACGTAATCTGGATTGACTATGACAGGAGTCACAGTCCTTTGTTCCTCAAATACAAAATTTCTTATGTTCGTACTCCCACTGTTTTCAGTGTCCTCAATGAATCTGGCATTCCCAGTCTCAACAATCCTGATAGAGTGGGAAGAACAGTAGAATCGATAGCCTTTTGATCTTTCTGGATATCCAATGAAGAAACAACTTACGGTTCTAGGATCAAGCTTCTTTTCATGCGGGTTATAAACTTTGGCCTCAGCAGGACAACCCCAAACATGTAAATATCGGAGACTTGGTTTTCTCCCATTCCACAACTCAAAAGGAGTTTTGTTAACTGCTTTGCTGGGGACCCTGTTTAGTATATGAACTGCGGTTTTGATCGCATCACCCCATAGAGATTCTAGCAATGTCGTATTACTGACCATGCTTCGCACCATATCCATAAGGGTGCGATTGCGTCTCTCAGCCACTCCATTCTGCTCTGGAGTACCAGGCATAGTGTACTGAGCGACAATGCCGTAATCCTGCAAGTATTTAGCGAATGGCCCTGGGTTGCGTCCTAATTCATCATATCTGCCATAGTATTCACCACCACGGTCAGATCTGACAACTTTAATTTTCTTATCGAGTTGATTTTCAACCTCGGCCTTATAGATTTTAAAAGCATCCAGGGCGTCTGATTTCTCACTTATAAGGTATAGGTACCCGAAGCGAGAGTAGTCATCTATAAAGGTGATAAAATATTTGTGGCCACTCCATGAGGCTGTAGGGAATGGTCCACAGATATCTGTATGTATAACCTCTAATAGACCTACACTCCTGGTTGCACCTTTCTTTCTTGTTCTAGTCTGTTTCCCTTTTATGCAATCAATGCATACTTTATAGTCAGTGAGGTCTAGAGAATGCAAAATTCCTTCTCGCACAAGCCTTTCTAATCTCTCACGAGATATATGGCATAGCCGCCTGTGCCACAACATGGAGGAATTCTCATAATCTAGTCTTCGCTTGGATCCCACTTTATGTCCATGCAAGGAATTAATGTTATAGACGTGAGAGGCAATCAAGTCTAACTGGTATAAGTTGTTTACTATAGAGCCGGTTCTAATTTTAATCGAATTAAAGTAAATACTAAAACTTTTATTTCCAAAATGGAATGAATACCCCAACTTGTCCAAACAGGAAATTGAAACTAAATTGCGCCTTATAGATGGCACACAGAACGTATCTACTAAATCCAAAAATTGACCCGACTTTAACTTAAGCCTATAGACTCCTATTGCCTCCACGTCTACCTTGACACCATTGCCTACGTATACTGAGCGCTCCGCATCAGTTGGTGGCCTGGCCTGTAGTAATTCCTGCATAGAAGTGCATATGTGAATAGTAGTTCCTGAATCTATCCACCAGGAATCCGCTGACACATCAGTTAGATAAGATTCAAAACAGACAAGAACAGAATGATTACCTTTCTTTATGAGCCAATTCTTAAAACCTTCGCAGTCTTTCTTGAAATGACCCGTCTTATTGCAAAAGAAGCACGGTTTGCCTTTAATCCGTTTGCGTTTAGATCCATTTCCAGATTGATTCTCATGGTTTCCAGATGGAGGACCAGAGAATCCATTATTAGAACCTTGTTTCCTCTTATTCTTACCTTTATTCCCTTGCCTTTGCCCATGACCTGAGGTCACCATATTAACATTTTGAATTTTGACCACCTGCCTGATCCTGTCTTCTTCTTGGACACACTGAGTGATAAGTTCATCCAATGTCCACATGTCCTTCAGAGTGTTGTAGTTTACCAGGAACGTGCCGAATTGGGGAGGTAGGTTATTCATGATCAAATGAACCAGTTGATCATCAGTGAGTACAAGCCCTAGAGCACGAATCTTAGAAACAACCTCGATCTGCTCTACAATGTATTCACGGATGTTGCCTTTTCCATCGTAAGACGAACGAGTCAATTTATTCAGAAGGATGCCCACTTCAGATTTATCAGATTTCTTGAACCTTTTTCCCATTTCAGCTAGGAAAGTTTTGGCATTATCGGTTTCAGGCATGGCGCCCTTCATAGATTCAGAAATCGAATACTTAATTACTTTCAGGCATGTATCATTTGATCTAAACCATGCAACCCATCGATTATATTCAGCTTCAGTAGCATCATCAGATGGTTCTGGCGGTTCAGGTGTTATCAGGGCCAGATCTAATTGAAGACAACCCAGTACAACTTCAATGGCGTTCTTCCATTGAGCGTAATTAGATCCATTTAGGGCAGGGACTTGAGTCTGATTAGTTGGAATTGAGACTGAAAATAAAGGAGATACATATACTCACATTAGTTCATTATTTCACAAACAATTTCGTGAATGTAAATAAATATCAGGCAAAGATAACTGATTCAGTTGCTAAGGGAGGCATCAACTGAATCATCCAAGATGACGATGGGCCCAACCATCTCATCCTGGTGAGAGTCTGTTACATCATTATCATTCCTTCTGTGGGTGGTAATAATAACATGTTAGTGATCCTCCTGAACATGAAGCTAAGTGATGTAAGTCATGTAAATTTGAGACACTCAGCACCTGTGGGTGAGATGAGTCTTTCAGCTTTACATTACTAACACCATTTACTTCACCCGTTCACTTGCCTGCCAAACGGTAATCGTCTGTGTTTTCGTTACCGTATAAAAAAAAAAAATGAACGCAACTGTATGCAATCCTCCTTATCCCAATGTTACAGGTCTGTACTTGTAAAATTTTCATCGATCGAGGTCACTATGGTGGCTAACACAACCGAATCCAACATTACCAGTATAGACTTAGGATTGTGATTATAATTCTGCCTCAATGAATTATTACTTAATTAGTCCGATGTGGTCCATAAGTTAGTTGATACTGACCTTTATGAAATTCTTAAAGTGAAACATATAAATAGATTTCACACCTCATATTCCAAGGGTCCACATCAACACTTAAAGATTGGTGATGGGCCAATGATATGGTCGAATCAGGACTCTTATTTGATCTGTTCCTAAAATTAGGCATAACTAAATCGAGCTCTTGGTATTCTCATAATATGTCGATTGAGTGGAGCCATATGATGGGACAGATTTCCCCAAATCTTTAAATTTTCCATTAGGTGAAGGGTCACTTTCATTTGCCTATAAGGTGAGCTAGCATGAATGCTCACAATAGAACCAATAACCTGACGAGATCAACATTCAAGTGTGGGAACAATTCCCACGGAAGAAAAATATGATCGAGGGGTCATTACATAGACCAGGGCCCACTTTTAAACAGGCCGGGTTCGGGTTCTAATTACGGACCCGTGAGCCGTCAGTCGGGTCCGCTGACCCGATAACAGACACAAAAGGGCCTGCTTGCGCAAGCCTCTGAAGGGTCTGGTCGACCACCATCCGGAAATCTCGATTTCCTTCCTAAGGTCCGGGCGACCACCATCCTTCTCAGATCAAGCGGAGTCTTTCCCAGGCACGACACCAAGCATGACAATGGTCGGCGCGGCCGGTGGTTATTTCGACGGCGATGAGCATTGGACGAGAATCCAATCGGCCGTGAATGAAGGGGCAAAGCCACTGGATCTGCTGGAATCAGGGAAAGCATGCTCCGCCGGTGGGAGAAATCGATGCATGAGAAGAAGGAGATGACCGGAATCCTGGCCTGCAAACTGAAGGCGCACAACCGACCATAAGAGATGCCGGCGAAGGCTCAGCGTCCACGGCTGCCTCCCAAATAGTTACAGGTGAGGGTATTAGGAAGGAACCCTATGCCCTAATCACTGGATTTGGGGATACAGAATTTGAATCCCTAATTAGAACTGATGTGGGATTCAAATACAATAAAATCCCCAATTTGATTTAGGGTTTAGGATCTGAAATCCCTAATAGGCTGTATAATGGGTTTGGAATAATCTCTGTATAGCTGGATTTAGGGTTTCGAATGGAAAACCCTAATTTCAGAATTTGGATTTTGGGGATTCGAATTTAAATCCCTAATTAACTGATTTTTGAATTTAGGGATTTGAGAATCCCTAATTAACCATAGGATTTGAGGATTTGAATTCGAAATCCCTAATTTTCATAATTTTTGGGAATTCAAATCTAAAATTCCTAATTAAAATCAAAATTCAAAATTCCAATTTGCCTAATTTGGGAATTCGAAGATCTGATTATGAATTTAAATATTTAATGGATGAATCTGAAACTGATCATCCATACCTCTGCACAGTGGCTCTGATACCAACTGTGGGATCTGATATATATGCGGAATATGCCCACAGATCTAGTTGTGCACAGGACATGGTGATCAAGAAGGTGGATGGCTTACCTAGCTGTGACACCATGGGAACCGGATAAGAATAACAATACTAGAATACCGATAAAGCTAGGATCTTCCTTTCCTTCACACCCTTTCTGCAAAACACTAGATGGGACTCGAATTTCTGCTGTTGGTGTAGGATCGGGGACCCAGCTCTCTAATATATAGGGACTGTGGAGAGAGAATTTGAAACCCATCACAACTCTCTCTCTCTCTCTCACGCTCCACATTGCACTATCCTAGTTCAACTCAACTGCCTTGCGTAAGGCTTTAGCATTCCACCCCAAATACGCAGTGCTGCGCGTACAGATTGCGCAGTGTATCACCTTAAGTGGGGCCCACTGATTAACTCAATCAAACAGTCCAACTAGAATACAATCCAGATCGTTGATCAGTAAGGCCCACCACATAGAGTTCTTACATTTCAGTCTTTAAGTTAAATTTTAATTTATTTTATTTTAGTATTCTATAATTTTAAGTTTCATCCCTCAACGTTTTAAAGATTTTTTCTATATATAGAGCTTTTATCAAAGTATCCATAATATTTGTTGAATACACATAATAATTTATATTTTAAATCATGCCCTAACTTGAATATATATAAACTAATGAATGATGTAAATATATAACACATACATCAAGGTTGGCACCATGGTAAGGGCAACACCCATTGTGGGTTGCCTATGTAAGGCCTAATCCAATCTCCTTATATTAGGGACGAGATTAGGTGAGACCCCAACCTCACCCAAGATGGCACTACCCTTACCGTGGGGCACGCCTTGATGTATGTATTATGTATCCATACTGTTCATCAATTTTTTTTATCATCTTAGGGCATTATCCTAAAAATGAAGCAAATACAATTATCAGGTGGACCATACCATAGAAACAATAGCAATTGAACACCCTACCATTACCATCCAATCTGTTGATAAGATCACATAGGTCTGGATGAAGGGAAAAAACAAATATAATTTTCATCCCAAATTCTTGTGACTTGTTAACAGTCAATCATCATTATTTCCTACGGTATCGTCCACTTGATAATTGAGTCGGCTTCATTTTCAGGATAATGCCCTAAAATTATCCAGAAAAAAGGGATGTGCAGTGTCGATACATAATACATACATCAAGGTGGGCCCCACGGTAAGGGTCGCACCGTCTTGGGTGATTCCTGGGTCTCACCTAGTCCGTTCCCCTGATATTTCCACGTTCGGCATCGACGGCATGCATGTGTATTACAATTGTCAGATGAAAGAGTTCGCTTAACTTACATAGCCTATGCAGCAAAAAGGTCCATGGGGTCCACCATGATGTATACGGCCCATCCAGTCCGTCCATCATTTTAGATAAATCATGATAGAATGTGGAGCCCAGAAATCAGGCAAATCCAAAATTCAACCGGGACACAGCACAGAAAAAGTAAAGGTGGGGTCGCCTGTCATTGAACCTTCTCGAGCGCTACCAGAGATTTGGATCTGGCTGATATTTTTATTTTCCATTAATCCTGATGGGAGTCATCCTATGAACGGGTTTGATGGAATTTAAACGTCATGGTGGGGCCCAGGGAGTTCTTAATGCTGGGATCCCATCTCCACTATTCTTGTGGTGTAGCCCATTTAAATTTTGATTTGGCCTGGTGTTTTTCCTACTGATCTAAAATGAGATTTCACAAATGATGGACGAAGTGGATGGCTCAGAAAATCATTAAGGTGGGCCCCACAGAGCTTTTTTGTTGAACGGGCTCCCTACGACTGATGTGGGAAATTCGTCCCGTCGAAGGAGATGGAAAGCGCTTGCTGCTTCTGTAATCCTTCCCTAATAATTTGTACACGAGGGAGTTTGCTCTAAGGACACGCAAGTTTACACGCAGCACACGTGCCATATTTGGAAATTTTACGGAAAATCTGGTCCGTTCATAAGGTGACCCCCACTGTGAATATCAAACTAAACAAATATCAGAGAGGTCTACTCATCAGGCAGGCCACGAACATTAGTATAACGTGGACCATTGGAAATGTTATTTGAACCCATCGTTCTGTTTTAAGCGGGGTGGCCTATAGAACTAGTGGACCTACCTGAATTTTTGCATGTGACCATCTCATGCTGGGGGCCACCTTATACACCACCGAGATTTTCCACACACCATACAGAATGGCGGCACGTGCTGTCCATGATTTCGCGTGTGGGGCCAGGAAACCTTGGGAAAGCGTTCGAGGGATCTAATCTCAAGCACCCACACAGCCGCAGTTGATACTACCATCACATGATCAACGATACATGAAGGCAGGGCATGAGTATCCACACTAATGCTCATAGACAGTACACGTGGCACACATATACCTCGATCCAAACCGTTGAAATCTTGGGACCCACTGCGGATGGAGCACTATAAATTCATTTTAAACAGACGATAATCATGATTACCAGATTGGTTGCCATAAAATCATCGGTTAAAATGAAACTTAGTCAAAGGTTCAAAATCAACTAGCTGAGCTGATCCCGCCCTATCAAAGGCTAGGATCGTCTAATCAATCTGATTCTTGGGCTATGCCCCATCGAGATTGGTCCCGACAGTTTGAACGGTTTAGTTTTCGAGTTAAGTATTTTTTACATCTGTAAACATTATGTGCATGGGTGTGGATCGTTGTGTTGTGGTAGAGTATCAATGTTTCAAGGCTATTAAATGGACGGTTAGGAGTAAAATATGGTGGTCAAAATTCAGTGGAAAATTTTGAGAGATTACTATTATCTTCTCAGTATTTGTTTTTTGGACGGTCTGGATTGCCGCAAAACTATGCCATCTGTACAGATGAAGAGTCATTATCATTTTTTAAATGGTGGAAAACCAACATAGAAGTCTAATACATAAGATCCTATGAATTTTAAAGTGCACTCACTCGCATGAGATGGGCAGAGGGCTTCCCGGATCACACGTCAACTTTTCATACCAACAAGTGATCGAGGCCATCCATAACGTGGACCCCACCATGAAAATTCCATACCCCAGAATTAACGGAGATCTACTCATTAAATGGGCTGCACTCGTGCGTTGAATATAGAACAATCGATCCTTTTCTTTAACCGTCTATTTCTATAATACCAATGTACACGACCTGATGAGCTCACTGGCCTCACTTTTAGATCATGGAACAATCATAGTGAGAGGTGAATGATGAATGGCTCAGATCTTTTATACGTGTGCTACATTGGCATCGTGTTCCTGAGGCCTTGTAGCCCCCATCTCATGCGAAGAATACACTCGAATACTGAAGACACACGGACAGCCGTTAGATATGTGTCCCCATAAATCATAGCAGTGAAGGAGTTTAAGGCATTCAGAGAGCTGTAAATCATTTGGGTGGCCCACAAATCATGATCATGTGGTGGGGATGCTTATCTGCCTCTCTTTCCATGCTTGAAGACAACGTCTCACTTGAGCACATTGCCACACGTGCGTGTGGGGTCGCTGGGCACTTTTGTATCATAACTATGGTAAAGAAAAAGTACCTCCACTTCAGTACACGTGTCATGTACTTCGAGTACAAACCGCCCAAATAGTGGGACCCACTGTAGATGGATTATAACTAAAAAAAATAGATTGAAAGCAAGATCTTAAATGCAGATTAGAGGGACATTTAATGGACGGTACATATGGAAAGTAGCAAATGGTCCGAATTCAACGAACGAATGTACGCTGATTAGAGTTATCTGATTGATAAAATTCTAGGGATATGATCGATCTACAGTGGATCCTACCATTTGGACGATTTAGATTTAAGATAGATGAGTGGCATCCCATTGTCGTGATATGATGGATGTACCAGATGGACCCATCCTATTTTTATGGGTCGGGTCTATATTTTCGTGCAGGTTCAACAATCGGGTCATTTGGACCCGGTTAAATTTTGGGTCTATTCAAGTTTGTCGGGTCCACCGGATTGGATCCAGTTAAAATCAAGCCAGGTGGGGCTTCAGACTCGTTCGTTTAATGTTATTAGTAATAGATCATATATATATTAAAAATATATTAGTTAATTTGGTTATTAAACAAGATTTGCTAAGTCATAGGCATGTAAGAAAGCTTGTTTACACACCGTACATGCACATGTGTGTGCAATCTAATCCACTCATTAGGTGGTCCCAAGCATGTAAATGTCCTTATATGATCTTGCACGACCAGAATGAAAATCAGAACCATGGTTTAAAGACCCGATTGGAACAGGGTCCACAAAAGAAATATCCAGATCCAGCAAGACTCGAACCCGAACATCCTGTGTACGGGTAATCTAGGACCCAACCGGTCGAGACAACCCTAATACCGGGGCCCAAATGGATCAGGTTGGGAAGCGGATTGAGTACCGAGTAAATCAGTACCCTTAGCGTACTGAGTAAACTTTGTGGGGTCCACCGTTATTTATTTATTTTATCTATTCCGTTCATCCATGTTAAGTCTTGAGCACAAAAAGGAAGTATATCCAAAGCTGAAGTGGACCACACCACAGGAAATAGTGTGTTGAACCTCTACCATTGAAAAATTCTTGGAGGCCAAATAAGTTTTGGATTAAGCGGATATTTGTGTTTTCTCTTCATCCATGTCTTTTTGATATTATGAACGGGTTGGATGAAAAATAAATATTACTGTGGGTGCTAGGAAGGTTTCAACGGTGGAAATCATTATTCCACATTATTTCCTGTGGCATGGTCCACTTGAGCTTTGGATTTAATGTAAGTTTGGAATCAACCCCTAAAATTAGTAGAAAAAATGGATGGACGGTGTGGATAAACCACATACATTCGCAATAGGCCCAACTGAGTTTACACAGTACGATAAAAGCATGTTAAGTAGGGGTGTACATCGAGTCGAACCAAGTCGAGATGACCTCATCTCGACTTGGCTCGGCCACTAGCGGACCTCAGCTCGAACTTGGCTCGGCTCGGTCCTTGAGCCTGACTGGCCAGCTTGGCTCGGTTTGGTTTGCAGCTAGGGCCGAGTTCGAGCCAAGATCAAGCAGAGTTTGCCATTGAGGCATTTTCACAAACACCTGGACTACAACTTCAAAATCTCACTATATATGAGACAAAAGCAATGGTTTTATGGGTATTTTATCAAACACCTTCTAAGCAAAACATAAAAACAAAAAAAAAAAGAGAGTATTTGTTTCATGTACATACCTTCATTGCCACCAGCCACACTTCGTTGAGTCATTTCATCAAACACTTGGTGAGCAACATCAATAGCAAAGTAACTGAGTCATTGAACTGGTTCGATTCAGGTTCAAATCGAGCTGGATTCGATCCGAGTCAAGTCGAGCTTGGGCCAGCTCAAAATCGGCTCAAAACTCATTTTCGAGCTAAAAAAATCAGCTTGACTCGGCCCAAATTGAGTTGAATCAAGCTTTTTCAAGTCGAGTTGAGCGAGCTAACCAAGCTAGTTTAGTTCGTATACCGCTAGTGTGTATAGGATTTAGATTTAGGATAGATGAGTGGCATCCCATTGTCGTGATATGATGGATGTACCAGATGGACCCAACCTATTTTTATAGGTAGGGTCTTAAATTTCGTGCCGGTTCAGGAATCGGGTCATTTGGACCCGGTTAAAATTTGGATCTATTCAAGTTTGTCGGGTCCACCGCATTGGATCCAGTTAAAATCAAGCCAGGTGGGGCTTCAGACCCGTTCGTTTAATGTTATTATAGGCATGTAAGAAAGCTTGTTTACACACCGTACATGCACATGTGTGTGCAATCTAATCCACTCATTAGGTGGTCCCAAGCATGTAAATGTCCTTATATGATCTTGCTCGACCAAAATGAAAATCAGAACCATGGCTTAAAGACCCGATTGGACCAGGGTCCATAAAAGAAATATCCAGATCCGGCAAGACTCAAACCTGAACATCCTGTGTACGGGTAATCTAGGACCCAACTGGTTGAGACAACCCTAATACCAGGGCCCAAATGGATCAGATTGAGGAGTTCAGTGCCTGATCAAAAAAATTTAAAAATAAAAAATAAAAAATCAGAGGTCAGTGATAGGTACTGGTGTTTTGTCAATCCAAAATTAAATTAATTGGTATGTGTGTGTATATCAACCTTATAGGAAGCTTTCTATGAGGTTGAGCTATGTGGGCTCTACAGTGATGTGTGTTGGACATCCATACCATGCATTAGATGTACCATTCCATGTTGACCAATGGGCCTAAAAATTAGTTCAATCCGTGACTTAGGTGGGCCACAACCTAGACAACAGTTGAGAGTGGATACATGCCTATTGAAACATTCGTGATTGTATTTAGGGCCAGTGAGATGTTATTAAGACATCCAGCCCATCCATTATGTGTGTCCCACTTGGATGAGAGGTCACATCAAATTTTAGGCAATTCAAAAAATTAAGTGGGTCTTACCAAGTGGCATGATTTACCACGATTTTCAGATGGTGTGGCCCACCTAAGTTCTGGATATGACTGATTTTCAACATATCCCATAACCTAGAGGGGACCTACAAAATGCATGGTGTGGATGTCCATCACACATTAATTATGGTGGCCCATAGAGCTCAACCTCATGGGAGCTTCCCATGAGGTCAAGCTTTGTGGGCCCCACCATGATGTATGATGGACATCCATCCCATCAACCTATCATGTTGATCCATGGGTATAAAAATAGGCCAATCCATACCTTAGGTGGGCCACTAATCAAACAACAATTCAAGTAGATGCCCATCCATTAAAACCCTCTTGATTGTATCTAGTGAGAAGTGGTTTAGACATCCAGCTCATCCATTGTGTGTATCTCACTTGAATGAGGGGTCACATCAAATTTTAGTACATTTCAAAACTTAAGTGGGCCCCACCAAGTCCTTTTAGATATTTTAAGTATGATTTCCATGCTTTCACTTTCAGATGGTGTGGCTCACCTGAGTTTTGAATATGGTTGATTTCTTGCACATCCCATATTGTAGAAGAGACCTACCAAATGGCCATCACGCAATGCAGTGGGGCCCACAAAGCACCTCATGGGAATCTTTTGAGTTGAAAATTCTTCTGTTTGTCATGCATGGAAAGATGTGGTGACTCTCCAACAGGATGCATGGCATGTTTTTCTGTCAATCCATACCATCCAAATCACTAATCCAACCGTGGATATAGCTTATAATGGAAACATTGCAATCTTAAGATGTTTTTAACCATCTGATTTTCCCTTCCAATTTGGGTCATTAATTGGATGGTTAGGATTTGCTTGATTGTGTGATTTTAGAGATATGCTCCATTGATAATGGGACCTAGAATTTGGATGGTCTGGATAGAATAATATCATTGCTACATCTGGCCACCCAAAAATATAAAATCCAAAACTGAAACCAACAAACGGGATTTTCGACCAAAACGAAAAAGGATTTGACCGTTGACCAGATAATAAAAGAAAAAAAAGAGAGACGTGGCAACAGGGTAGTGAACGAAGCCTAGAGGTTTCAATATCAGCTGTTGGTTTCTTCCTTGATAATCTCTCTCATTCCTCACCTTTCTCTCCTCCCTCAATAACACAAACCTCCCAAACACCCTGCCCAAAAATAAGGATCTTCCTTCTCTTCTTTTGAAAATCTTCCCTGACTCTTTCTCATTTCTCATCTGCCATTTCTCATTGGAAGAAAACATGGTATCTCTCTCTCTCGATCTCTCTCTCATCTGCATTTCCATGCATTAAGAGTTCCTGTTTTATTTCTGTCACAAGAAGATAAAGGATGAAGGGATGGATGTTTTTCTGTTTGATCCAATACAAAAGGTGGGGCCCACCTTTGGGGGGCCTAAACCGTTCATCTGGCTTGCTCCATCCTGGATTGGACATGCGTTGATATGTCCTCTATTGGATGCATGATCCAAGTTTTTGGATAGGTGGTTTGTGAATGTATAATTACAGCCAATGCTCCTTCGTTACGATAATTCAATCGGATTTTTTTATTGGGGTCCTACCATTTATGATGCTCCACCATTTGAATGGTTAGGATCACAAAAAGGTGGGCCCCACACGTGAGAATTGTTAGGCCAAATAATTTGAAGATAGTAGGCCGTCCAAATAAATGGACGGTTCTACTTAGAATTCTGACCTGTTTTTTTTCTGACCAATGTAGCATATGTATAGGAGTTCTAACCAGAGAAAAAAATGGGCCCCACCATGAAATAGCCTGTCTCAAAGATCAGGCAGATCCACTCATTAGGGGGGGCAAACCTGCATGCCAGGTCGGATAGACGCCGTCCATTTACTTTGATGGTGTGCCTCCCTGATGATTGAACCGTCCTGATTACTCTATCATGTGATCCTCATGGTGGGACCCACCATTTTTGATGGCTCAGATGTGGTACAATACTGACGTATGTGCAGGAAAGATGGGGCAGCATTTCTCTTTAGTGGTTACATATTAAATAAAATATCTAAACATGCATCAACATACTTTAGTGCATCCTCAACCTAACAATCAATCTGAACCGTTGGATCTGATCTTTCTGATGCATCTAAATGCCTTGATAATCACTCTCATCATCATCACCACCATTGCACTGGTAATTTTCTGTTTTTCCAATGAATGTAGGCGAACTCAGCATCTGGAATGGCGGTGAATGATGATTGTAAGCTGAGGTTCTTGGAGCTGAAAGCGAAGCGGAACTTCCGATTCATCGTGTTCAAGATCGATGAGAGGATACAGCAGGTGATGGTTGACAGGCTGGGCGAACCCCATGAGAGCTATGATGATTTCGCTGCCTGTTTGCCTGCCAATGAATGCCGCTATGCTGTCTACGATTTCGATTTCACCACCAACGAGAACTGCAACAAGAGCAAGATCTTCTTCGTTGCTTGGTAACTCAACATACCCACGAAATGTAGGGCGCTTTTTGTTTATAACCATCATCATTACCATTGGCTTAATCTCATCTTCCATTGGGTTATTCTACTACCCCATGAAAATAGATTATTCTAGCCATTGGACGGCTAGGATCATCTGATAGGTGAGCCAACCATATGAATGATTTTGTTCACTATCTGTGTTGCGAAATTGACAGATCATATATGCATCAATAATGGAGATTAAATGCTAGGGTTATAACCTACGATGGTGTTATAACCTTAAAGCGATGTAGCTGACATGAATCTTGATCTTCCGTATCTCACAGCTGTAGGAGAATCTCTCAATAATACTAGGGTTTTCTCTCCTACAATGGTGAGGCCAGAGAAGCTTACCCATCACACTTTTCTCTTATCTAGGGTTTTCTTACCTTAGGTTTGTATATCCGGCTTAATAACCGTGTATAGGGATCGTGGTTCAAACGTCCTGCCCCAAACATATTTGCAATGATTACAACTGTAATGGGCCGCTCAATCTGAATAATCCAACGGTCAGATCTAAATTGATGATCATGTATGGCCCACTTGATAAGAGTCTTACAATGAGAAGATGGGCCTCACAAGCACACCTCATTGGGATGGAAGGACCCTTCATCAAGCACTATATTTCCTCTTTCTATTGTGGTCCATGAGAAGGTGAGTTTCCATGCATGCATGCATGCATCCATGTTTGTAGCTACATACGAATCTACAAGTGCATGCAATGTTGCCTAGTAGCTTTTATGAAGGTGGGTTTAGGGTAGTAACTGGGCCAGGGTGGCCCAGCCCAGATCAGGTCTGGCCCATTTTGGGCTTGTGCCTTGAAGGCCATGATTGTTATAAGCCCAATGACTAACCATGAGGAGCAACGGTCCATATTAAACGGAAAATTTTCTGCCAATCTGACAGTAGAATTTTCATTATTCATTTGATTCTTTAACTCATGGTCCATTAAAAAATAATGGCCCACTAGATGAACGGACCAGGCCACTTAATCATTGTGCCACGTGTTGCCCCCTCCTCTTTTTTTTTGGTCTGGGAGACATGATAATGAGCACTGTGCTTTGGGTGCACAGCATAGAAGTTTGCTATGCCGCAGTGTACCGAATCAAATCCTCTTTGGGGAGTTATTTGATACTCTGGCAGGGTATGATACTTGATATACAGGCACTAAGAAATTAAACACTTGGAAATACAACAAACTCAAATTAAACCTGCTAAATTGTCCAACCATTGTTACAAAGCCACAGTCACAAAAATTAGATTACTTAGAACAATCCTAACCTCTGATTTATGGTTCATTTTTAACCGTCCAATCAATATATACTAATCTGATAACCAGACTATCAAATAAGCATATTTTTTGCTTCATGATATATCTAAATTGAGACCCATAATTTAAAACTTTAATTCAACTCACCCTATTTAATTTCCGAATGCCTGTGTATCATTTCCCATACTGTACCAGAGTATCGAAGTTTTTCTCATGGGCCTTATGTTTTTTTCTTTTTAATTTTAATTTGAATGCAGGTCCCCTGACACATCAAGGGTGAGGAGTAAGATGTTGTATGCAAGCTCCAAGGACAGATTCAAGAGAGAGCTTGATGGAATTCAGGTGGAATTGCAGGCCACAGATCCGAGCGAGATGAGCATTGATATCATCAAGGCTCGAGCCCTCTAACGGCCCAAAGCTCTCGGGGCCCAATTTGATTTTCTGGGCTTTCTTTTCTTGAGATTTTCATCACATGTGTTACTAATGTCTACGCCATTGCTAGGGACCGGCATAGCAAATGGATTTCTTTTAGGGGAGGGGGAGTTATTTGATACTCTGGCAGTGTGTGAAGGTTCATACGCATGCACTCAGGATTCGGATTGTCCATGTGGCATTCACCCAAGTCAAATTACGCCGTCCAGATCATGGGGTCCACTGTAGATAGATCATAATTCTAAAATTAGATTTATGAGACGATCCTAACCACTGATTAAGTGGAGTCGGCTCGTTTATGATCTATTTAATGTGGGGCCCATATTTGGACGGTTTAACTGAGTTAGATGTATGCCATTGGTACAATTCGTGAGTGCATGCAAGAACGATGTCACTCTGCAACAATACCAGAGTTTTCCATATTTTTTCTTTTATGCCGTTTGATGTTTATTGGATTTTTGTTGCAATTAGGCTGTGCCTTATATATTTATTTGTGAGAGATTATATGAGGGGTTTTATTTTCAATGAGATGACATGTATTTCTTCTTTGGAGTAGATAACGTGGCACACATGGATGAGATCTAAACCGTCCATTTTGTGCTTCAAGTAGTGAAATGGGCCATGGTCCAAAAATCCCAATGTTTAGGCAAGTCTAGCCGTTGGTGGCATTAGCTTACAAATGAACACCAACAGAACAAAAAACAAGAAAAAGGGCCTCATTAAGTGAGTAAAAGCCCACTTAGCAGATGGTTGGTAGGATGGTCCAATCAAAGAAAAATATAGTTAAAGAATATGGTGGATGAGCGACCTGTGGTACACAATATGAATATTCTAAGCTTTAAAACACGGGAAAGAATACGGATTCTCTCTCATCTCTCTGTGTAGCTTATACCTTTTCTTCGGAGTCTTTCTTTAGGCCCCGTTTGCAATGAGAGAAATGAGACTTTGGATTTGATAAATGAGACTTTGGATTTGATAAATCCATTAAGTTATGGAATTCATATTATTTGCATTTGATTTGAATTTGGCAAATCCCAAAATTCACTATTTGGGCATCAAGCTACAAATATTTGAATTTGTGAAAATTGATGGCAATTTTAGAACATTTGTTACAATAAAATAAGATTAATTGCTTTTAAGCTGGTTTCTCACTTTGTGGATTTGCAAAAGTTTTAAGAGCTTGTGTTGGAGCTTTATATTTAGAATGAATTAGAATCTAAATCACATTTCCCATGGAATTGATGTGAACTTAAATCCTCACTTGTGTAGTTAGTAAATGAAATGCAATAACATCCAAAAATAAGTTGTGTTTGAATGCAAGTTAGATGCCGATTAGATTTGATTAACTAAATCAACTTTAATATCTAATTTAGATTGATTGTAAGCCAATTGAAATATATATTTTGGCAAAAACAAAATGGATATTTTGAGCCTAAAGTACCCCCCAAGCATAAGGAAAACAAATGAGCAACTCACCAACGTTTTTTTAACCAACCATGACCATCCATTTAGATGACAAATGTTTGAACAATTCAAGTCTTCTATTGGCGTTTTAGTGATGCAAGCCAAAATTTGAATTTTTTAGGGTATTATTAGCATGCCATGTGCATAGGAAAAACAAATGTACACTTACACCCAGCTACCAACTAATACACCTAAATACAGGGTGCCAAATATCATCTTAGTATTTTTTTGGGCAAGGAGACTGGCTTTATGGGGGTGTGGATTTGGAAAATCCAAGAATCTAACAGCTCTTTGACAAGAAAAGACAACTCCTTAACAAGAAAGAAACATGAGAGATGAAATCCATGGATTCCTCAAAGCCCTTCCTCTGCACTCTCCCCCAAAGGTAGAGAGATCCATGAAAAAAATACCCCATACAAAGTTCAGCTACAATAAAATGATAGCTAAAAGGAATTACTGAACATGTTAGTAGACCACTAAAGGGATCAATGGGATTGGCAGTGAATACATTTTCCCAATTGAGTTTACTGACCATATATTGAATTTCCAATATTGCTACATAAACAGAAACCTTGTATCAGATAACCATGGTTTAAACAATAGTACCAGATCAAGAAAGAGACGGCATGCGAGGAAAGGATGTAGAAATTGTCACATTCTACAATGTTTGTAATCATCGACCAAATGTGTGAAATGAACAAGGCAATAGGAAGCGGAAAACATACGCATCTGGGAGGGAAAAGGGTTACCTGGGAATGATACAAACAATAAACCATAACATTACCTTAAACGCCTTTTTGAATAGGAGGAATCCATGCAGAACAATGTACTTTCCTTTAATTTGATGTTTCCCATTGTTTGGATCGCAAAGAAAACTAAGGATTCCACAAAGTAATTATCAGGCTTAGCCATAGTTTAAATTCTCTGTCGCAAGATCTAAGGTGATCATTGTCTAACAAATAGGAAGATTTCTGCTTGTTATCCAAACGGCACCTCTTTTCTGGAATCAAGTGAGCTGGAGAAAGGTAATCATTACAGTTATCTAAACTTGTATCCAAATAGGCCCACTTTCACTGTTTCCTTTTTGAGACAAAGTTGCCTTAGAAAGTACCATGCCAGCATGATGAAAATAGATTGAATAGGACCAAAAAGATGGATTTGCTTGGACTGACTTCCATTCAAATTCCAGGAAAAACATTAAACATCAAATATACCACTAATGCTTAGAACGAGAGAAATGATTGTCGTTAGGGTTTCTCCTTCCACTGAAAACTGCCAAAGCTTTTCGAACAGGAGGCTTCAATGGGGCTCGCTTGTCAGCAGTGTGAGAAAAGATATCATCTGAACTCAGAAATTCCACTCCCTAGCAAGAAGCAATAAACAAGGGTCTGTGAATACACAATTAATATACATAACCATAGATACATAATATTTTCATGAAAATCAACTATAGATGCATATTCAAATCATTTTCTTGTCTTTCTCCCAGCAATTTGGCGTTAGCTTTTATATCTAGATTGGCAAAAGTTTTATCATCAACTGCCCATGTGACTTCTTTTCTTTCTTTCTTTTTGGTATTTTTGAGAGAACTGCAATCCGGGCATTGACCTTTGCCGTTTATACGGGCTCTGGAACTAGCCACAACAGAGGCTCATATTGACCACGCTTGAACGTCAACACAGTCTGACACCCAGTGCTAATCCCCAGCCGAAGTAACCCATGCACACCCAAAAGCAAGTAGGGCTGCAAACTGGGGACCCAACCCGAGTTTGGGTGGGGTTGTCAGGTCCTTTGGTTGGGTTTGGGTTGAAAAATGCCAACCTGAGTTGAATTTAGGTTGAGTATAGAGGACTTCGGGTTGGAATTTGCATCAGGTTGGCTTGCGGGTTGGGTCCTCCTGAGGTCAGGTCGGGCTCAGGTTGACCCTCAACCTGACCGAACCCACCCGAGTTGCACCTCTAAAGGCAAGCAAGCAAAGAAAAAGGAGAGTTATGGAGGGGCAGTTGCCAGACATACTCTTAAGCATGAGGCACAAAAGCAGATGAATTTCCCATATTTCATAAATAACCATATTATTTACACCATCATTGTTTCCATGTTCTTTGGCAAGTGCAAAGCCAGGGCAAGCACAAATTCAGGATAATCACCATCCTTGAGAGCAGATAATCAGCGTCTAAGTGTGTAATAGGCTTTAGAGAGTTTGAGATATGGGAAAATATAGGATTATTTTTTGGGACTGTTTGGGGGGTTAGATCCTTTACTCATGCTTGTGAGATTGTACAGGACAGCTTCTAGCAAAAGGGGCTTGAGCAGTGAAGTGGTATGAGTGCTGGAGAGTATAGCTTGGTTTCCCATGTCACATAGAATATGGGACCCTGTTTAGGAATGAGGATTTCTTAGGAAATTGTTTTTTTTTTTTTTTTCCCCATTCCTCCCTTCCCCCTTGTGAGATTGTACAGGACAGCTTCTAGCAAAAGGGACTTGAGCAGTGAAGTGTATGAGTGCTGGAGAGTATAGCTTGGTTTCCCATGTCACATAGAATATGGGGCCCTGTTTAGGAATGAGGATTTCTTAGGAAATTGATTTTTTTTTCCCCATTCTTCCATCCCCCCCCCCCTGTGAATATTGTTTTTTGTTGTTTGTATTGTAAAAAGTAGTTCAAATTGACCATCATGATTACGCTTTTCATTGGAAAAGTAGCCATTTTGATTTCTTTTTAAAAAGCTAATCCATGAGCATTTCTACGATAATGTGATACATATCACTGTTGACCATTGAGCTTAAGCCCATTCCAGTGGAAATCAACCTGAAAAACAAACAATGTACATTGACATGCATCCGGTGTTCGAATTATCTCGGCATTGTTGTCAAATGCAATCGCATATGCGCATACTGTTGATCAAATCGCATATGCCATGATGGCATATGTGATCTTGGCAAGTATGCCATGGCATACTTTTATATGCGACCAATATGCGATCGCATATTTCCCAATAGCCAAGAGCAGAATTTTATTTTATTTTATTTTATTATTTTTTTCAATTTGGAGAACTTTTGCCTATAAATAGGCACTCATATCCCCTCCATTTTCACTATTCTTTACTCCAAAGCTCTAAATCTGTTACTCTCTCTCTTACACCTCTTTTTCTCTTACTCTAATCTCTCTACAATTATTTCAATTATGTTTATTTTTTGTATTTTATAAGTTGTGTTTACTTTTTGTAAATTAAGTTGCAAGTTATAACTTGTAAGTTGTTTCAAGTTATCCATTTATCAGTAAATTTTCTTTGCTCGAAATTTATAATAATTAGTTATCTTTTAATGTAGCTTGTTGATTGTTTTGTTAAATTTTATATAATATAATATAAGTAATTAAATATATCACTTAATAAAACACGAAAACTATAATGAAATATGTAAAATAATCCAATCCAATCATGTATAGTAATTAGACAAGTTTTTCCTCTTTTTATTTTTATTTTTTTATTATTTTTTAAAAAAATTTTCCCTTTTTAAAATTTTTTTAAATTTTTTCAAATTTTTATTATTTTTTAAAAAATATGCCATGGCATATGCGATTGTGCAATCGCATATGCGAACAGCATATGCTGATCACATGCGATCGCATATGCGATTTGACAACATTGATCTCCGGTATTATCGAAATATCTCTAATATTATCTTTATCTCCTGCTCAGCGATACCGATAACGATAGTAGTATCAGAAATTCCAGGTATTAGCAATGTATCGCTAAATATCGCCAACATATCAATATCGCTAATGTAATTGTCAATATTTTCAATGATGTAAATTCTAGGTGTCGCTTGTATTACCAATGAATCAATATCGCCAATGTATCACCAATATTTTCGACTATGTAAATTCTAGGTAATGCTTGTATCACAAGTGCATCGATGATATTTCAATAATATCTCCAAAGAATTGATATCGTCAAAATTTTATTTATTAGAATTTTTTTTTCATGGGCACATGGTTGTATGTAGTGTTCAATTTGTCATTGACAATATTGATAATATCTCGATATTATTGATATCGCAACATGCGTGATATTGAGACCACAATCTTCCATTTCCTTTCCAATTGTTGATGATTTCTTGGTGAAATATCATGTGTTGTTGATATTTTGCAACATCGATGGAAGGTTGGATGGTTAAATAGGCCCGGATGGGATGGTTGGACCGATTTCTTACAACAACACATGCTTTTAAGGCCCCATTAAATGGAAACTTGCTATGTATGGATTGTATGCATTCTTTTTGAAATTTTTTTATTTCTAAATATGCAAATATGTAAATTTTAACATCTCCTGAAATTTCACTGAAAATTCCACTGTTTTTCCTATGTTTCCCCACATTTCCGGTTATCAGCGATATTATCAGCGATATCGATATTGTTTCCGTATCCCTGGCTAGCGAAACTTGTAGCGATGCCGATACTTCGAACACTGCATGTATCCCATCAAATTTTTCACTGTTCCACAAAATGATTTCTTAGGGGTTCTCTATCCACATTTACATGTCACCCTATCCAAACAAGCCCTTAGGGGAATTGAAAATGGTCGGTATGGAGCTTCTAGGCATGTTTCATGGAGTATAGATTCCTATAGGGGGTTCAGATTGTAGTTTTTGGATTTGGGAACCTAAGGGCTTTTTAGTTCAGTCTTTCTATCCGGTTCTCGTTGCAGGTCCTCAGTTGTGGTTTGGCCTAGGTGATTGTGGTTTAAACTTTAATATGCTTCCCATCGATTCTTCTTGTTGGACAATTACACACAACAAAATTCCTATTGGGACCATCTTCAATGCAGGTGACATCAATCAAAATAGACATGCTCTTTATTGTGAGGCAGAGGAGACTATCTACCATCCTCTCCTATCTACTGTCCTCTTACATGGAGGATCTTGAGCTCTGTCTTTGAGTAATATGGTGAGGTCAAGGGGTTGCCTTGTACTGTCATGGCATGGGTGGAATCTTTAGACCATATTTTATGGAGTGCATATATCGAGATAGATAACCATTGCTTAGATCTAGGCAAAGGATAAGGAGGGACTGATGGTGTTTCCTTCCAATTGATCTTGTTGGGCATTTGCCAAGAGTGATTAGATGGAAGTCCGAGAGATAAAGGTGCCCTGTGGGGTTTGTTAGTGACTGGATCAAGGACATCATTCCCTATACTATTCAAAAAGAGTTCAAGTTCATTAACAAGGAAGACACTATGAAAATGAAAGCTGGTATACTGTGGCAGCCTTTATTTATTTTGATAGGTAAGCTAGGCTAGGCTGGAACTCGAGACCTCAATGTTGAAAACTTGAAACATGCCCTATCTACTGTCGAGCTACAGGGCCATGGTTGCCTCCAGGTGAACTCTAATGGAAGTTCATTTCGGATAGTCAGGACCAGGTTGGCCAGCTGATTCGTGACCATGATTATACAACATCGAAAGAGTTTTTTTTTTTTTCACAGGTTTGATTGGGTAGAGGGTGATGCCGGAAGGGTAATCAAAGTAAAAAAAATTCATTTTTGGGTGCCAAACTTCTGAAGCCTAGAGTTGCAAATTTCTGTGTGTAGGAACTGGTTTAAAGATTATAGGGGAATAGGAGTAGCTTGAAGCACAAGTTAAAGAGTTGCAGATTATAAATGTCAGCATTAAGAATTGAATGGGTTTGGCTGAGAATTAGAAATTACGGTTTATAAAACTAAGGGAATTGGAACAGTGGTTGGGTAAGTAGGCTTTTATGGGGTGACCATGGATTTTGGAAAGAGACTCCGTTGAAGTGATTTGATGGGTAAGTAGGAGCAGAGCTTTCTCATGGAGATTGGCTGATGCAGTGATTGTTGTTGTTGTTTGAAAAGTAACCTTATATCCAAAGCAGTGTTTTAAATAGCGGTAGCGTGATGCGTAGCGCCCAGCCCTTTATAGCTGTAGCGTAAATACGTAGCGTGTAGCATGAGCTACACGATACTTCTATTTTTAAATTTAAAATAGGACAAATATATAAATAGTGAAAAAAAAAAGGGAAAAAATATAAAAATGCCTAAAAGATGATTCATTTTTCAATTTAAGCATGTTCAAAAAAGTTATTAGTTATCATTTATCAAAAGCCAATCTACATATATAAGCTAAATCAAATAATTATAACATCAACAACTTTCTGAGCAAACCACTTTAATTAATAATGTCTAATTGAAACCACTAGTCACATTATGAAAAGAAATAAAACTCATAGGTTAAAAGTATCAAGTACAATACAAGTGTCACATTCCTCAACATTAGAAACAAAGAAAACGTGAAAAATAGTAAAAAAATAAAATAGTAAAAAATAATTGTAGCTTACGCTACGGACGCTACACGCTACGACCCCTGTAGCGTATGCTACAGGATTTACGCTATTTGAGACGCTACGTAGCGCTATGGCCACGCTACGCTACGTAGCGTACGCTACCGCTACGCTACGGGCGCTATTTGAAACACTGATCCAAAGCTGATAGAGAAGCCAATGGTCAAGCGGATTGTATCCATTCGAGTGCTTTGTTGGCAAATGAAGCAGTTGTACATACTCTTTTTCTTCTTGTATTTATTTCTTCTTTCAATAAATTTCATTACCCACCAAAGAAAGGGAAAGTCGTACTTGCCATAAGAAGAATGTCAAACCTGTTTATTGGGTTTCTTCTTCAATTTTGGGTAGAGGAGTTTCTGAGGGAGTTGATCTTCACGTAAAATGAGGTTCTTGGTGATGGCCTCTCTTCCACCTTGA
Organism: Magnolia officinalis; assembly: GCA_021015155.1. NCBI lineage: Eukaryota > Viridiplantae > Streptophyta > Magnoliopsida > Magnoliales > Magnoliaceae > Magnolia > Magnolia officinalis. Next base: position 51,835,951 of record JAJHSJ010000018.1, read on the forward strand.
GGCAAAGGTAGTGAAAACTGCAAACATGAAATGTTCATAATACACATCCAGGCAGACAAGTAGAAATTTATAGAAACTACTACATAAATAACTGACAAAGACATACAAGAATAGAAAAGAAAGAAAAAAAAACGGCCTTAAATTTATTTATTTATTTATTTAAATGACCAAAGAATTGAAACTTGAAAGAAAAACAAAATCATATCTATGTTGCATGGGAACTTACAGAAAACTCAATACAACCTTATAAAAAAGAAACCCCATTTGGGAACATTTCTGCAGGTATATGGAAGTTTCAGAATGGATATCATTTATAATTGTAATTAACAAAACATGATTAGTTTTCCTGTTCCATAGACCTTTGCCTTTATTTTCTTTTATTATCTTCGGCACCTCAGACCTCTAGAAAGTTGAATTTTTTTCTTCTTTTCCGTAACCCATTCTAATAATCATTATCGAGGCTAGCTTCTTTTGAAGGTTGGTAAATAATTCCTCTCATACAATTCATGTATTTTCCCTCAACTGTGGCATGAGGCAGAATACTAACACAAAGAAACAAAGCCCCCAAACCATCACAAAAATACCTCTTTCCTCATCCAACAATAATGAACAAAAGAGATGCCATGTGATATGGCAATAATGTCAAAAGATAGCAATCCCAACTTCAAAGAGTCGTTTGCCTGTGATATAGCCTGTTTGCATGCAAAAATCCAAAGGGATATGAATCCGTTTTAATTCCCGACATCTTCCAACAATGGTGGGGCCCATGGCTTCATGTCATTTTCTCACGTTGTCTTGCAGAAAGAAGTACCAGACACAATTGATTTCCATTCAACACCCGCTCAAGCTGAAATTAATCATGTTAGCAGGGTCTTTCTGCAAAACTAGAGAGAAAAGATGTGGAGCTGTGGACCAAAGAGGCCCTCACTGTTGAAAGCCAATTCATTTCAGCCTTTTCTTGTTGATAAAAGAGTACAAACTAAAACAAGCAGTCTGATGATCCAACATAGGATAGAAAGCCAAATTCATGAGCTGAATCCAGGTCATATTAAATTTGTTGAGCCAATTGATACACACACAAATTATCAGTTTCCCACATGCTTGATTGGATGGAGGGCCCACAGTCCAACGGACAGCTCCCTGGGTTACAGAATGGGCTATAAGCTATTTCTAACAAGTAGATTTCTGTTTCCTGCATCCAAGGTATATTATCAGCAGATAACTCAGCCGATTGCCAATTTTGGGAGAAATATACAGTTAATAGCAGTCTCAACCGTGCCCCACATGCAGCAAAAGATAATTTTGGGACAGCCGATCATCTTGTTTTGGAAACAAGATGCACAAACAGCTGCATCTACAGCCCTCTGCCAAAGATATGTCATCTCCTTCTAGAAATAGGGGCCTCTGTTACTTATGTCTAGGGCAGTCTTTGGTGGCAATGGGCTTGTGATGCAGGCCCACAGCTCACTTACGCCCATCCAGGCCCACTCTAGCATCCAGCCCACTTACGCCCATCCAGGACTATGCTAGCATCCAGCCCACTTAGGCCCATCTAAGCCCACAGTAGGGCCCAACAAGATGTGGGTCCATAGCCCACTGTAGAGCCCAACATCTGATGATTTTTGGATGTTTATTTACAAACTTGCGAGCCTAAATCAAGAATTGCAATTTACTATTTTTGGGAGATAAGGGAGCTCATTTAAAGATATAATTGAAGATGTAATTGATATGATTGAAGATGTAGGGCTAATTTATAAATGTAATTATGAGTATTTTTTGTTTGTTTTTATTATTATTAGGCTTTTATGTCTTAGGTAGATTAGATTGGTTTGAAATAAATAATGATGATTTGAAATCGATCTCTTAGTTGGGAGGATTTTAATTAAAGATTCGTTTAGGATCTATGAAAGGGGAGGGTGGTGTAGGAGTTAGTCATTCCAAATTTTCTAAGAATGAGTTTTCTTAAAGTTTTTGTAAGAGAAGAAGGTTGATATCAATAAAGTTCTCTCTCTCTCTCTCTCTCTCTCTCTACTCCATTGTTCTTGTGGGCGTACCCTTTTTTGTTTTTGTTTTTGTTTTTTATTTTTAATTGTTTTTAAAAATTATAATTTGAGTATCAAGATCTTATTGACTCGATAATCAGGTTGCACTAGCCGGGTACTTCAATCGGGCTAAAAAGGCCTCACCCTAGCCCTAGCCCTACCAAGGTGTGCCAAAATGGTTATGTAACGACCGTTACTTAATGGTAATGTGTACTCTTTTTTTGTTTTTTGTTTTTCCACGCGCACACACACCCACACACTGATGCCGTATTGGGATTTCACCACCTATGGGTATTCGAACCCTTGACCTGGTGTTGAAACTCTTGTGAGTCTACCACTGGGGCAAGAGTACATACCCTTGTTAACGTGTACTAGTTACCACCGTTACCATTGTGTAATGGCCGTCACATAATGGTAACAGTGGCAACTGTTATGTGTTAAGGGTCTGAAACAGCCACAATGGCCGTTACAGAAAAAAAAAATGGCCCATGACGGGACCGAAACAGATTTTTTCAAAAAAACAAAAAGGAGCTGCAATGGCTGTTACGACCTGTACTGTATCATAACAGTAACAGTAGTGGCGGTTACGGACATCATTACTGTCATGGAATACCTTGAGCCCTACTAGGATGGGTTGGGCAAGGACCGGCCCTGTAAGGAAAGGAGTGATATGATTGAATGTTTGAGATAGTCCCAATCTAAGAAATATTTCGCAGTATCCCCTCCATCCGCAATGAATCCCAACATATAAATGGTTTTGGTCATAGAAAAATAACCCCAAATCCAAAAATGATTTTACAATAAAGATATACGTTGAACAGGACCACTCACAAGCGTCTTTAAATCGTCCATTCTTTTGTATAATAAGAGTGGCCAATGGGCCAGACTAGGCCATTCATAGGCTATTCATCATTGGTCCTGGCAGAGCTCTACCCTGACAGAGGACCTAGAGTTCAAGCCTAAGCCAAGCCCAGCATTCAGACCAAGTTTAGGGCCGGCCAGGCTGGGCAGCCCGGTCCATTATCAGCCCTACTTATGTCCTAAATTTGGAGTATCTTTAAATAGCAGCTTCAAAGATTCAGTTTGTACTCTAGAAAATGGAAAGTGTGGAGTGTGATAAAAGCTGTAGGTAAGCCTATAAAAGACTGAATCATATGCATGAACTATGCTATCGACTGATGATATAATACAACTTTTCCTAGTGTTTCTCCATGAAATTGGAGTGATAATTATCCTGTAAATACTAAAAGTAGTCTAGTAGGCTGTCTAGAATAATCCAGCAGTACTTTCATCTTGAAATTCTGCAACTGGTGTGGACTGTTGTAGTGTTTGGACTGCCAAACATGTCCACTTTCAGATTTTGGCTTGGTTTGAAGCCTTGCTGCATCAACAAAACCCAACAACTCAAAAAACAAAATATCTCCCTAAAGGCGAATAAGTCTACAAAATCATAAAAATAATAAGATAGACGTGATAGCATTAGATTCTGATGGATCATTGACAAGTGTCTGTGACCATCTAGGTAGAATAGGAGTGGTAAGGCTGTATGGGATGACAGAAGGGAGATTAAATTGGTCTATTGAGGTATGGCAGGATAGGAGATATCAAGCCAAGCAGAAGCCAGGGCTCTCCGGGAAGGAACAAAAATCTTCTTTCAATCCTTCTCTGGATGGCTGATTATTGAAGGAGATTCGAGCAATGCTATATCTTTGGCAGCTAAACTCGTCTCAAAACAAGGTGACTGGCATTATTTTTGAGAAGATATATAATTCATCCTCCAGGCTTAATATATCTTCTACATATGCTTGTAGAGAGGTAGACGATAATGCTGCAACCTTAGCATGAAAAGATGATAAGCCTGGGCAAAGTATGCATCTCCAAAACAAATAGATAAAAGAACAACAAACTTAATCACATTTCAAACGAAGATTGCACAAGTCGATGAGACTGCATGTGAGCAAGTTACTGATCCACACCACAGTTCAAAAACCCAAAAACTCGACTTGACTCAGTGTCCATCCAGGTTGGGTTGATTAGAAGACTCAATCGAGTCTTACGTGGCTTGACTCGATGATTTAGTACAACTAAATTAAGATGATAATAGTGGAATAGTATTAGGATTTCTTAATCTTGGTAAATAGAATAAAATAACCAAACAACCAACAATTGCATTAGTATTCCACTGGTTAAGGACCTTGGATCTTTTGCAGGGGTTATAATCGCAGTGGACTCGACAAGTCTACAAAACTTCGACAAGTCCAACTGAATCATAAGTTTCTTGAGTCTAGCTGAACTCTGCTGGGTTTTGAGTTGACTTGGTAAGTTTTATAATTATGGTCCATATTGCTTCTGAACTGACAAGGGTACAATGAAGGAAACTGGAAAGGTTCTTACTTTTGTGCCTCGAAGGGTAATACGTGGCCGACGAGCTGCTAGAACAACCCCATTTTCACCAACTGTAACAGATACCTTACGTAGAGTGCCACCGTTGCCACATTTTGGACAGAATATCCTCCCAATCTCTGCAGTTACTCTATTGCAGGCATGACACTTCAAAATCCACCTGGAATAAATAGGTATAAGAAGGAACCACATTAAGATCCAGTGCAATATCTCAGACATACAAACACTGACTGTGTCACCCGATTCATGGCATGCCTTGATACCCCATTGGCATTGGCTTACAAATTCACCATGACTCGTAAATAGTTTCAGAAATGTGCTACAAAGAACATGGAAGCCGGATTTATTTATTTATTTTTACTTGCACAGGGGGAATTATCCAGTGTAAGGCCTTCTAATTTTATTCCAATGCAAAGTGGTCTGTAGGGCGCTCCAATCAAGAGGACTGTTGGATCACGGGAATAGGGGTATATTATGCGTTATCTGTATATCAAACTGATTGGAAGGTAGTCAACCATTTACCAAAATAAAAGCGAGAATACTATAGAAAATGAATGTCATCCTGATCCTACAAAGGCAGACTATCTGATCAGGGTGATCTTCAGGAGGAATGCAATACAAACTCCCTGATAAAATGCATAATATTGGCAGAAGGTGGGTCATTCAATGCACCATGCATGGGATTACAAAAGGAAGGCTACTCATTCGATCCCCTTTTCTGAGAAAGCAGTGTTTTACAAAATGTAAAATTTAAAAAAGTAACCACATTGAAAATCAGCTAAAACCCAACCAAGCTAAATTGAAAAGGGGCATACCTATGCAGCTGACGAATCTGCATTCCGCCGGGTGCTAGAAGCCGCAAACCAATCTGCAGAATCACATTTTGCATTGCAAAGTCACTTGTCACACATGCTACACTTGAGTCAGACAAAGATCGGAGCATCCAACTCTGTTCACTACTGTTATCGTCCACTTGAGAAGTATCAATGCTTTCATCTGTTTGGCTAGAGATCTCTAAGTGATCCAATCCCTCGCCTGATATTTCAACTCTGTTTTCAAGTACAACATCTTCATTATCTACGCTTTTTTGGTCCATCACAGAGTCATAAGGTTCCACTTCCGCAGCTTCTTGATCATCTTTGAGAAACTCGGAGGATTCTTCTTCCAATCTCATATTTTTTAAGATAGTTGAGAGATTATCATCTCCATTACTAACCTCAGCTGCTTCATCTTTCGAAATCCAATTTGCAGCCTGCATCCTCTCGGAACTTTCATGCAAGAAAGCTTCAGTCTGTTCCGATTTGCTCTCCTCGGGAACACTACCTGCAGCATTTTCGGTAATTTCAGCATCAATGCTTGCCACCTCATCTGGCTCGAGTTTCTCCAATGCCTCAGCCGACTCACGCCTTGCTTTTCTTCTTATATATCTCCTGTGAGTGCTCCGACTGACGGCTGGCATCCAATCACTGTCATCAGCAGCAGCTTCTCCTTGTGAGGCATCAATTCCATCAGCTACCATCTTTTTTCCTTCGATCTTAATCTCTTTCTTCGGATGAATGAACCTTCTAGTGTTACTAAATCCATGATCCCCACCCTCTTGATTCTCAGCTTCTGCATCACCGCCAGTCTCTGGTATTACATTTCCGGACCCACTTTGACCATCCATTGGGACATTCAAGCTGAGGTCTTTTAGTGGGAGGATCCGGGAGGAACCCAAATCTGAGCTTGCATCATTTTCTAGAGCTTCCCACTCTGCCAAGTTAGGGACGTTGGAGCCCCACCCAGGCATTTCTTTCTCGGGCAGTCTTTTCACATTGACCATGTGCAGTGATGGAGGGCTGTCCCTAAGATGGTTAGTCCCATGGAACTGAGCTTCCAACATGTAAGTCAGAGCAATTAGCTTAAGATCAACATCAGAAAGCGTCTGCAAGTCCCCAGTCGCCTTCGCAAAGTTGATAACTGCAAAATCATAACAGCAAACCATAAGATTAGGTTCTTACCCACCACCACTTTTATTTCGGTGATTTAGAGTTGAACTTACACACCACCACTTGTTACCTAATTGAACCAGCAAGGAACTTGAAAACATAAAATAGAAAGTCTGCTCAACATATTGTCCCAATGCATAGGTTTAGTCAACTACTTCATTATCAGTGCTTTTCTTCCAATGTATAGTTTCTCAATTCTGATCTAGAAAGTTTCATGGTCATAGTGGAATGGGTATCGGTGTAGTTAAATGGGCGGTGAGTGTGGGTTTTAGGTAATTGTTTGAGCCCGACTACTAATTGGTATAATCCAACCCATACCCGAACCCACCCGAACCCGTTTACACAAACATACCGACACATACATACATACATATCTGCATGTGTTTGTTTGTGTGTGTTGAATTCTCATCAGGCAATCCCAGCCATCCAATCATCACGTGGATTCTGCATGTGTGCACATCCAATTCTTATCAAACAATCCCAGGCATCCAGTCATCACACTGGTTTCATGTATTAAAATAATGGATGGTCTAAATCAAACTGACAACGATCTGATTTGACATAGACGTGGTTCACTTCATGATGAGAATGGCTTGATTTTCTCACTTGCAATCTCCAGGGTGACTCAAAAAATAATTTTTGTTTTTATTTTTGATAAAATAGTCTTTTGAGTTAATTTGTGTAACTTATTTAAATCTCAAATCATAAATTGTTACCCCAAACCGTTAATGGCTGCGTCAACTCCCTCGTGGGTATGTAATGGAGGGGTATTTTAACACCGCGCATTAGTGGGGTGGCCTGTGGGATGCAGGGGCACACTTGGGGTGGGCGGCCCGTGTGAGGTGGAACCTATGTGATGTGGGCCCCACATGGGGGGTTCAACTGAGGACCTAACCCATGGGATGTGGGGCTTGGGCTATAACATAAAAGGATTGACTTGCCACGCTCTATCAATATGAGCTTTTGGAGCAAGTGACTAGTTGTCATGCATCAAAGTGGTATAAGAGCGGGAAGTCTCGTGTTCGAGATTCTTCACTAGGGGTGATTAATGTAGGGGCATTTTCAAATTCGATTTCTGCGGGTGTATTTTTTCCCCTAAATTTTGAATGATCATGTTTATAAGCTGTATATATAAAAATGGTGTAGCATCTAAACACCATGTTCACTCCAATTGGTGCATCTGTTCAGCCAAATTACTAGCAAACAAAGGTTTGATCAAATGGTTAGAAACTAGGTTCATTAATCACTGCAGAATGAACCCTGGGGTGGGCCATCAATTGGACGATTTGTATTAGCAGACATTTTCACCAATTCAATGGTAGGGATGGCTCATACTTGCAGTTTACTTGAGTGGTTTACAATTTGGAAAATACTATCTTCTCTCTATTGTTTCTATGTACCAGCATGGTTTTGAAGATTTTTTTAATCTTTTCTCAATTTGTTTCTATTTACATCATCTTTACAGCATCCGTTCCTTTAATCTGTTGTGTCTGAGGATGAAAAAGTTACATGTTCTCCTTCTGTGCTGCTTTCTGATTATTGTACTCTTCATGTAAGCTTGCAATGGGAGATTTTTTCAAACACTATTTATATCAGATCAAGTACAAGGCCTGCTTTCAGTGGGGACAGATCCAGCAGACTGAATGTGGAGATGTTAACAAAATCCATAAATAAAATACGAATATTTAAAAAAAGAGGAGAGAATCTAACCCTTCTTCAATGCATCTGGAGAAGGCTCCATGGTTTCGACAGTGAACGGCAAGAAATTGAGCCTGCGGCGGGAGACCGGGTCCCGCACTTCCTCAAGGACCTCCCGCACCGACACGAACTTGTCGGCGCAGCTCGCCAGCTTCTCCCCACCTTGAATTATGGCGTTGGCGTCCACCACAGCCACCGCCACGCCCTTGCTCGACTTGCAACTGTCAAACACGATGCGGTTCGAGATCGGCGGTTCCTGCGGCTTCTGAGGTGGGGGCTTCTGTACGATGTCCGTCCAGCAGCGGCTGGACGGAGGAGGAAGAGAATCAGCCTCCATTGTTGGGAGCTTGAAATCGATTGTAATTGGAATTCTCAAAAAGAAACCCTCAGATTAATCGGAATCTTCTCCAATATTTCCTTGTCTTTCTCTCTCTCCGTCGCTGATATCCCTTCTCTCGCGGCTCTCTCTCTCTTTGGCGCCACCAACCGAAAACCCTACGAATGCAGCAAGCCAGTAAAAACCCTTGAAAACCCTACGAACGGAAGCGAATTGCCTGTGCTCCCACAACTAAGTTCTCGTGGCTGGAAGCGATGTGGGGCCCACAGAGATTTCAGTGAGAAATCCGCTCCGTCCATCAGTTTTTCAAGATGGGACAGAATTCCAAAAATCAGGCATATCCAAACTAAGTGGACCAGCTCGTATTGAACGCCCACCATTGGACATAAGTTTTGGATTAGAATGATATTTATGCCCGAGAAATCGGATTGCGTACTGTGTTACTGGTACCCTTTTATTCGTACTGAGTAAACTAGGTTGGACCCGCTGTGAATGTATATGGTTTATCCACACCGTCCATCCGTTTTTCCAGATCATTTTAGGGGTTAAGTCCAAAGTTTAAGCATATAAAGAGCTCAGGTGGACCACACCACATGAAACAATGTGAATAATGATTTCCAACATTGAAACCTTTCCGGGGCTCACAGTGATGTTTGTTTGTCATCTAACCTGTTAATAAGATCATACGGTCATGGGTGAAGGTAAAACATAAATATCAGCTTGATCCAAAACTTCCATGACTCCAAGAATTTTCAACGGTGGACATTCAATTCAAACCATTATCCGTGGAACACCCAGATTCATAGCTCAACTGATACCTCGTTTCAACACTTGTGGTCTTGGCATCCATACCTAGCTAGCCGGAGTGGCTAACACAGAGTGTGTGTACTGACATGGGTCCACAAAAAAAAAAAAAAAAAATAGTAATAACCATTATCTGTGGTGTGGTCCACTTGAGCTTTGGATATGATTCATTTCTAGGGTCAATTCCTAAAATTATCTGGTAAAATGACTAGACAGAGTGGATAAAATACATAAATCACGGTGGACCACACAGAGTTTACTCAGTACGCAGTCAACTTCTTGTGCCTACGATGTTGGCTCAAGAAAGGTTTTATGGTGAACTCGTGTGGTACAGTACTTTTGCTACTTACGTATTTTTGGTCCTCATAGCTTTTGAGCCTCTCAGGGACGGAGTGTATTTAGTGTATTTCTCAGTCTGTGGGACCTCGTAACTTACAACATAAGTGAATGGTCTACTAACAGTAGGGGTGTACACGGGTTGGCCGAGTCGAATTGACCTCAGCCCGTCCAGGCCCATTCAACAGCCACACAAGGCTCGAACCCGATCGGGCCTGGTCACCGGGCCAACATCTTCAGCCCAAACCGGGCCCGACGCGAGTTCGGGCCAGTTTCAAACCTTCGAGTTCGGGCCAGTTTCGAACCTGAGTTCCAGCCAGTTTTGAACCTTCGAGTTCGGGCCGATTTCGAACCTTACAACAAGTTCATGGGAAGGGCTTTGACAGGTAATCCGCGTCCCATTACAAGGCCCTCGATCAACGGTTTAGATAGTTGAACTATAGACTCCACAAAAAATCTAACTAGTCAGGACATTTACATACATTTGACAAAGCATAAAATAAAACATTTTATACAAACTAAATACAGTCATACACTACTGACTACTACTGTTGAGGAAATTCATCTACTGAGCCCGAGCTGCTATCTAAATCTTCATATACATACTCATTCACCTCTCCCTCTTCAGAAGGTGGAGATAGCTTTGAGAGAGTGAGATTAGAGAGGTGAGACCGTGAGAGCATCGAATAGGGCGCCGGACTGTGGTCGCTTGGTCGGACGAGAGAGAGAGAGATTAGAGAGTGAGGGTGTCGAGGGGGGCGCTGGACTGTGGTCGGACAGTGTCCGCCTGCTGGTCAGACGAAAGAGAGAGAGATTAGAGATGTGAGAGAGAGATTAAGAGATTTGGTGGGGTCAGGCCGTCGGGCAGGGAGAGAAGAGAAGGGTTTGGTGGGGACCGTGGCCGTGGGGTCGGGCGATCTCAGAAAGTGAAAGGGGAAAGGGACGGATAGGGTTAGGTTAATATATATATATATATATATATATATATATATATATATATATATATATATATACACACACACCCGACCGGGCCGGGGCGAGTCGGATTTCAGACCGAGTCTGACCGAACTGGGAGGTATCCGAACTCGGCCTGAACTCACTTTCGGGCCTAGAAAATTGGCCCGTCCTGACCCGAACTTAGTTTCGGGTCAGGCCGAGTCGGGCTTTTTCGGGCCGGGTCGAGCGAGCTAACCAGGCTAGCCCAGTTTGTGTACACCCCCAATTGACAGTAACCATTGGCGATTGTACGGTACTATGTAGGCCCGACTTGCTGTATGTATTTTATTTAGGCAGTCTATTCACTTTCTAAAGCATGAACTAAAAAATGAAGCAGATGAAAATCTCACGTAGACCCTAGTACACTAAGGGTCTGTTCGGCCAGCTGTATAGTGGGATCAAGGTTGCAAAAGTTACAATAAATGTATGTGTAAGGTATTGTCCCTAGATTGGGTTTATCCCATGTTTTCTAATACTGTTTTTGGAATATATGCATTAAAAAATAAATCCTAAGATTTACTTTCAAATTGCATTTGGATTGAACATGGATGCAACAAAAATCCATTGGGATTAGTAATACTATCTCACACTTTACAATACGACTCATTTTCCAAAGCCTACAAAGTTAATTTTAATCTCATCTCCCACTCCTTCCAGACGTGTCATTCCAAATTTCAAAGTGGGATTAGTAATGCAATCCCATTTAATACAACTTAATGCCACTGTCCAAACAGGCCCTAAACATTTCCATGTGTACGGGAGTATTGGAAACAATGATGATTGAATGCTTGCGTTGAAAACTTTTTGGGCCACAAAAGTTGTGGATGAAGTTGATACTTGTATTCTGTTATACATGACTTTGGGACCTAGTAAATAGGTTAGATGACAAACAAACATTACAATGAGCTTTAAGAAGTTTTTACCGGTGGGTGTTTAATTACTTATGTTTTCTTGTGTCATGGTTTGCTCATACTTTAAAATGATATGGAAAAATTGACACATATTATGGTGGGCTCACATATCACCATCTAATAAATACCTTGCTGGCAGCATTAGAAGACAATCCCTGCTCACAGGAACTTCCTGTGGTTCAGCAAGCATCCCTCTTTATGCTTGAGTTATTTCATACTTCAGTGGAGTGTGATTCTTGAGTTATTTAAGACTTTGTTGAAGTGTGATGCTTGATACTCATCCATCATGTTATTTGATACCCTGGATGATTCCATCTTTTCAATTTGCATCTGAAGATTAAATGGCTAAAAGAGAAATAAGTGTTATAATATCAGCAGCCGGGATTGGCCAATTTGGGAGGATTTTAAGACGTAGTCCTTGTACTGGCTGAGCTTAGCTGATAGACCAGTACAACTTGGCTGCAACCCCTTAACCAGTGACGTGGGTGGGACCCTAGGGTCCATCTTGATGTATGCATTGTATATACATGCAATCCATCTATTTTTCCGGTTTATTTGAAGGCATGGTAAAAACTTAAGGATATACAAATTTCAGGTGGACTATACCATCGGAAATAGTGATTATTGACCATTAAAAACCTTTTGTGGGCCATGAAAGTTTTGAACCTAGCTGATAATTGCTTTTATTTTTATTTTTATTTTATTACCGAGGCCTGTGTGACTTTTTCAACAGGTTAGATGGTCAACAAGCCTTATGATTAGGGGTGTACATCGGGCTGAACAGAGTCAAACTGGGCTCAACCCGGCCTGGCCCGGTCACCAGTCAAACCCAGCCCGAATCTGGCCCGACCCGGTCACTGGGCCAACATGTCTAGCCCAAACTCGGCCCGGTTAGCAATCGGGCAAGTTCGGGCTAGTTTCGGACCTGCTCCATCTATAAAGGGACCCACGATTTGGACGGTCTGGATTACTATAAATCTATGACACCTGTGAGGTGGATGAGTCACTGTCACTTCAAAGATGAGCGGTGAACTATCCTAGAAGTCAAGAGAGAGATTGAGAGAGAGGGAGAGATGAGAGGGACGAAAGTGAGAGAGATTAGAGAGAGAGAGAGAGAGAGAGAGAGAGGAGAGAGAGAGAGAGAGAGAGAGAGAGAGAGAGAGAGAGAAGAGAGAGAGAGAGAGAGAGGAGAGAGAGAGAGGAGAGAGAGAGAGAGAGAGGAGAGAGAGAGAGTTTTAGGGTTTAGGGACGGGCGGCGTTCTCACTTCTCTGTCTCAAATGGTTAGGGTAAGGATTTAGGAATATATATATATTATATATATATATATATTATATATATATATATATATAGCCGACTCAGGCTGGGTCGGGCCAAGTCGAGTCGTGTTTCGGATCGAGTCGGGACGAACTGGGACCTGTTCGAACTCGGCTCAAAGTCAGTTTCGAGCTAAAGAAAATAGTCCATCCCGGACCGAACTCAGTTCTGGGTTGGGCCGAGTCGAGCTTTTTCGGGCCGAGTCGAGCGAGTTAACTGAGTTAGCCCGGTTCGTGTACAACCCTACTTATGATAGACCTTTGGAAGTTTTTAATGGTGGGCATTCAACAACCACTGTTTCCGATGTGTGTGGTCCACTTGAAATTTATATCTTCTTAATTTCTGAGAACATGCCCTGAAATAAGCTGGAAAAATAGATGGATGGCATGGATATACAATGCATACATCAAGGTGGGCCCTACAGTCAACTTCACATCCACATTGTTGATTCCAGGTCACAACCAAGTCGCGCCCCTCACAAACGGCTTGATTAGTGAACGTGTACCCAACTAGAAAAACTAAATACCCCAATATAATTGCATGTCTCAGAAAAACCAACGCATATTTAGAACCCTGCCAAATTTCACACGTAAGCACACGTGCCATCATGGCACGTGTGTTGGAGGTGCAATCTTTCTATTATGTTAGACAAGCCAATTGGATAAGGGTGAGATCTGCTGCGGCCATTAGATGTGTAATACCACGTTAGGAATGGGTGAAAACATTATGCTGACCATTGATTTAAGTGGGCCACACCAAGGGAAAAGGTGGGAGAGAGATGTTCACCCTTAATATTTAAAAGGCTCACTGTGATGATTATATATAAAATCCACTCTATCCCTTAGATACCATACCAAAACCTAGGCCTAGGTCAAAACATTAGGCCCATTACTTAATAAGGTGGGCCATATGAAGGGAAACAATTTGGACAGTGTGTATGCCTTGTACACCGTTTTCAATCTTGTAGTCCACTGGAAACATGAATGGTCTAATGTTTGCGCCATTGACCTAACATGGTGTGATACACTAGTTGGTCAAGGTTGATCTAACATAAACACTACGGTGGATCCCACTCAAGCTACTACCATGTTTTTTTCAAAAGTCATGGCAAATAATATGTCACGCTTCGAAATTCAAAACTTGAGTATAGCTACTCTAATTTCGAGTCTAAGGGTGTGAACTATAACTTCATGTATTCATTCATCACATTAACATTTAGATCATCATCCATCCAAATCAAATCATAATTAAATCATTCCAATCGAATTTAAAATTTAAATTTAAATTCAAAATTAAACTTTCATTATAGTTCCGGTACTATAATAATTTTATCTCACTTCTCACTCTTGATTCATTACAATTCTCAAATAAAATAAGATATCTTAAGTCTAGACTCGAATGGAAGTATCCATCCAAATACTCTTCATCTTTAGCTCCTCTCTCATCCGGTAAACCTGCATATATTACTAATTTGGAAAGCTCGAAGCCTAATGAGATCATATCCACTACCAGCTTGAAACATATTCGATGAAGGCAAGTAAAAAACAACTTAGTACAGTTCAAGGAAAGATATAAGGATATTATGAATTCAAAATAAACATAATAGAGATAGATAAAACATATAACAAGATACCATGTCATGATTGAATAAGTATGATATCATGGTGCATGAATTATAAATGTAATGTCATCTTAGGTATGATCTCTCAAGGAACCTGCTTGATTATCCCACTGCAATCATCATAATTACCATAAAGTCCAAGGGAATCTCCGCTCGATAATCCCACCGCAATCATCATCATTACCATAAAGGCCGAATAAACCCCTTCTCCATAATCTCAAAACAATCATCATCCTTCCATAAAGGCCAAAGGGAAACCTCATTTGATAATTCCCCCATAGTTTAAATTATAATAAATATAATGCGTTCTATTATGAGGTATATAATTCAATCATCAAGCACTCCATGAATTCCATGCAAGTCAAGCAAAACCACGCCTACAAGTTCAAGCACTCACAGTCATGATACATGTAAATATATATTTTTATTTATTTATTTATTTAAAAAAAACTTTGATTTCCATATATATCTGCGAAATTTACATTTCAGGCTAGGAGAAAAATGACCTAGGGAAGGCCTATCATAAAGATGACAAGAGAAAGGCTATGCAAGAGAACCGCTCATCCCAAAAAACAAAACCAATCCGGAGCATGACCAGATGGGCAGAGACCAGGTTGTCAAACGGGCCATAGCCTGGCCTACCTAGAGCTCCCTGATGGATCCTAGCCCTACTTTATCGAGGAAAAGTAACCCCCTGACCTAAGAAGGGAGGTCAGCCAATTTGTCCATTACAGCAGATGACTGGCTCGAGCTACCTATACGGGCCATGGCGTCAGCCGGTCCATTACCTTCTCTGAAAATGTGGGCAAATTGAACCTGACCTAAAAGCTTGAGATTTTCAATCCGAGATAGCCAGTAGTTTCAATTTCAACTTGGGATAGCGGCGCCTAATAAGAAATCAATAACTAGCTGAGAATCTGATTCGACGATAATTGACTTGTGACCCCTGTTAATATAGTGGCACAGCCCATTATGAATGGCTCGGATTTCGGCACTGATGTTGGAGCCCACTCCATATCCCTTTGAGAATGCAAATAGAAAAACACCCTGCTCATTTCTGCAAACACCCCCACCACCAGACATACATGGGTTGCCCCTCGCGGACCCATCTACGTTTATCTTAACCCAACCGCATGGGGGTCTCCATTTCACCACTAGAGAGGAAGGGGGGCCACGGCTGCTATTACCATTGAAAGAAGAAGAATCCGCAGCCACTTTTGGGTTGAAACCGCTGGCTTGGAGAGAGCCTCGTGAATGGAGATTGTTAGAAACAGGGGAAAACTGGTTGCTCCTTTGGCTGTTCTTTTTTTTTTTTTTTGGGTTAGCTTGTTAGTACACGCCCATCTGATGCGAGAGATTAACGATGAAGGTGAAGGGGATTTCCCGTCAAAAATTGTTGAGTTCCTGGCCTTCCACGTCTCCCAGAGGATCATACATGGAACCAGTTTCTGGATATAGTGAACAGATGTCCTAGAAGGTGCAGAGAACCACCATTGCGCCAGCCTATTCTCCACGGATGAGGCCCCGGGTGTATCTATCCCAAACATCCTTCCGAAGGACCATGCAGAATTCGCCAATTTGCTTTCTAGAAAGAGGTGTTGGATCGATTCGCTGGCTAAGCTCAATTGATTTTGGAAATTGCTGGAATCACAACACACACACACACCTAGAAGCCAATTGATACATGTAAATATATATACAAGAATCAATATTCAATCGTAAAGTACACATGTTAGAATACATCAATAGTTCAAAAAAAATAATATGAGGCAAGAATACAAGATAAATTTAAGAAATTAATATGCTATATACATTAGATTAAAAAAAGAGAGATAATGATAGGCTTATCGTTAATGGTATAAATTTAAGAAAATACATTAACACACAAGAAATTAAAGGATGCGAAGTCGAGCGGAACACCTTCGAGTCAAAAGAAAAAAAAAAAGACCATTCCCAACAAAAAGAGCAAACTTCAAGGCAAAGATAGTTAGCCCCGTAGCAAGAGGGCTAGACTCAATGCTAATAGCTCATGATTACATGGTTCAAAAGAGGTGAATTGCATAAATGGAAAAAAAAAATAATAAAGAAGAATTCAAGGGAATTTGAATTGAAACGAACTAGGATTGAAAAGATGAAATCAAACGAGTAGAGGATCACTCACCCGTTCACAACGTAATTTTCTATCCCACTACAAACTCAAATTCAATTTGACTCACTTCAACTCGGAGTGACTCAATGGTGACTCAATTGCAACTTGATGTAACTGGGCGAGTTAATTGGGAATCAACACATTACTTCTCTCTCTCTCTCTCTCTCTCTCTCTCTCTCTCTCTCTCTCTCTCTCTCTCTCTTCTCTCTCTCTCTCTCTCTCTCTCTCTCTCTCTCTCTAAAACCACCCTCATTGTCCTCCCTCAAATGCTTCAGAATCATGATTGAAGGAGGACTCTGCGTGGATTTTTCGTAACATGTTTTGATATAATGGCTTCAACGTTGAATCTCAAATCAATTTCCATATCTAAATGTTGAGTTGATTTATGGTTAATTAATGGTGATCAGATGCAGACCATATGGGCCTCATCATGATCGAAACGGATCTTTGGATCAACTGTTGTGACAAATTCTTTGATGGTGGTTTGTTCGGCATGGAAGAAGCAATCGTTAATGAAGAAACTTCATCCGTTGGTACTTTCTTCTTTTTAATGCTTCTAGATGATCCAGATCATCTCTAAAAAGCTTGAGAAATCAAGAAATTGAAGATTCATAACAGTTTTCCTGGTGGTTCATGAGTTTGGAAGTTTTCGGCTGGTAGCCGCAAGCTTCCCCAAAAGATGGGGTTTTCGGTCGTGGCGACCGGTTTCTCCGGGCTTCTTATATTTTGTTTAGGCCTCGGAAATCTTCTGAGGCTTAAGCGGACAGTTTGAAATATATTTGCTTCACAGTTTCTAAACTTTGTACGTAACCAGATGGTGAAGAAGAAAACCTTGCATATGGTTGATTTTTGTCAAACCATAATTCATGTGAGGTTGAACGACCTAGATTATTTGGAGGAAGCCCGCCACAACTAAGTTCCGTTTATAAAATAAGAAAGACGGAGAGAAACTGAAAAGATTTTCGATTTTCTCGACTGGAGATCTTCAAATGAATGGTCTGGATCAACTGGAGATGACTCTCCCATATCGTAGCTGGCTTACTTCTTTCGAAGCGAGGAAGTTGGAGAAGGAATTTTTTTTTCAAATGTGTTTACATGCGTACGTTGAACCCAGTTTTTTATTTCAAACTCCATGTGAGCACACGTACATTGTTTTCAGATTGTATACACGCACATGTGCGTGAATGTTTTGGAGCTCGACTCACATGTGTATAGGTTTGGAGTTGAATGTAGGTCGATCTCGGGTCATGGCATCAATGGTCCACCTATTGTGCGGGCTTGATTGAGAGAGAATGTTTCCAATAGAATGTTTTAGATCAAGTAGTTATGAACAGTAATTAACATTGGATCACCTCCAAAATCAAAATTTAAGGGTCCATAAAGCTTCTTAAGGCATTAAAGCATAGAGGTACGGTTAGACTCATGGATGAATGGTTAGATTGCTGTGTATGAAGCAAGGTATAAATATGCGAGTGCGAGACCCTTTTTGAATTTTGGTAAACCATAGATTAGGTAGGATTGCTCTAGGGTGGTTCTAAAACTTGGTCCAAATGGTGCTTTTTGTGAAAAATAATCTATTAGATTCATTGCTATTCATTTATAGGTTGTAATGATAGTCGTTACATGATTTTCAGGTGGCTCATCTATCAGATATGATGTGTAAAATTTGATGGAAGGTGAATCTTGTGAGTTAAGTTCTGAAATTGATAGTTTAAGGCTCAATCACATTAGGGGCCTGTTTGATTTTCCAATTTCAGTGTAAATGCCCCACAAATATCTAATTATTACAATTTCACCTATTTGAAATTACTATGGTATTCTTGCTTCGAAAAATGGTCCAAAATGACTGACATAAATTTGTAGGCCCCATCGTCATGTATACGACATATCCGCGTCGTCCATCCATTTCACCAAAACATTTTGACGCATGAGCCAAAGAATGAGGCAAATCTAACATTCAAGTGCCCCACGCCAAAGTAAACAGTGGGCCTAAGAAGTTTTTAATGGTGAGTGTTCGAATCCATTTTTACTATGGTGTGGTCCACTTGAACTTTGAATATACCTCATTTTTTTTTGGCTCGTGGATAATCTATATATATCATGGTGGGCCCCACATATATTTAAAAACATTCTCAGTTTTAGCATTAGAAAAAGTAAGATTTAAATTAACCATAGGAACCGTGTGGTAATTACATAGGGAAATAATTATTGCCCATTTCCCATGCATTTACTTTTACTCTAAAAAATCAAACATG
This sequence comes from Magnolia officinalis, assembly GCA_021015155.1. Lineage (NCBI taxonomy): Eukaryota > Viridiplantae > Streptophyta > Magnoliopsida > Magnoliales > Magnoliaceae > Magnolia > Magnolia officinalis. The sequence continues at coordinate 51,854,806 of JAJHSJ010000018.1, forward strand.
CTATAAGCATTGCCTGAAATTTTGTTACAATGGGGTTATTAGAAATCGACTTTCTAAGATTCAGTGTCGGATAAGAACGTGTACGTCATAGAAAACTTAGGATGATTGATGACATGTTTCTAAGCGTTGGATCTAAACTATAATGGTGTAAAATATTTCTAAGTATAGTAGAATTAAGATGACGGGTTCAGAATCAAGGATGATTGAGTGTAAACGCCGAGATGAACTATTTTATCTATTTAGTGATGATGTAAAAGTCCGGATTCAAATCGAACAGTTGGTTAGCTTAGTCAACCTTTAAGGAGTTATCTCAATGATTTAGATTGATGGCTAATTGAGTGGGTTAAGATATATAGGCTCAAGATGTGTTGATGCGTGTACATGTCTAAGTACACGGAAGTCGAGTCTGTAGATCAAGATCTCAATGGTAGGTTAAGTATATATAGGTAACGGGTAAGATGACTGGATCTGATTATTATATGGATCTGTGTATGAGCGGATATGATAATATGAAGTCGACGGTCAGGTGATCCAAAATCGAAGTGGACAATCGGATATCCTGAGTTAGTGATGATGAGTCATTTCAGTATTCGTTTCGATAACGATTGAGTTTAAGATGATGTATGAGGGTCTGAGGTTAGTGTATATGTGAGTCTAAGAGTGTGTGTATGTATGTTCATTTATATATCTTTAAAAAGAAAATTTTTACTTGCTAAATCACATACGTTTACACATGTGAGAGAGCACGCGTGTATCTACTAGTGTGTACAAATTTCTGGATTATTACATTCTACCCTTTAACAAAAATTCATCCCTCGAATTTACAAACATACGTATATGTCGGAATCTAGTGGTGCTCCTGCGTAGGCCTAACATTACCTTGACTCTTCTTTGGGATGTGGCTCTCCTTAATGTGGTGATTCCCTGTTCTCGTATGCTAAAGCCGATTGTTCTGCAGGTGATTATTCCGCGTAGTAAACTATTCCTTTAGCTGAATGGTGTTGTAGATGATCTCTTGGTTTGTGTTGATGTTGCTTAAGTTCCTCTTAGACCATATATAGAGTGATCTATATCTAGCTTCGTACTACCTAATAGATAATTCTCCTTGCTCTAAGTTTACATATTCGATTACTTTAATACATTGAACACTTTTGGGAAAGTATTTGTTATTAAACCTCTCACAAAACAATTTCTAAGTCGACACAATCCCCTCTATATATATGACAGTTACATGAGTGCCACAAGTCCCAAGTTACTGACCTGCTTTTCCAAAATTTATGGCAATAATAACTCCTTTGAATCATGATGTGATGTTGTGTAAGTAAAATAACATTATTTGGAACACCGTCCTTTGTTTTTTAGGGCTACCATGATGTGCATGTGAAATCCACTTCGACCATTAAATGTGCAATGTTATGTTAGATCCACGATGAAAAACAGACTGATCTGTAATTCGAGTGGGCAATACTAAGCGAAAAAGTGGTAGAGACGTTCACCCTTGATATTTATATAAAATCCACTACAATTATTAGATACCGCACCAAAAAGTAGGGCTCAGGTTCAAAATCATATCAGGCCCATTAATTAATTGGGTGGGCCACATGAAATGGTTTGGAGGGTCAATGTGCCCTTTACACCATCTACAATCATGTGGTCCACTTGAAACACAAATGGAGTTGATATTTATGTCAGAGACCTAGCATGGTGTGACAAAATTGCATAATTAAATAATTAAATATATATACTGCATTAATGTATTTAAGAAATCAAAAACTTCTACAGAACATACAATGCATCAGCACTCCTCTCATAGTAGGCGTTCTGGATTTATATTCATTATTTAGATTTTCTTTGAAAACAGAAAATTATTACTGACATGTGATTTTGGTTTTGGAGGTGAAGTTACGCGGCAATGTCCCTTTTTTCCAAACACATGATACATCTCATCGAAGTCATCATTATGCTTTCACCATCATTTAGGGTTACTTAACCCTAACCAAACAGGCCTTTATTAAAAAAAAATCATACTTAAATATAGATAGCTAGGGTAATTTCTACCTTAGTAATTTATGCTAGACATGAGCTTGTATAATAAAAAGAAGCTACGGTCCAAAGCCATTAAGCAAATTCAACACCTTTCAGGCTTTTGCTACCTTCACAGCTATAGGACTTCTCACGTAGTGCTTACCATCTGACCATATTAGCTTCCCAAACACATACTCACCAGCCACACCACGTTTCTTGGCTTGAAGTCTGACCTTAAATGTCTTCTCTTCACCAATCTTCTCAAATTTCAAGCTCATGGGCTTGACTGATACAGAAATTCCTGGCGGTGCACGGATGCGGGCCGTGTACGTACTTGGGTTTCCCACATTCTTCACGGTCCTACTTACAGTTGTCAGGCTAGAGAGATGAGGAACAGTTATTGAAGGGTAATTGAAGTTCAAGAGATTTAAGGACTTTTGATTGCATGAGTAGGGTTTTTTGGTGAAATATGAGAATTGAGTCTTGTTGTATCCAATGGCGCATAGGAAATTCAGGTAATCCTCAGCTGTTAGATCATAAACTAAGCCAGGGTCCACTGCACGGTTAGGATGCACATGTCCTGCACCATAGCTGAAAGGGGTATCCTTAAATAAAGAAGAGTTTCTCATGGGAGCTCCTGTGTTGTCTTTTGTTCGTGCAGTAGTCATGATTGCTGATTTGATAGCCGATGGGGTCCATTTGGGGTGGACTGCCTTGAGAAGGCCGGTGATGCCGGCAATATGAGGGCATGACATGGATGTCCCAGATACTGCATTGAAGAGAACTCGTCGTGGATCAGAAGGGAGATCGCTGGGTGCAATGTATTGGGTATATGCCGCGAGGACATTGACTCCTGGTGCAGTAATATCCGGCTATATATATAGAAAAAACTCATTAATGGATGGAATGATAAATTAACCATTTACACTAAGAGAAAAACACCCATTGTTTTTTTTTTTGTTTCGAATTCAAATCATCTGCTTGACATGAACAGAAAATCCTATTTTCTTAGGTAGTCGATTGGTTCAAATCATCATTGTCGTTGTTAGCATTGCTGCATTAAAGCAATGTGTGATGATAGGGCCCATTTATAACCGACAGAAATTTTATATTTGTGGCAAGCAGAAGATGTTAGACTCATGGTCCATTTCAAATTCCATTATTTTAGGAGCCAATTTTTAAAGAAAATTGTAAACGCCCTCCTCTATTATGATGTTAGAGGAATCTGCACCCAATGACAAAAATACCTCAACTTAGGAGTTCTTGTCATCTGTGCGTGGACAACAACATTATGTATAAATGTGTCCAACTTCTCTTCATGAGTTCCCCTTCATAAATATTGGATTGTTAAAAAACTCTAAATATTAAGTGGTGAGACAGTTTTTCAGCCTAATTCCCATTTTCGTTCTATCAAAGGCATGAAGGAGGTTACTGCAGTTATTTTGCCAAAAGCTAGGCCAACAAGCCCAAGGTGAGACAGCCCTGCAAACTCGTACTCTTCTTTTAAAGCCCTAGGATCGGATTCAATAGTAGCTGAGTCAATAGCTGGGGATTCCTTCTCCCTCAAAGTCTATTCTGATTTACTTTTGTCCTCAGGATTCTTTGTCCTCAGGATTCTTTTTGGCATAAAGCTTATAGATGGGGGGGGGTTCTCTCGGGATAAGGGGACGTAGGGCTTAGAGATTGAGTTCTCGATTGGTAGTAGAGTTCTCGATACATGGAAGAAGCATCATTGAGTTAGAGTGACCTGTATGGTCTGATAGTACCACCGACTAGGAGATTGATTGCGATTGATAATAGTGACCTAGCAATGACTCATCACGGAGATATAGTACCTATAATCTAGATTATTTATATGAACAAGGAAGATTGGGAGCACAGGTGTCTTATTAAAAAAAAACCTAAACTTAGAGAAGAGAATCTAAGCTGATATGACTCTATCTATGTTATTTTTGATCCAATCCATTGTCGAAAATGGGAGAAGATCCGCGTTGAGGGGAGCCAGCTACGGTAGCAACCTTCATCCGAGCACACATACTGAACCAGCATTAAGATGTAATCTAATGGTGGAGTGGATTTCTTATAATCTTAATGATGGGCCCGGTAAAAAATTAATGTTGACATCTCTCCTAATAGAGGAAAATACTTTTGAAGGGTGGGCATAGCTTTGTACACTCTTTTTAATTGAATGGTCTACCTAAATCATGGATTTAGCTTGTTAACTTAGTTCGTGCATCTAGTGATCATATTGGATAAAACAATAAGTTAGGGCTAAAATAGCTTCTGATTTCTCGGAGCTCCACACGCTGGATCAACAAGGCATTCGGTTTTGTGGTGTGGTCCATTTGAGCTTTAGATATAATTCATTTTTGTGAAAATTGTGAAAATTTCATGCTATTTGTGGTGTGGTCCATTTGAGCTTTAGATATAATTCATTTTTTGGCACATACTCTAAAATGATTTCTAAAAATGGATGAACGATGTGGATATAATAAATACATAATTTTGGGGCATGTAACTTTGATCTCCTTTCAACCGCTCCTACAACTGCCTCACTTGCTAGATTGGTGGCGTGTGGTACACCAGCCAATCCGCTTCCCTATTTAATATATGTATCGATTTTAACGATTCAAAATTTCATTATGAATTTAAAAATTCGTCATTCCTGTATAATACTGAGTTGAGTATTTAAGACTCTTTCAAGTCTTCCAGTTGACTTGACCTGAATCCACAACAAGTCGAGTCTGATGTTTGGGTTCATGAACTATGGTCAGGCCTTGCTACTCAAAACATTGATTTTCCCTGGACCATCATTACAAGGCCATGAATCGTAGGTCTGGCCTTGCCTAGTTAGTGAAATAGATTTACTTAAGACATGCGGACCACATTCAAAGCATGTTAGTACTCACCTTGAGAATCTCCGGTGTGATAGAATTGGGCCCCTGTGATGAGAATGCAGCCATAGTTGGTGTAGGCTTGGTTCTAAGCTGTGTGGTAGGCCGTGTAATGTGAGCCGTTGGTGATGTAGTGGATCGATTGTAGGATGATAAAGCAAATCTAGCGTCCCAGGCAATATCTATGGCTGGGAGGACATGAGGTTTGGCCGCGACTTCGGTAGTGGGCCCATTCACGATGATCACCCCAATGCCGTTCATCTGCTTGACTACATCGCCTTTGTCCACACTACTGATTAATCCACCCGTACAGGCGACGATCTTTCCTCTTACTTTCTTAGGATCAAGGGATCCTGGTAGACAGAGCCAAGCGTCACGAGCTGTTGAATTGGCAGATTTGGCATCAATGGATATGATCAACGGATAATGTTTGTTGGATGGAAGGGCTGTTGTGGAGAAGCTCTGTCCCTTGATGTGCTTGTTATTGCCGAGGTGGATGTATGATGGGAATTCCCTATCCATTGTGCTGGCCCCCACAGTCATGATCCAAGGGGCTACGTTCTCAACCGTACTACTATATGGGCCTGAGTTCCCAGCAGAGCAGATGACTGGGATACCGTTCATGACAGCATGGAAGGATCCAATGTCGATGCCACTTTGAAAGTAATCAAAGGGTGACCCACCAAGGGAGATGGATAACACATCGACGCCATCATGGATTGCTGCATCAACGGCTGCGATGATGTCAGCGTCCATGCAGTCAGGCCAGCAGACTTTGTATGCGGCTACACGGGCATTTGGTGATCCACCTTTCGCTGTACCATTGCCATAACCGAAGAGATTTGCTCTAGGGACGAAGCGACCGCCAGCCGTTGAGAGGGTGTGGGTCCCATGGCCACTATAGTCACGTGCCGTTGAGAGTGTGGCGTTGATCGGTCCAATTATGGCCTCATAGGCTTTCTTGAAGTATCTTGCTCCGATCAGCTTCCTGGTGAATTCATCCATTAGAATCATCATAAACTGTGGCTTTATATATTGATGTAGAGAGGGTCGCAGTCGAAGACACTTTCATGGTAAATATGGACCAGAGAAGGCTCGATTGGAAACAGAAACAATCGGGACAATCATAACCTTAAATTAGTTATATCTTGCAAATTGAGATGAGTTTTTTTGACATATTATATATGATTTTAGAGTAGGACTTACTTAAGCCAACCAACCTCGCTAAGCCGAGTTGCTTATGCCAAATTTGTGAAGTTCCATCAGATCGACGGTCAAAAGTCTTATTTAGTTTTGTTTTTATTATACATAGCAAGTGTTAGTTCAAGTATAACATTTGATCCTTTGAGTTGTAGAAACCACTGCCCAACACGAAAATGGCTTTAAAAAGTTAGGATTGAAAACTAAAGTCTAGTAGAAATAGATGTCACATATAAATAGTTAGTATTTATAGTAAGTTATATTTTTAGGGTGTTTTTATCGGAGTCTAAGTCTAAATCTCCATCTTAGGTTTGAGTTTGTTATTTAAAGAGTTGTAATTTTGTTTTTTTATGATCAATCAAGTTATTTAGAATTTATTAGGAATTATTCCTGCTTTTATACCTCTCGGATTCAAGGAAGCTTTATGAGGAGTCTAGAGAGCTCCGTGGATTCAGAGTAGTTATCTCCTAAGGAAGATGGTGATCGACCTCATCACGTCCCTCCTTGCGGCAAGTAGTATCAGTGTGAGGACTCCCCTCGAGCCAATGGAAACTAACGACAGAATAAAACAACATCTTGTGAACAGTAATCTAAGGATTCGTTATATATAGAAAAAAAAATGGAAGTTTTCCATTTGGAGAGTCAGTAGACTGTGAAAGGGTTGCAAGCAACCATCGACTGTATTGCGAATGTGTTAATTCCGCTCCGAGCCAAGGCGATGCTCGGCTACTGGTGATTGCTATATGACACAACTTCATTTTCTTTAGAGGACTTCCAAAGGGAAATTGCAGGGCTATCTCAAATGAGTCAAGCTCTAAGGATGAGAATGTCAGTGGCGTCGTTGCCCGATGACCGATCCATGGAAATGATTGACTAGATCGTGCTGAAATAGACTATTAAGGTAAGGACAAACTTCCCAGTTTTAATGACTTATTGCATATGGAAGAATTCTTCAATTGATTAGCCAAAGTAGAGTAATATTTTGATTACATGGACGTATTAAAAGAAAAGAAAGTGAAGTTGGTTACGTTCAAATTGAAATTCGGTGCTGCTGCATGGTAGGAGCAATTATAGCTCTCACGTGCTCGGTAAAACAAGGTGCCCATCCGATTATAGCCGCGGATGAGACGCCTTCATCGATCACGATTCCTCCTCCAGTGATTACGAGCAAGTATTGTTCCAATAATACCAAAATTATTCGCAGCGGAACCACATCATCATAGATTACACCGAAAAATTTCAGTGGTTGGCAACGTGGAATGATTTGTTGGAGACTGAATCGCAGAAGGTAGCATGGTTTATAGGGAGTTTACGATCGATAATTCAGGACTGAGTTCAAATGCACCTAGTCATGATCATCAATGAAACGGTTCAGTTGGTGGGTAGGGTAAAAACGTAGCTTGCAAGAGTCCATACTCGGCCTTATCCTTCAACTCGGGCCCTTATGATGGGTCTCATGGATGATTTAATGCTAGCAAAAGAAAATGAACTAGTAGAAGGGTGTCCTCAACCTCCTACAACCATAAACTATGACACGGGGAGCGGTCCATTTAGGCCTTAATGTGTAACGCTCACAACAGCATGTTCGAGCATGATTCCAAATCCTTATGGTCAGCTAAAGTTGACCATTGTTTTCGCTGTGACCAACCGGGCCACTTATCGAAACCTGCCCTCAACACCCCATAGCCCTTGGCGCGCTGAAGGTGAGACAGTGGAAGAAGGCGCTAGATTTAATGAGAATGAACAAGCCACTGAAGAAGGAGCTGGTGATAGAGAATGGTTGGTTGAGGATCATGATGAATCCTTGGTTGTGAGGCGGTTATTGTATACACTCGCAGTGGCACAATGTATTCGGCACGTGGTGTACCGTCAACGGTAATGTTTGTGATAGAATTATAGACAATGATAGTAGCGAGAATATCATCTTGAAGGTGATGGTGGACAAGTTGCGGCAACCTACGAAAAAACATCATTTCTCTTACTCAATTGGTTGGATAAAAAATGTGAACAAGACTAAGGTAACTGAACAATGCACTGTCTCATTTTCAATTGATAGGAATTATAAGGATTAAGTATTTTGTGATGTGGTCGACATAAAAGCATGTCATATGTTGCTCAGTCGACCATGACAATCAGACCGTGAATGACCCACTAAGGATGAGACAATGTTTACATCTTTGTCAAGGATGGTCACAAGACGATCCTTGACCCTATGACACTAGAGAATCATCCCAAAGCTTCTAAAGTGGAGGGTAGCTTCCTCCTGACCATTCAAGATCTCGTAGAGGAATCTAAGGAAACCGGTGAGGTGTACGCCATGGTGGTAAATGGCGGGGAATTAGATCCCTTAAACATTCTTCTAAGTTTAAGGTCATTGATGAACAAATTCAAAGAAATATGGCCCAAAGAGTTACCTGATAGATTGCTCCTCATGCGGGACATCCAACATCACATAAACCTCGTCCCTGGGGTTAGCTTGCGCAACTGCCCTCATTATCGGATGAGTCCAAAAGAGTGTGAGATACTTCAAGGCAAGTGGAGGAATAGATCCGTAAGGGTCTTCTAACAGAGAGCATGAGCTCATGCATCGCGTCGGCTTTATTAACGCCGAAGAAAGATGGGAGCTGGCTCATGTGTGTCAACAGTCGAACAATTAACAAGATTACTATTAAATACCGGTTCTCAATATCGTGATTGGACGACATGCTTGATATACTAGAAGGTGTTAAGGTGTTCTTTAAATTAGATCTGAGCAGCAGGTTATTGAGGGTCAAATATTGCATATTAGACCCCAGTTTTTACCTGAATTTACGAACATGATACTATTTAACAGCCTATCTTAATCACTTTTTGTGTTGCAAGGTGTATTTAGGAGATGAGATTGAAAAAGGCCACCAAAAGCATGGATTTAACGCTCATAAATCGCGAAGGTAAAGGATGGACTCTAGGGGACCGAGATCAAAGAATTTACACGCCCAGGATTCAAGAAAATCCAGTATTTCATGCTAAAGAGGCCTGAAATTCATCCAGAATGTGAGATCATAGGGTTTCCACCATCCGTTCAACTCGAAACTTTATATATGGTCTGAGGACCATAAATTAACAGTACATGTCAAATTTCAGCCATTGAATCTTTGTGGATGTGACCCAACGGACAGATCAGCCCACAATTCACTGATTTTAGGCTCACCTGATGTCTGGATATGCTTCAAATTTGGTCTCATTAACCCCTTATATTATATGTAAAATAGAATGGACGGTGCAAATTTCTCATACGCATCACAGTGGACCCCACAGGGGTACCAACGTCCAAACAGTGCACGTGCACTAGACGTGCACCGGACCACTAAGACAGTCAAAGGGTCCTTGATCCGACCCTTCTCGAGCCCCTGCGCTAGCGAGCGGACGTTGTCCGCTTGTGGCATGTTTTTGCCCACCATCGGGGCCCCATATGAATGATCAGAGCTATTTATTATGACCCTAAGATAGGGACGACCCTAGTCATGATGAGTTTTTGGACCCATGAAAACGTACACATGTACATGAAGTCTTAAACGCAGGTCGGACGGTTGAAGCACAGATTCGGTGGGCCGCACCATCAGAAATAAAAAAACCATTCCTTTCGCACTAAAATTTCATTGTGAACCTAATGGACGGAATGGATTCTCCGTTTGCATCGATCAAGGGCCCACCAATCACATCGCAAGGAGCATCGTGCAGGCTTTGTTCGCAAACAAAGCTTGCGGACGATCCTTGTGGGCCACCATCAGGCCATCAGTCAAATCCAGACCGTCCATCTGGAGTGGGCCCCAATCTTGATCAAACCCTGATTTGTTTCACGAAAATCTGGGCCCACTTGAAGACACAAATCTTGCCACAATTTGACTCTGCGCAGGAGGGATCTCGCATGAAAACAAGAACACGCCGAGAAGATCGACAATCTGGTAACATCCACCACCAAGCAGGGATCATCTTGACCACTCAATCCATGCCAGATGATGATCTGACTAAACCCAGGGGGTCCGGACGAAAGAAAGAAAGCAAAAAGAGGAGTTTTTTGTCGCTTTTCATGCAAGAAACGTACTCTTAGAGCGCACGTTCGCAGTTCTTCGGATGTTACAACGTGATCGAACCACCAGAGATCAACGGACAGTAGATCAAAGCCGTTCAGAGGACTCCCAGGCAAAAATAAATAAATAAATTAAATCTATGGACGAAAACCAGGTTTTTCTCGATGTTCCTGTAGCCGAAAAATCAGTCCAAACAAAACCGACTTGCGGTTTTCTTGCGCACGCAGCCTCTTCTGCATAAAGAAGTCACCGACTTCCACCAACTTTAGCAGCACGAACCTCCCCTTTTGCTCTCTATAAAAGGGAGAGAGAAAGAGAGAGCTAGGGGCATTTGGGGGGCGGTCGTGGAGGCACTTTAGACAACATGGAATGTGAGCAGAGGTAACAGAAAAATGTGGGAGGAAAAGGGAGAGAGACAACTGTTGATGTAGAGACAGTTTTTCTTCTCTTCATTTTTTCTCTCTTTGTTTTCCTTCAGATTTTAGTTTAATCGGGTCATGATTAGCTAAACCTTTTAGCTAGGGCTAAGAGGTGAAGCTTGTAGTGAGATGAGGAGTTTTCTTTATGCCTTTGGATTCATGTTAAACTGAACTAAATTTGATTAATAGGAATGCTTTTAGTTTTTAATGGTTTGTTGTGACTGAAATTACAATAGATCTGCGATAGCTTTGAGGATCTCCTTTGCCTTGTTTTGATTTTGAAGATAGGTAGCTTTGTTGTTCACCATTGCCCCTTGGACATGGTTGGATGACAGAATCCTTCCTAACCTTCATATATCTTTCTGATTGCCTATAGATTGGTTTAATTCTGTTGTTTACTTTGTCTCATGGGCATGGTTTGGTGATGGAATCCATCCTACTTCTTATACCTCTCATCTCTTGAAAACTAGATCAAAGGAAGTTCAGATTTGATTTTCATGGTTACATCTTCCAACTGGATGAAGATGAGACTCTAAGTCTAATTGAGTTCTTGAATTAAGTATACAGATCTTCCTGATCTCTACAAGTGAATCCTCTGAATCCCTAGTTCCCTACCTTTGAATTCTTTAAATTTTAGATTAATATTTCACCATTATTCCTTCAATTTCATTCGATTTAGATTTCATCTTAATCTAGTTCTAGCCCTAGTTAGTTTCAGATTACGTACAAGTTTCAATCCTCGTGGATTCGACCTCGGTCTTACCGAGTCTATTATTACATCACAACTCTATACTTGGGGTGTGAACAAGGGTATCATTAGATTCGTATCCGGCCTAGTGATGAATGGAAAATGACATTTAAGACCAAGGCAGGGTTGTTTGAGTGATAGGTCATGCCCTTCGGTCTATCGAATACACCGAGCACTTGTATGTGTTTGATGAATCAATGGTTGAAGCCATTTGACTTGTTTATGGCAGTATATTTTGATGATATCTTGATATATAGATAGGGTGAGACGAAACACTTTAAATATCTTTGACACGTGTTACAGGTCCTGACAGTTAACAAGTTATACCTTAACTTGACGATGTGTTGTTTTTTAACGGATAACTTTTTGTTCTTAGAATTTGTTGTGATGTCCACGGGCATCCGTATAGATGATGAAAAGGTACCAACCATCAGGGAATGGCTGATTTCGATGAACATTCATGAGTTAAGGAGTTTTCACAGGTTGGTGACATCCTATCGTCGATTCGTGTGAAATTTCAGCACTATAGTTGCACCCATTACAAATTGCATAAAAATGACATTTTCAGTGAACCGATAAGGCTGACAAGGGTTTTATTGAAATTAAGCATCGATTGTCCACAATACCCGTCTTAGTCCTTCCTAGTTTCAACAAGCCGTTTAAGGTTAAACGTGACAGCTCGTATATCAGAATTGAAGGAGTCTTGTCATAAGAAGGTAAACTGGTAGCCTTCCATAACAAGAAACTTAGCGAAACTCGAAAGAAATGGTTGACATATAAGCTTGAGCTTTTAAGAGAGAATTTGTTCTCTATATTGACCATCAAGCTTTAAAGTTTATTAATAGTTAGGCTAATGTGAACCGTGTACATGCTAGATAAGTCTTATTTTTGTAGGAATTCACGTTCATTCTAAAGCATAAGTCAGGGCAGCAGAATAAGGTGGCTGATGCACTTAGCCGCCATGCATCTCTACTTATTACGATGAGCAATGAGGTAGTTGACTTCAACAGTCTCAAGGAGCTGTGTGCCAAGAATGATGACTTCAAGGATGCATGGATAAGGTGTTAAGAGAGTCGTCCTAGTGACCTACATATGCATGATAATTTTCTCTTTAAAGGGAATCAATTGTGCATCCCCCAAAGTTCTATGAGAGAGCAGGTTATCCAAGAGATATGTGGAGGTGGCCTTGGTGGACACCTTGGGTGAGATAAGTTGCATACTCTTGTTGAGGAATGGTATTGCTAGCTATAATTGGTATGTGCCGTGGGTAAAAAGGTACAATGCTATCATGTTTGTCATACCTCCTTCAATGGGTAGTCTCAGAATACGAGTCTCTACACCCTGTAACTTGTGCCTGACGATCCTTGAGAGGACTTATATGTAGACTTCGTGTTTGGTCTCCCACGAACACAGCGCGGCATAAATTTGGTATTTGTGGTGGATCATTTCTCAAAGATGGCATACTCTATCTCATGTAAGAAGACCCTTGATTCGAGTGAATCTATTTTTCAAAGAGGTTGTATAGCTACATAAGGTTCTTAAGACCATTACTTCTAACCGTAACACGAAGTTCATTAGCCACTTCTGGTGGACTTTGTGTAATCGGTTCGGTACGCGACTTTAGTTCAGTAATGCCTACCACTAGCAGACCGATGGGCTGACTGAAGTTGTGAATTGCACTTTGGAAAACTTCATCCGATGTATTTTAGGTTCCAAGCTGAAGCAATGTAATTTGGTATTGTCTCAAGTGGAGTTTACATTCAATAATATAGTGAACTGCTCGACAGGGAAGTCCTCGTTTCAAATTGTTTATGGTCGAGTGTCTTACCATACACTTGACTTGGTCTCTTTGCCTAAACTTCTAAGTATGAGTATTGCAAACAGAACATATGATGAACCAAATTATGGGTATTCATGCAGATGTGTAAGCTAAGTTACAAGTTTCGAACTACAAATACAAGAGCAAGTTAACAAGCATGAACGACAAAATGTGTTCGAGGTGGGCAACAATGTTATGGTTCATCTATAGAAGGAGAGATTTCTGATCGAGACCTACAACAAGTAGAAGAACAAGAAGATTGGACATGTATCGATTCTTCGAAAGATTAATGACAATGCTTATGTTGTTGATCTCCCGGATGACATAGAGATTCACGTAGTTTCAACATTACACACCTAAACAAGTATCATTTACCGAAGCTGGATGAGAACTCGAGGTCAAGTTCTTTTGAAGTGGAAGGGATTGATATAGAGCGGGTCACATACATTTTCATGGAAAAGATGGACCAGAGAAGGCTTGATTGGAGGTGGAAGCAATTCGGACCGTCAAAACCTTAAATTAGTCATATCTCGTAAATTGGGATGAGTTTTTCAACATATTATATATGATTTTGGGGTAGTAGGACCTACTTATTTCAACATATCTTACTATGTTTGGTTACCCATGATGGATTTGTGAGATTCCATCATATCGACAGTCAAAAGTTCCATTTAGTTTCATTTTTACTATAAATAGTAAGTTTTAGTTTGAGTATAACTTTTGATCCTTTAAGTTACAGAAGTCATGCTCAGCATGAAAAGGGCTTAGAAAAGTTAGGAGAATAACGTGGTTGGGCCAAACTAGACACTTCTTATTTTCGGATGAAAATCATGAAGTCTAGTAGGAATAGAGGTCGTCTATAAATAGTAAGTTTACTATTTATATTAAGTCATGTTTTTAGGGTGTTTGAGTTAGAGTCTAAGTCTATAAATGGTAAGCCTTATAAATATTTTAACGGAGGGTGTATGATGTATACTATTGTCTGTTGCATGGCCTGCTTGATCTTTGGATCTACTTCATTTCTGGGTTCATGTCATAAAATGATTTGGCAAAACATGTGAATAGTATGGATTTCTCAAAAACACCATAGTGGGCCCCATAGTGTTTACGACATCCCAATCCTTCCCGTAATCACTCGTTAAGCAAAAGCAGTAAGAGGCAATTTCACTTCAATTTTTGTCAAAAAGTAGCCAGGGTCATTTGTTTAAACATTTCGATTTTTTGGACGTTTGTCAAATACCACAAAGCAAAAAAGATAATGGGCCAGGGAATCTCACTCACTTTACTCGTCCAAAAGCACTTATTTTACACGTCCAAAAGCACCCTGAGGCATTTGAAAGCACTTGAGGACATCTTTTGGTAAATTCATGAGTAGTTGCGAGGAACTCTTGAAGTAAACCCAAAAACAGTTTTTTTTTTTTTTTTAGAAAGAAAGAAAGAAAAAGCTTTATTCAGCCAAAAGAAAGCTATGCTATGCAGGATATTCAACTTCGAGCAGTCCCCAAGCCCACATAAACCCCTGCCCCAAAAACATCTTGATTATGAAGAGAAGCAATCTAAAATTAGTAGAGAAAATTACCTGTTACAACGAACTCCACCCTTACTATCACATGATCCCTTCCACCTCTTTGGAATGGGCCCCATTCCATCATCATTGAAGCTTTCCGATTCCGGCCAAACCCCCGAATCAATATTCCCAATGATTATATCTTCGCCAACCTCGCTTTCTGCCACAACGATGTTTCAGGAATCTTGCCATTCTTCTCCAGCCCTAGGAACTCCCAAGACCGAGTCGTGTGTAGCTTCACCATCTTATTCAAGAAAACCGATATAACATCCGGATGCTTCGATATCTCCTCAAATTCCTGCGTTTCTAAGTTCGCGGCAAAACCATTCACATGTTTCGTGTAGGAGTAGAAGATGGCATTTTTCGCCTTCTCTTTGCTCCCGACAAACGATTCCAAGAACTCATAGTGGGAGTTTTTGACACGTTTGTAGTCGATGGAAGAAGGTTGGAATCCATGAGAATGTGCTCCAAAATACACCACATAAGATTTCTTCTTAATAGCAAATGATGGTTTTTGGAAGAAGGAAGAAACAAATATTAGAAAAAGGAAAAGAAAGAGCCTCCTACCCACCATGTCTTTTTCTTTCTTTGTTTTCTCTCTCTCTCTCTCTCTCTCTCCCCTCAATGAGCTTTCTTATAATGGGCTCGACGTGGCATAACCGTTAAATCAATCAACGTCGTCTAAATGGTGGGGCCCATTGCATATGAAGCACGGGGGGCGCGGATTAGCTACTGAAGTGATTAAACTTCTAAAGGCCACAAATGTTTTAGATCAAGCTAATATTTGTGTTTTCACTTCTTTCGTGTCTTTTTTAACTTTTGAACAGATTGGATTTCAAATAAACAGTATGGTGGGCCTTAGGATAGTTTCAACGGTGAGAATCACTCTCCCCACTGTTTTCTGTGGTGGGGTCCATTACAGATTTTTATCTGCATCATTCTTTGGCACATGCCCTAAAATGATATCTCAAAATGGATGGACAGTGTGGATACAAAACATACATCATACTGGAGCCCACAGAACTTAGTGACGTCACTTCAGTATTGGACTCGCTACTCAACCTGTCCGTATCTAATCGGCATCCGAAGCACGGGAGCCGAAAGTCACACTGATCAGATTTATGATCAATGGGTATGATTAGAAGTTTAAGATAGTATAATTAGTGCTTTTTCCAGTCAGTATCCCTTTGACAGTGGACCCCACAATTTGGACGGCCTGGATCACTGCATGTATGGCGTCCATGTGCTCATCACCACTTGCACATATTTCTGGCTACCGGCAAAGTATCTAATGCCTTTAAAGTTAGGGAATATTACAGTCTAATACCTGTCTTTATAATATAATTCAAGTTATTAATGTCTTAAGGCTTCCTTTGGATTACTAGGATTAGAAATAGTCTAGATTTGGAAGACTTCAATTGTGTTAGGTGCACTATAGTAGCTATGCAGAGGGATTTGAATTTAATTACTAAATTAACTTTAATAGTATTAATTAGTTTACCTATGTAATGTTTGACTCAATAATTGTAATAAGCCAATAAAATATATACTTTGGTGTAAATGATGAAATTCTAAGTATCAAATGGGCCACAAGTATAAGATCACAACCGAGTGATTAACCAACGATTTTTAACTATTGATATACATGAACAATATTTGGATTGCAAAGATCATCCTATCGAAGTAATTTTAATGTAGTTGATAATCTAATTGTTTTGGGATATCATTAGTGGGCCACGCAGGAGTCATGGGAGGATTTTAGATGAAATCTTAACTTTCACTTTGGATTTCAAACTCTTTGAGGGGATTTGAAATCCGAGTTACTTTGTACAGCAAAACAGACAGGAGATTTGAAATCCCTTCAAATCCCTCCAAATCCATGGTGCCAAACGACCTGTAAGTATTTAATTACATTGATGTAAAAGGAATTTTTAATAAATTTTGCAAAGAACTACTTAATTAATGTATAATTTACATTCTAATACATTTTTCAAAAAAGTTTTCAAACTGTTCTCTCTTCAATGTATCTGGATGATTTTGGCCCCTTAGCATAAGCTTTGAGGAGTAGAGCTGATGGACGGTGGATTTCAAATATAAAACATGGTGGGCCCAAAAGAGCTTAGCGTTTTTAGGCCGCCACTAACGACAAGGCATCGCATGGGATTCCTCACCTTTCATTGGGCCCAATACCGTGACGTACGTTGTTACGTTGGATCATGACTTTCTTATAATGGGCTCGAGGTGGCATAAACGTAAATCAATCAATATCGTCTAAATGGTGGGGCCCATTGCGTATGAAGCACGGGTGCCGAAAGTCACACTGATTTATGGTCAATAGTTATGATTGAATGTTTAAGATAGTATAATTAGTGCTTTTTTCGGTCAGTACCCCTTCGACAGTGGTCCCCACGATTTGGACGGCCTGGATCACTGCATTTATGGGTCCATCTGCTCATCACCACTTGCAATATGGTTGTAAACTATCACCTCAGTCTACCTCTTCAACGAGGAACGCATTTAAAAAAAAATTATCTGGGCTCACTTTTCACTGCCCATCCGGTTCGGGAAACGGCCACTCCCCCGGCCACCAGCCAATGGTTGGTGCTTTGTGGGTCCCACCATGATGTATGGCTTTCATCCATTCTGTCCATCTATTTTTCTAGATCATATTAGGGTACGAGACAAAAAAAGAGGTATATCCCAATCTCAAGTGTGCCACATTACAGGAAACAGTGTTGAATGAATGCCGACCATTAAAAACTTTATGGGGGCTATAAAAGTTTTGGATCAAGCTGATCTTTTTTTTTTTTTTTTTTTTTTTTTCCCTTCATTTAGGTCTGTATGACCTAATCAACAGATTGGATGTCAAATAAACAGTACAACAGGCCTTAGGAGAATTTTAATGATAGATATCCAATTACTATTGTTTTCCTGTGGTGTGGTCCACATGATATTTATATCCACTCATTTTTGGATCAAGCCATAAAATGATATGTAAAAATGGATGAACGGCATAGATGAAACACATACATCATGGTGGGGCCCACAGAGTACCGACCACCAGCCACCGTTCTGCCCCCGGGGGAGTAGCCAATCCGTTTCCTCGGGTTCGCACATATTTCTGGCTACCAGCAAAGGGCTCTGGGAGGACTTTTAAGTTAGGGAATATTACAGTCTAATACTTGTATTTATAGTATAATTCAAGTTATTAATCTCTTATGGCCTCGTTTGGGGCTGGGGATTTGGATTACTAGGATTAGAAATCCCCTGCATCTGAAATATCCTAGATTTAGAATACTCTGATTGTGTTAGGCACACTAGATTTAGAATCTCCTGTAATCCAAAAGTAACTGTGCATGATATATTTAGAGGGGTTTGAATTTAATTACTAAATCAACTTTAATATTATTAATTAGTTTACCTATGTAGTGTTCAGCACAATAATTGTAATAAGCCCGTTAAAATGTATACTTTGGCATAAATGATGAAATTCTAAGTCTCAGATGGGCACAAGCATAAGATTATAACCAAGTGATTAACCAACAATTTTTTACTACTGATATACATGAACAATGTTTGGACTGCACATATCAGATCCTCTTAAAGTAATTTTAGAGTTGATAATCTAATTATTCTGGGATATCATTAATGGGACACGTGCCCAATAGATTAGTAGCCTAGTGACACACATCCGGCTCATGGGAAGATTTTAGATGAAATCTTAGCTTTTACTTTGGATTTCAAACTCTATGAGAGGATTTGAAATCTCCAGTTACTTTGTGGGGCCAAACAAACGGGGGATTTGAAATCCCCTCAAAACCTCCCAAATCCATAGTGCTAAGTATTTAATTACATTAATGTAAAAGGAATTTTAAGGAAATTTTACAAAGAACTACTTAATTAATATATAATTTACATTCTGATACATTTTTCAAAAAGGTTTTCAAACTGTTTCCTATTCAATACATGGAGTGTGTGTAGTGACATGGGTGTGTACTAACAACCTAACCCGAAAAAGAAAAAAAAAAAAAAAAAAAAAAAAAAAAACTGTTTCCTATTCAATACATCTGGATGATTTTGGCCCATTGGCATAAGCTTGGAGGAATACAGCGGATGGACAGTGTATTTCACATATAAAACAAGGTGGGCCCAAATATAAAACATGATGGGCCCAAAAGAGATTTTTAGGCCGCCACTAACGACAGGCATCGCATGTGATTCCTCACCTTTTAAAAGGATGGTTATCCTGGCTCCTGGAAGCGGATTGGCTGGTGTACCATACACTCGTGTACTGCCGTCAGCAAGTTCTTTGGGTCCCATCATAAGGTATGTGTTATATCCAAACCGTTCATCCATTTTGGGAACTCTTAGTAAGGCTTGAGACAAAAAAATAAGACATATATAAGGATCAAGTGGATCACAATGCAAAAAGCAGCGGGGGATTGAACGTCTACCATTGAAACCCTTTTGGGGGTAACAAAAGTTTTGGATTAATATGAAATTTATTTTTCCTCTTCATCCAGGTCTCTGTGACCTTATGAACAGATAAGATGGAAAATAAACGTTATGGTGGGCCCTACGAATTTTTAACGGTGAAAATCATTATCTCCGCTGCTATTTGTGGTGTGTTTCGGTTGATCTTTGGATATGATTCATTTTTTAGATAATGCTCTAAAATGATCTATAAAAATGTACGAATGGTGTGGATATAACAAATACATCATTGTGGGCCCATGTAACTTTGATCTCCTTTCAACCGTTCCTACAACTCGAAGCTCGAGGAGCGTCAGCGCTCGTCTTAGCACGACATGTACCTACACCAGATATATAGCTGATGTAGGGTCCACCAGCCAATCCGCTTCCCTTCTAAAGGGCCCATTACCGTGACTTGCGTTGTGACGTTGGGGAGGCCAACTCATCCATCCGTTTGCCAGCTTCCAACGTAGTTGGTATAAGCTATTAAAAACAATTGAGAAGGGAGGGTCATAATTCAAACCGTTCAACTTGTATGGATGGTCAATTTTTTTTTTTTTTTCAAAAAGTAGCTATCATAAATATTGAAGAAGGACTAAAAAGGAGGCTGGGCCCATGATCTCTATGGCCCCAAGGCCCTTTATATAGTGGAATTTCACCTCCTATGGATACTCGAGCCCTTGACCGAGTGTTGAAACTCCTGAGAGTCTACCACCTGAGCAAGAGTAAGGATCCAGGGGTGGTCAATATATATATGCCATCCAATCTATTCTGCTAACGTGGACCACCCAGATGAAATGATGCTAAGGACATTTCAATATTCACATGATTGCAACACATGAATTTACAAATTTTAGGAATGATTTCACACCGTTGCTTATGGTGTGTCCCATCCAAGTTCTGAATTGGACTGATTTTGATGATCCATGGAGAAAATGTGGCGGAGTACCTTATAGACTGGGTGCATGGATATAATGTATGTTCATTCTACTTAGTGGTCAATCAATGCAAGTTATGCCCTCTGTCTGTAGAGCTGGGCTTCTAGTTGAGTTGGACTGAGTTAGGGTTGACACGACTCCATTTTGGTTTTAAAATAGGCCTAACCCAAACTCAACCCGACTCATTATCGAGTCCAGCATCCTGACCTGATCTGAGGCCAAGTCTGGCATGGACTAATTGGGACCGAGTTTGACCTGGTCACAAGTACCAAGTCGGTCGAGTCGGCACTGAGTTGGGTCGGGTGTAGCAGGTATCCAAGGGCTAAAATCACAACTCAAAACCTAAATTTACTTGCCAGAATTGCAGCCTCTCCATTAGCTACATGACATCTTAGATATAAAGCGTTAGATTTGAGTTTTTTTTTTTTTTCTTTTTAAATTTTAAATATATATGTATGAGTCGAGTTAGTACCGAGTTAGATTTTAGGTCGAGTCGAGTCAAGTTACTGGGTGACTCAAACTGATTCAGTTTGAGTTTGGATTGGACAAAGTCGACTCGATTCGGATCGACTCACTCACTCAGTTCGGATTGAATCGAATCTGAACGAGTCATACGAGCCGAGTCGTCCTGTGCCCAGATATATTTGTATGACCTAGTAAGGCCACGACAGTCCTTACACAGGCCATACAACACCCCAGCACCAAGGAGCCACCATGTTATCTTTAAGACATCCAGTCTGTCATAAGGTGCGTCCCTCAAAGCTCAGCCATGTGGCAAAAAACCAACTAGATCTATAACTCAAGTCGGCCACACCACTTGGTTTGCGTGGTGGGCCACCATCGTCTGGATATTCCATCAAACCCATTCATCAAGTGTTACTCACCAGGATGGAAGGAAAACATAAAAAAGTAAGCCTGGTCTAAAACTGAGGCAGGCCACTTAAACGTTTTAAGGCTCAATTATAAAAAGGATATTCTGGTGATTCAAATAATTTTCTTTATTAGCTCTTTAATCAAAGTATAAGAGCAAAAAGTTTTATAAAATTTTTAGATTGTAATAGTAATTAGATGACCGATAGGTACGTCACTGCAATTGTATGATGACTATGGGTGATGATGGACGAATTGGATGCTGAACTTACACCCTAGGCTAATTAATGATCATGAAGAGAGGGGACGAATTGGATGCTGAACTTACACCCTAGGCTAATTAATGATCATGAAGAGAGGAGAAACAAAAGAAGTTAGGTTTTCTTAAAAATAATATTTTGGTTATTTAAATAAATTTTCTTTGTTGACTTTTTGACCAAGTATATAAATAAGAAAGAGTTAGAAAAATTTTAAGGTATAATAATAATTAAATGAATGATAGGTGGGTAACTGCTATTATACAACAAATATGGGTGTTTGTCTATAGTTTTCTCCGTAGGTTACGGTGCTCCTAGTTTCATTTAGTTGCACTAGGACAATTTGGATACCCAATCAATTGTTCTGATCTATTCACTAGGGTCAACCAACATTTCAAGTTGCAACCTTGCAAGCATCACACCATTCTGAAACTGATGTAAGTCTACAACCGAAGCATGAAGGACTCACCTGCGAACACATCAACTAAGCAACAGGAGAAGAGTTTTTTTTTTTTTTTTTTTTCAAAAGGTGGAATTACTCCATCAGCATTATATTACCAATGAAAATGTACAGGCTTGTATTTCAGGTGGGCTCCACAAGAGAATAGAGGCCTCATCCATAGTATTGCAAAAAAAAAAAAACAAACCTAACTAAGAGGAAAAAAGAGAGGAATGGGCCTTACAAAGAGGGTAGACTCCAGCAGACTCCAATCGGACCAGTTTGAGCCAAGTTCGAGCTTGAGCTTTTGAGTTGAGTTCGAGCCAAGTTCAAGCTTGAACTTTTGAGCCAAGTTTGAGTTTTCAATTTGAGTGCTTACCGGTGGGCAAGGCAAATCAGGGCAAGGCATCGGCCGGAATGGCGAGTGGTGGTAAGAAGAGGGCGAGTAGCAAGCTGCAGATGGCTGAGCAAGGCAGAAGGAGGGCGAGTAGGCGAGAAGCAGACGACCAGGCAAGGCAGGGACCACTAGATAGTGTAGGGCGATGGACGAGCAGGGTGACGACGATGGGCTAGTTGCAGGGTCGCTGGTTGAGAGAGAGAGAGAGGAGAGAGAGAGAGAGAGAGGAGAGAGAGAGAGAGAGAGAGGAGAGAGAGAGAGAGAGAGAGAGGAGAGAGAGAGAGAGAGAGACGTTGTAGGGTCGTTGTTCGGGCGGGCTCGGTTGTTTTAAAACAAAAGGAAAAGGGTAAAGAGAGATTTAGGTTTTTTTTTTTTTTTATAAAAAATTTTTAAATTTATTTTATATACTACTTGACCGAGTTGAGTTGAGTCAAACCGAGTTCGAGCTATATATCGAACCGAGTTGAGTCGAGCTCGGGCCAACTTGAACTCGACTTGAAAATTTTTTCGAGCTCTAAAAACTATCTTAACTCGGATCGAACTCAGTTTTGAACAGAGTCGAAACGAGATTTTTTGAGCCGAGTCGAGTGAGTTGACCGATCTAGCTTGGTTTGTGTACACCCCTTCCTGTGAACAATATTTTGACTTGTCTAAATTGGTAAAAATTAGCTAGCAAGCAATTTGAAAGTTTGGCGGAATTTTGACCCGTCGACCACAAAGGTCAGCCGGTCGAACTATGTTAAGCGTGGTTGATCCTTCTTGGCTTCTGTTCTTCGGTCCATCTTAACCATGAATGAATTCATGACCCGTTCTACATCAATCTCCTCCACTTCAAAGAACTCATCCTTAAGTCATTCTCTGGAGTTGGCTCATGATACTTGTAAAGGTCCGCCACATTGAACGTGTGTGAGATCTCTGTATCTTCAGGAAGATAAACAACATACACATTGTCATTAATCTTATAGACGATAGGCAATGATCCAATCTTCTTGTTCTTCAGCTCATTGTACGTCCCGGTCAGAAATCACTCTTTGTACAGATGAACCATAATGTCGTTGCCCACATTAAATACCTTCAAACGTCGATGCGTGTCAGTCATTTCCTTGTACTTGTCATTGGATGCCTCTAATTAGGCTTGAACATCAGCGTGTACACTTATGAGTTAGTCTGTCACATGTTTTGCAGTAACGCTTATACCCAGGAGTTTGGGCAAAGGAACTAAATCAAGAGTATGTTGAGGCACTCGTCCATACAAAATCTCAAATGGGGATTTGCCAGCGGAACGGTTCAGCATGTTATTAAACGCGAATTCTGCCTGAGCTAAGGCCAAGTCCCATTGTTTGAGTTTATCTCTCGATATGTATCATATAAGGTTTCTAAGTGTACGATTCACTACCTCAGTTTGCCCATCAGTTTGTGGATGATATGCACTGCTGAACAGTAATTTGGTGTCAAATCATCACCACAAATGACCTCTAAAAGTGACTGGGGAACTTATTATCATGATCTGAGGTGATGGATTTTAGGACCCCATATAGCTGAACAACTTATTAGGAAAATATGCTTACAACATGCACAACGTTGGAATTTTTCTTGCATTATATGAAATAGGCCATCTTGGAAAATCTATCGACCATGATGAACACTAAGTCCACACCACACTGGGTCCATGGAAGACTTAACACAAAGTCCATATATAAATTCTCTCAAGGATCATCAGGGACATGCAATGGAGTGTATAGGTCGGTGTTCTGCGACTGCCCCTTGGATGTTTGACACGTGTGGCACCGCGGTACCACCTTTCCTCATCATATTTTACCTGTGGCCAATAATAACATTATTCTAGGAGAGCTATTGTCTTCTCTTACTCTAGATGACCGCCGAGGCCACCTCCGTGTAGCTCTTGGATGATGCGGTCTCACAATGAATTTTGAGGAATGCACAAATGATTTTCCTTGAAGAGAAATCCATCTTGAATATGGAGGTTGCTGGGCTGACCTTTCTGGCATCAATCCATGCATCCTTGAAGTTGTCATTGTCGGCATAAATGTTTTCAAGGCATTTGAATCTGACAACTTCATTGCTCATGGTGAGTAACAAGGTTGCACGTTGGATAAGTGCATCAACCACCTTGTTCTGTTACCTAGACTTATTCTTCAGCGCAAATGTGAATTCCTACAAGAATGAAATCCATTTAGCATGCACACGATTCACGTTAGCTTTATTATTTATGAATTTGAGAGGTTGATGGTATAACATTACGAATTTCGTGGCCCGAGTACATACTTGTGCTCGAGAATTTCAGGTGTTAATAATGTAAATATTTGATGCTTCAAAATTGCACATCATTTTTTTGTTTCCATTTAGATTACATCCAGTTACATTTATGAAGGTGACCATTTATGAGAATATATAAAATCGACTGTATTTATTATTCCATTAGAGTAAAAAGCATACAAATAATTCTTTAATGCCCTCTCAATAGGAACTTATTATATTATCAAAGTTTGTAGTGAAAATAAATAAAATAATTCGTGATGCTATCCTTCTTCTTTATTCGAAAGAATCTTCCATAGAATGATTATTGACCATATCATCAACATGTAATTCACCTGCAATATCTGTATGGTTGGAGATGGTCAATGCTCTACTTATAGTGATGGTTATCCTTTAAGATTAACAATAATTCAGGAGATTCATAAGAATAATGTGAGGGTTCTTATATGTCTCGTACTCCACCACTACGAGTGATATCAGTATGCGC
Source organism: Magnolia officinalis (assembly GCA_021015155.1). Taxonomy (NCBI): domain Eukaryota; kingdom Viridiplantae; phylum Streptophyta; class Magnoliopsida; order Magnoliales; family Magnoliaceae; genus Magnolia; species Magnolia officinalis. The sequence goes on from JAJHSJ010000018.1 coordinate 51,879,686, forward strand.
AACCAATATATATATATATGAATGCATGCCTAACAAAGTGTGTGCAGTCATCATACATAGTGATCACCACAATGTGGAATATAATTCTTAGAAAACTTGACTCGCCCTATATTCTCACACTAAGGAGATTCGCCGGCATGTTAAACGCTACCGTGGATTCACGTGAACACCTCAAGACGGCATAAAACACGGATAAGATGAATTATGTGACACAATTTGTTCATGGAGCGACCATTTGTGACATCCAATCTCGGAAGCGATGTAACACGAATTGTGAATTACTTACATCGATTTGTATACCACTACCCAAAATCCATGAAATTTGTGTCGACTAAGCGGGTCATTACCGAGAGCGCATTACGTCCACGATAAAAATATATGAATTAATATATGTGAGACCTCCAACACATCACTTGCATCAATGGAGAAATAAATCAAACCATGTGAGTTTTGGAATTCCAAGACACATGTCCAAGTCATAAAGGGAGGTGGTAGCATAAGGCTAACCTAATAAAGGAGAAAAGTAACATTAAGCTATCTCAATAAAAGAGAAGAAATAGGCTAACTCAACAAGAATAAGGGGAGATGAACAAAAGACTAACTCAATATAGAGTGGAAGGACGCGTCGCTCTCAAAATTGGCAAAGGGAAAGGCTTGTATCCATCACGCCACATAAATTCATAAAAATCATGCATAATCAAAATCATACCTTAACCATAATTCCCAAAAGGATAAATAATTCATAACGATTTATCAATCAATTGCATGAAAAATCATAGTAATATGAAAGTATGCAAAAATAAGATAAATTATATAAACTCAAATTAGTGTAAGCTTAAAGGAATCCCTCATCTTAGCCTTATATCTAAACTTTAGATAGATCTCGATGTAGGAAAACTTCTACATGAATCATAACATCGCTTGAGTAAGAGGGAGACACCATACATGTGGAGAATGAAGAGGATGATAGGTGACTAGACCTTTCTTTCTCTTTTTCTTTCTCTATCTCTTTCCTCCTTATGTTGGGAGGTGGTGTGTGAGTGGAGAAGGGGACGCAGACTGGGCGTGTTGGAGGGGGTGTATTTCACATCCCACTTGGATTGACTTTCTCCAATTTGACCTTTTCTAGTGATCTTTCTTTAAATCTAATTCGTCCAATGTGTTGGGGTCGTCGAATAGATTTAGGGTATATGATTCGGAATTTAGATTGACCTATCTTAAAAATTCTCCTAACAGATGCCAAAACGATCTTGATCTCAATTAATGGTTTACACTTAATGATCATGGCCCAATTTCGAGAGAAATGTATAGTCAAGATAGGAAAACGGTTGGACAAAAGTTGGTGGTTGCTCGATGGTGAAAAAGGCCTAAATATGAAATTTCTCCTTTTGCACCAAAATGAAAGAATTAGAGTCAAGGTGGTCATTATTCAACGGTGTAGGATCATAAATCGGAGTCTAAATTTTATATGATATCGTAATCATATGAAGCTAAAGTATGATTTAAATTTAAGTTGCGATTGACGGTATAATGTGGGTCAATCGGAAGCTCTAGATTTAGGAAGAGTTGGTAAGACTAAAACGGATAATTTCGCGGCTAAGTAAAAGCCTACCAAGGTGGAGTTTTCATATTTCATATTTGGTGTATATGATGAAAATCCAAGTCATTCATATGAAGGGAAATATCATACTATGACTATCCATGCATGACTTTTCTTCACTCGATGGACACCAAAATCAATGGTTAAGGGGGTGATTTGTCAATTGGGTCATTTTTACATTGATCAAAGGGCTGAAATTTGACTTGTATAGTTAATTTATGATAAATAAACATGGTATAAAATTTTACATGAAACGGATAATGGGAACCATGTGATCTAAAATTCAAGTGTATAGGTTAATGACATTAAGTATTAATGATTTTATCAAATTTTATTTCTCCAACTTTCACTGTCTGTAACATCGGACTACACCATCCAATTGCATTAAAATTTTACAGACATTCTTTATTTTTCATTCTCTTTTCATCACCTTATTTTGGACAAAATCAATGGTTAAGGGGGTGATTTGTCAATTGGGTCATTTTTACATTGATCAAAGGGCTGAAATTCGACGTGTATGGTTAATTTATGATAAATAAATATAGTGTAAAATTTTACATGAAACGGATCATGAAAACCATGTGATCTAAAATTCAAGGGTATAGGTTAATGACATTAAGTATTTATGATTTTATCATATTTTATTTCTCCAACTTTCATTTTCTGTAACATCGGACTATACCATCCAAATGCATTAAAATTTTGCAGACATTCTTTATTTTTCATTCTCTTTCCATCGCCTTATTTTGGGCCTTGATCGCTTATAGATGACCAAGATGCCTTTTTAATGGGCTGTACCACCCTGAGGTCTAAATCAACGCTTTCATATTCTAATAGAGAAGTCAGCCGGTAGTTGTAGCATATACCTTACAATCTTCGAACTGAGCTGTTCATTCTGATATTTATGCAGCCCGTTTGGTGGATGCAAATATGATGAATGATCAGATGACATGTTAAAAATATGAAAACTTGATGGTTAGTACTCTGATCATGTATGTAGGTGGTTATACGGTCAGTTTTGAAAATAGATGAACACAGGTAGATTTTTTGGAGTGATCAAGAGGTAAAACATGAATACCGTTAGATTCAAGTGACTTGTTCACATGTGTAGGTTTCTCGGATTGTAGTTTTGATGGTGGGTTGAGCATATTCATAGGCGATGAACAAGATGAACAGATCAAAATCTCAATTGGATATATGTATGTGCGTATGTAGATATCAAGTAATTAGTTTACTATGATCGGGTGGGCCAAACTCAAAGTGGATGGTCAAATATCTTTACCTATCGGTGGATAATTGACTGAACGGTTGGTTATAATGGACAAGTGGGAATACTTGGACATACGATGATGTTGTCTTAAAATCAACGGTCGGATAGCTTGATATATGAATGAAGATCATTCTCAACGATTAGATTCATGTTGGAGAATAGATGTAAGATTAGGATAGCTAAATTAGTATCATACATATGTACATACTAAGTTAAATTTCATGGTGACACTAAAAAACTTTCAATACTTGAGTATTGAAAAGTTTGAAGTGTTACAAGTAGTCTGTAAAAAGAATGAACTCCTTATGAATCAAGTAATGTTGCCAATGTCGCAATGCCTGGACCACTACGTATAATTCGAGCTCATATGTTGACCACTTTTTGCGTGCATCACTAATCTTCTTACTATAGAAGGTTATATAATTCAAGATGCTCTCTAGTACATAAGGGTGGACTTGAAATAAGGTGCCTATCTTTGAGTTTCATTTATGGCATTCAACTACTTGAAGATGAACTGATATATATTTTTATTCATTCAGGTATCATTTTGTAAATCAGTAGATCCAACTATTGAATTAACCATCGATTGTGATCTGTTGAGGGTCAAATATTACATATCAGACCCCAGTTATTGCCTGAATTTACGAACATGGTACTGTTTAAACGGTCCGATTTAATCGTGTTTGTGATGCAAGGTACATTTGCGAGCTTGGACCGAAACAGGGTGCTAAAAGCTGAGATTTAACGCTCAGAATTCACCAAAGCATGAGACGGATCCCAGGAGACCAAGATAAACGGATTTGGACTCCAGAGATCCAAGAAAATCGAGAAACTGAAGCTCAAGTAGCCCAAGATGTCCAGAAAGCAAGATCACAGGGTTCCCACCATCCGTTCGGCTCAAAACTTCAGATATAGACTGAGGTCCATAAATTAACCGTACACGTTGAATTTTAGCCCCCGGAGCCTTGTGAAGTGGCCCAATAGACAAATCAGCCCACAGATCATCAATCTGGGGCCCACCTGATCTCTGGATATGCCTCATCTTCGGTCTCAACACCTTAAATTATATGGAGAACCTGATGGACGGAGGAGATTTTGTACATACATATGATGGACCCCACATGTGCATTGCATGTGCACAGTGTGCACGTGCACCAGCCGTGCACCCATGCACTCAAAGTTGGTCAGTGGACGCATACCGACAAAAACTCAAGAATTTCCAAACGCAACAGTGTTAACGCTGTCCGGCGTTGGGTTTGCTCAGTGGGGCCTACTCATCATGTAATTCGAAGATCCAGACCGTCCATTAGTTTTCCAAAGGCTGTATGATCCAAACTTTGATGGCATAAATACAAAAGATAGTGAGGATCGCAATCCAGCCATCCAAATAGAAGATGGATGGTGGATTAAAACGGCTTGTGGGCCACATCGAAATCAATCCCGAATTGCCCTTCCTGGACAATTTTTCGTCCTAAATCCAATGAGCGGTGTGGATTTTTCACCTGACAACAATTAGTGGGCCATCACACTTCACGGAGTCGACGTGCGTCGACTCTGTTTCGCAACAGAGGCTGCGTCCATTCGTTGTGAGCCACCATCATGTAGCAAAGGCTTGATCCGAACCGTCCATCAGGTAGAGGGAGCAAAACCAATCGAAGTCATGCTAATCTTTGGTGGCCATGTACATTCACATGATCGCTACAGTGATTGCAAGAAGACCGTTTAGCTGCCGTTGTAGCCTGATTATCTCAGTGTGCCACATCAACGGATGACCAAAACTGCCCATCCCCTATCGAAATTTCGAGGAGAAGATGATAGACGGCGTGGATTTTGCAAACGTCATAGAAGATGGGCCCCATTGGCAGCTAGCGCAAGAGCTTCCGCATTCTTGCTTTGCACGCAGCTGCGAAGGGAGTTGCGAAAGCTCCACCGACTCCAGTTACGCACTCCTAGCCGACCACCAACAACTATATAAGAAAAAGAGAGGAGAGAGTTGAGGATCATCCAATCTTTGGACAAGCAGTTGTGGAGGCCGTGCACACGTGAAGAAAAGTTTTTCGTTCTTGTTTTTGTTTATTTTCTTTTCTTTTGACAATTAGTTAATCAGATCCATGATTAGCTAAACCTCTTAGCTAGGGCTAAGAGGTGAAGCTTGTAGCGTGATTAGTATGGTTGTTTTGTTTTGATTCATGTTTATTGAACTTTTGTAAATTTTACTTTGAGTATGAAGGAATATTTTTAGTTTTTAATGGTTTGTTGTGACTCAAATTACGATGTATCTGCGATTGCTTGAATATCTTCTTCCTGAATTGAGATTGTGAAATTAAGCAGTCCCGTTGTTCATCATCGTCCCATGGGCATGGTAGGGTAACGGAATCCTTCCTAACTTTCACAATTCTCTTATGGTTGACTGTGAGATTGGTAAATTACTGTTATTTGTCATAGTCTCCTGGGCATGGTTAGGTGACGGAATCACTTTCAAATATGCACCAATCGTATCTGTTGATGATTAGATCCACGAGAAGTTCAGAGATCTGACAAATCTCTTCTTACCAATTGGATAGGATAAGACTCTAATTCCAGTTGTGTCCTTGAATTAATGCAGGTAAAAAAGCTTCTCAATTGCTATAAGTGGATCCTTGGCACCCTAGTTTCATACCTCTGATCTCTCTAAATTTTAGATAAATATTTCACCATTATTCCTTAAATTTATTCGATTTAGATTTCGTCTTAGTCTAGTTCTAGTTCTACTTAGTTTCAGATAACGTACAAGTTTCAGTCCCTTGGGATTCGACCTCGGTCTCACCGAGTTTATTACTACATCACAACCCTATACTTGGGGAGTGAACATGATTAGCGGTCATGTGATTTGTGAAAGGGTAAGGGTTAGTCCTTCCCCATGAATTCTTTTTACCTTAGGACTTCAGGACTTTTCTTTCACTGGTAACTATTTTTAATATTTCCCAAAGGAATGGAGATGAACAGATAAATTAAAAGAAGGCTAAACAATGTCGATTTTATTAATATTTGAATATGTGGCCAATTACCACAACATAGTATCAGAATATATAATCTAGAGAAATAAATACCATAATCCGTCTATAAGAACAGATGATCGAGGCTAATGGTTCGTAAGATCTGAACAAAAGGATGATCGCTTAAGTAAGAAGGTAAGAACTCAGTTGATCAAGATCTAACAACTTAAGGTTGTGGACGTTTAATCTAATCCTATGATGTTGTAGCAGTGTCACTGGACAATAGAAATTTATGTTAAGACTAGGCTAGGCTATGTTATATTAGGATAAACGTAACGATAGATATAGAAGATAAATGAATTGTGTTTGGTGTGGGCCTCGAGATGTTCTTTGATTACTGCTTTTATAGGTTGTCGAGGCGGCTAAACCCTCACTAGGTTTCCATCTTCATCAAGGATGCTCTACTTTTACGACATACGTGTATTCCAAATAGGAAGATTTGTATAGATATGAGTCCGTGGCTCTCGAATCTTCATATAGATGGTCTCCTGGACGATGTTGCATCTAAAATTAGATTAATCAAGGAAACCTTTACTGTTGATCCCAGACCTCAAATCGATCATGGTTATTTATTTGGTAACCTAATCAAACCACCTCTTACAGGACCTTGAACTCTCTCTCCCTTTTAATAATGGTCTTGGAGGGGTTGGATTGTTCAGAACACTATTGTATAAAAAAATAGCTCAATCAGAGCTATCTCTACTATTCTTCCTACCGTGTCACATCTGATTGTCAAACAGGTTAAATTAGATTTTTCATCAAGCTCTCTCATTCTCTTAATTTGGATTATTATATGGATCGAGACCTGATTCGCTTAGTGTTTATCCTCTCCTGATTTGGGTCTGAACCATAATTAAATTTTCTTGGATATTGGTCTGATCTCTAAATATTTGATATTGGCTTGATTTAGGACGATCTCCCAGTTTAAAAGGACTATGATAGATGACCTCTCTAAGTGTATCATAACTAGATTTGTGATAGAAATCTTTCCCTCGATGAGTCTTTATAAACGTGTCAAGCACGCTGCTTCATTAATTAGCTCGCCAATCGTGGCCACGTGGCACGCGTAAGGGTCTTTGCCACCACATTAATAATAGAAAGCATATCGCCAAAGGAATATCATCTGAATATATCTTCGGGTGTGAGTATGATTTTAGTGAGTACCAAGCCCATAATGTTGACACGTGACATCTTTTCATTGGTGCATGTTAGGGCGTTGAAAATGGGTAAATACTAATTACCAAGATGAAGGCCCCTCCCTCATTAATAGATGTTAGACCACCTTCCTTGGCATTTACATTTGAATGGATCTTAAGTAGGTGACTCGTCGGTGGTGTCTAACTCGATAGGCGTCCATGAAAGGGTAAGGACGTAAGGATGAAAGTTTGTGATTATGGTGGAATTAAATAACCGTATTGTACGCTTATATATAAGAAATTAGGAACTTCCACGGAACAAAGAGTACATCAACTATTCTCTCATAGCATGTATCCTTAATTTGTATTTATTGTTGAGATTTCTCTTGAAAATAAAGAGATTTAACTGGTATGCAATCCGATTTTCAAAGTGAAATTAATAAGCAAGCCACCTCTTTTCCAACATCTCTTACTTCTCATGATTATGCATTTATCACCATTTAGAGATATTTACGTAGGATCCCAGTCCTTTATCACACCTTTCATGCACACACGTCCCAATCCACACCATTGATAGAGCATACATTACACCCTAGTGCACCTAGACTCCCCACCTGAGTGATTTTTTTTGGATGACCTTAAAACCTCTATCATGTGGACCGTGTCGTCGCTGTGCTTGCCACGGTGAAAATCGTGTGTCAATTCGATGCTTTAATGAGATACGACCCATCGAATCCATGACAAAAAATGCGTATCTTGTAACATGAGTAACCTTTATTATACTAGGCTCATTGGACTTGAGCCCAGTGGGCCTAAAGCCTACTTTCTAGAACATACGAATTATCACAAGATAAGACAATCACTACATGACAAATAAAGAGCTAGCATATATAAGATAATGCACTATAAGTCAAAATTGGATTCTACCCCAAAATCCATCGTTAGGCCTCTCTCCATGCCTTAGAAACTAATCATGACCCATGTCCACCTCATCTTACACATGTATCCAATATATGTCTTGTTTTGTTCTATATCACCTCAAACAACCAATTGCAATACTCCACTTCATCATCCATCATGCATCACCTACAACTCACAATCCTTATCAATTCATTAGCCAATGCATGCTTAGAATTCTTCCACCTTGGCTAATGTATGCTTTGCAACATCCACTAACCATACTATACACCTCACTTTTAGCACCAATAAGACCCCATAAACTTGCCACATCATCTTGCTATCTCAACCCCCAATTCCCTATATAAGAGTAGGAGCTCTCTTATACTCAAACTTTTGTTATACTTAGAAAATTCTGAGATTTTAAGAGAGAGTGATAGAGAGTAGGGCCAAGATGTGGCCCATCATCAAACCTAGAGAGAGTGGACTGCACATCATCATCAAGCCATCTATCCATGTGAGGCGAGTCTACACTCTTCTTTTCATCCTCCTCATCCTCCTCTTTCTTATTTTTAAAAAAATTTTCTTGATATGTGTGAGGCTCACTGGTGTGGATCCCCATGGGTGCATATGTTACTGGCCATGGTGGTCAGCAAGGTGGTCCACGTCAGTATGGTCCACCATGATGAATGTTATATCCACACCCGGCCTTCACATGTAATCCCATTTTTGTATCTAGACAATAACTTGTAAAAATTGTATATAATCAACTATGCTAAGATCTATGTTGAAACTTATGAATAATATGAACCACAATATGATCTAACTCTAGGCCAAATTTTGTAACCATCCAACGGTCCAATCATCTATGCTATTAACTTTACTTGGATGGTGTCCACCGACACATGGAGGGTTCCGATTTGCCAAAAAAATGACCTATTTTTGGTCCCTTTATTAAAACCAATAGATAGATATATTCTATTGGATTCATAGAAAATTGAAGTAGCTTTCTAACGGTATATAATATGCCTAGCTAGATCAGAGTTTCGATGGCTGAGATCTTAACCTTGTACAAAAATATATCTAAGAGCTTGTTGTGACTACATATTATGTGGGCCAAATCCATGATTCCGATAGTCAGATGTATTTGATATTTTTTCTTAACATATTTAAGATAGTTAATAATCATATATACGGTCCCTATAGTTAGATTCTTTCATGATAGAATTTAAAAAGTTTTGGATCGACAAATACTTCTATAAGGATAAACTTTGAATTGTTATTTGTGGTCCATGGAAAGGCTCTGTATGAATTACTAAATGATTGGCTCAAATTTTCCAACAGAGAATCTGATTATAGAGATTTGATCAAGACATTTCATATGCAACTTGTATGTTGTACACATGTTGTCCACAACATTCATCCCCTTATTGTGGATCCACTTAGTAGTGGGACTACTTTTGATTTATGTACTTTATTAGTTCATTCAATTTGGACAGCCATGTGTATTGATGTTTGTCTCTTATTTATGCCTTGCCACCGTGTGGGCCCCACTTGCCATTCTATCTATTTTGTTTCCTTTGTACTTTTTCTGTTTACTAAAATTTTTTCAAGTACTTAACTGTATTGCAATTAGGCCTCTTTAACACATTATGGTGGGCCCCACGCTCTTTAGTTAAGGGTCCCACTTTGGAGGATGTTTAATACTTATATAAGTGAGCTAGGATGTCTCACCTTTTTGCCAGGAATGATCCCCAAGTGTTTGGAATCTGGGCCCTAAGTTGTGACAGACCTCATTGCTGAAAACTGTCTAATTATTTTTGTATTTTGTTCCAACTTTGAACCTCTGTAATGGACCCCACACAAAAGATATGAGTAGGCCACCACTTAAAACCTTTAACCTATACGAATGAATATATAAATAATATTTTACTTGGGCTAAGTCAGACCTCACGTGAATGGGGAGTGGGTCCAAAAATGGGGCTGGGCATGGTTGTGCAAAAAAACTCTGTGCAGAAAATTAAAATACCTATGTTTGGCCCTACACTAAATATTATGTGTACATAATTAGTTGGTCCCATCTTATATATATATATATATATATATATATATATATATATATATATATATATATATATATATATAGGAATACCAAGGGCACCTGACGGCACATTGAAAGGTGGTCCCTCATGATAATGGGTCATACTCAAACTTGGGCCAAAACTAATTCTGTACTGTTTCTTGCACAGTTTCTCCAAGTACCCATGTTTGGGCTATCACCGTAAATTGTACACACCCAACCAATGAGGGCTGCGTTATAATTTGTAAAGCCCATACATGGAGCTACTGGGTGGCTATCTTCTTTCATCAGATGTAGGCCCCATGTGATCATGTATTTGACTATAAAATTGCCTAAAACCAAACTTGCACCAAAAGTCTATTCGATATAGAATTCATGTGAGCCACATTAATGGGGTCCACCACATTCAGGCCATTTAATGTAGCATCTAAACCATGAAAAAGAACTCGTTGGTTCTAGTGAGCCCAAAACCTTATGTGGGCCATCCAGTGTGGGCTGTCTTGTATGTGCCCCTCCCTTCATCTGATGAGGCCCACTTAGCGTGTTTTGTAAATGGGTATTATATAGCTTGTAAAATGTGTAGTGGACTGACCTTGCTACCCGGTTGTTGTCTTAAGGTATGAATGGCCTTGGGCCCATTTAAATGAGGTAACCCTAAGGCCCAAGTGGGCCCAACACTAAGAGTAATTGTTGGGGAGTGAGAAACCCACCATGGTAACCTTCCTTAAGCCCATTGGGCAGGCCTATTGCATAGTGGTCAGTGTGTCTTGTACATTACCTCTAGTCAAGTGGACCACACTTAGCGATGCCTATTTTAGAATTCATAAGCTGGATAATTGGGCTTTTTCTTGGTTTGCTTGTATATGTGATTAGTGGGCACAATATGATGTATGACATGAGAGATGTTAGCATGTTGTCCTTATGTTTGAGATTATGCATTATTTCTAGTTGATGGTGGAATGTGTGGGTTCTACTTAGTTGTGGAGTTGGATCCATGCCATTGACGGCCTTGTGATTGGAAGTTTATCCCTTGGAGTTGGCCTAGCGGTTTACTAAGTGAGACTCATGCTTAACTTATACGACCCCATGCCTTGCGTGTAGTCCAAGGTCAATATGGAAGTCACACTAGCTAGGACGCACCTAATAATGGTCTAGATGACGATACATGTGTGATAACATGATAATGATGGTCGTGAGTTATTGGTTGAAATGATAGATATCATTTAATTGATGGTGATTATGGTAGAGTTACTATCGATTATGGCGATGATTTAACGGATGGTAAATTGATGACATATGCATTGATGATGAATTAATTGTTTATGGTAGTTGTGCATTGCCTATGTTAATTATGAAGTGGAAGTGATCTTCATGCTAATGATAATGATAGTATATATGTACATGTACATGATGACAAAATATACTAGTTGATTACCTTGCTTTACTTGATAATCGTTACATTGGATGATGAGGTTGATATCCTTGTTGATAATCATGCACGTGTTGATACTCATGACGATGATGTGTGTATAATTACTATGCTTTGCTTGATATTGTTACATTGGAGTTGATATTGATATCAAAGTGACAATAATGCACATGTTGATGGTCATGATGATCTCATGCATAAGATAACATAAGATAACCATGTTTTACTTTACGTCGAAATGATGATAAATAAATGATGTTGGTGAACGTAAGGATAACCTTATGCATGATAGAAGCCTAATGCCTAGGGCATGTATGATATTAGTGTTAGATGATGACCATGATATTGATGATGCATGTGAATACTTGTATGCTATGTACTTCATGCACATGCTTACATGACTTGGATAATTCGACGTAATATGTTGGTATGTCACCCGATGATTTTTGTGACATTACATTAGTGATTTGTGTGAGGGTTACACTGTATGTTTGCTAATAACATTTTCTTTTTGTTGACATGGCACTTTCTTTATATTGATATCGTACTTTCTTTATATTGATGCGACACTTATTTTATATTAGAGCTATCATTGCTCTTGCATTTAAGTTAGCATTGCTTTATATTGATTTAACCATACTTTATGCTTAATGCGGTATTATACATCTCATGCATAGTGCTTATGATTGTACATTATCCTATCTCACACGCATCATTTGTATGCCTGTTGTGGATGGTGATTGTTCATAGTATATGTCGTTTGGCTTGAGACACTTAGGGGACTCTATATGAGACAAGGTCGCCCCGCATGATTCGTTCCATACGCGCAGGTTTGATACATGACTTAGATCGTGTGATTCATATATTTTGCACTATGTGTGACACGTACATCTTCTCCCGAGAGTCATCGGGGAGGTGGTCCCGTATCCTTATTGTGGCTGGCGGATGATGGACACCGGAAACTACTGATGTTACAGGGCGTCATAGGCATCCTTGGGTGAAAGTACCTAAACCCTGTGGTACCAATAGAATGCTCCAATGTTTAGACTGAGTGGATTTACAAGCACACGATAGCTAGATACCAATAGACTGCATCCCCCACTGTGTCGAGGTCGGTTGGAAGGGGTTTGACCTTACTCACCTGGGTGCAGAGGGTTATATGCTAGGTTAAGTTTGACTAGCTTGTGAAATGGGTTCACTATCGATGGACAGGGTGGTTTTTGTGCACCACCGACGAAGCGGATAGTGAGATCTTTTGTAATCACTTGGTCTTGCACGCAATGGGTGACAACTAGTATCGGAAGTGTACTAGACCCCGGTGATGTTTACAGATATGAACTATACTGAAATGTGGACTTACTGAGTAGGACTTGTATGTTCATCATTTGACTCATGCACTCATTCATCCACTATCCACTCAGGCTGGTAGTGCGTAATTAAATCATTATGTGTACCTTCAAAATGGTCATGATTTCGGAGTTTACCACATTGAGTATAGCTATCCAAATCAAGTATGTGATCAGGGTCGAATATTGCATATCAGACCCCAGTAATTACTTGATTTTACATACATGATAATATTTAATGCCAGATTTTACTCGTGTTTTTGTTACAGGAGGAAATTAGGAGCGTGTATAGCAAAATGATGTTAAAAGCATAGATTTGACGCTCCAAAATTACCAGAGCACGAGATGTACTCCAGAAAACCAATGGTGAAGAATATACACGCCTGAGATCTGAGGAAAGCACGATAAAGAGGCCTGAAATTGATGCAAAATGCAAGATCACATATTTCCCGCCATCCGATCAGTTCGAAACTCCATACATGTGATGAGGGCCATAAATTAACCGTACATATTGAATTTCAGCCATTGAAGATCTCGGAAAGTGGCCCAATGGATAGATCAGCCCAGTAATCTCCAATTTGGGGCCCACCAGATACCTGGATATACCTCAATTTCGGACTCAACGCCTACAATAATCTGAGGAAAACGGATGGACGGAGCAGATTTCTCACGAACATCACAGGGGACCCCACATGAGGGTGGACGTGCATGTAGTGCACGCCCACCCGAGTTGCACCGGACCATGCAGTCCGGTCAAAGCATCCCTTGACCGTGAAAATTAGAAAACGGCCAGCGTAAAGACGCTGTCCGTCCGGTTTTTGATTGTGGGCCCCATCCTTTGAGAATTCGGATGATCTGGACCGTTCATTGTACTCAGAGTTTGGGCTTGACCCTCACCTAGGTGTCCTTTTGGACCCATGCATGGTTAAACACAGAGATCTCTGGTTAAACGTAAGATAGACGGCGGACCAAATCATCTTGTGGGCCACACCTATTTTACTTCGAAAGTACTCATTTTAGGTTGGTTTTTCGTCATAGAAACAATGGACGGAGTGGATTTCAAAAATTCGTGAAGGAGTGGGCCCCACCACCATCGCAGCGGAAGAATCCGCGTCCCTGTTCGCGGCATCCATAACAGAGCCTGCGGTCGTCCTTTGTGGGCCACCACCACACTTCAAGGGTCTGATCGGAACCGTCCATCAGACTTAAAAGGGCCCAATTATCATGGCCTAGGTGTCGGAATTTCCGAGAAGAAGCACGTATTCAATTTCAACCGTTCAAAAGCCAGACGAACGGTCGGGTGAGAAAACTATGGGCCATCACTATTTTGATCCAAAATCGATCAAGTCTGAGTAGTTTTTCGAGGTTCATTCAATGGACGGAGCGGATTTATCAGATATCGAAGGAAGTGGACCCCACCGTCAGAACAGCGGAAGAGTTACGCGGCCCTGTCCGAGAAATCTGAACGTTGCGGATCGGTTGCGGCCCACCTTCACTGATCATTTCAATGATCCATATCGTCCATTGTATAGGCAGTTGAAAATCGTCCGTAGGGACGTTTTTCCTTGGCAAAGATAACGCACCTGCGTGCGGAAATCGGGACCCAATGCAAGTCAGCTAGCATGCTGCATGACCGACTGCGTTACGTGCGGAAGTTTTTCACTGCCAGTTGGCTGCGTAAAAGAATCCGCGAGCGGAAGTGTTACAGGACTTTCCGAAACTGGCTCCTAGGTTTCTATAAGAGAGAGAGAACGGGAGAGAGAGGGGAGAACGCCAGGGAACAGATCCAGAGCTTGAGGAGGAGAACCAGAGCAGATCCAGAGAAGAAGAAAGAGAAGAAAAAGAGAGAGAAAGGAGGATGTTTTATCAATCTTATTTTTCTGTCTCCCAAATTGAATTTATGGATTGCTAATTTCTCAGCTAGGGCTGAGATGAAGCCCCTAATTTGATCAGCTCTTGTATTGGTTGATTTACTTTGAATAACAATTAATTTGTTTTTTTTCTCTAAGTGAGCTTTATGGGTTTAAATTCCATACTTCTCCATCTATGAACTTGATCAAAGTATATAGATGGATGTTGTTTGGATGCTTATTACAGGTGCTTGGGTCTGATCAAGAACAAGTTTCCTATAGAGGAAGGAACAGGGTGCTTAATGAATGATACATTCCATATACCCGACCAAGGATATGGGATATGTTGTTCATGGCATTGCTTAAAGGAATTAGACAGTCTGTATGCCCGATTAAGGACACAGATTGTACTTTCTCTATTTAAGTGGTATCAATCTAGATCAAGGTGAATCAACAGACAAGACAAGGGTTAGGATAGTTAGGGGTGGATTCGAAAGTCCTAGTGCTCTTTCTCTGATTAAATTTTCTTCCTATTCTTAATAGTTATTTTCCATAAATTTTTGTTAGCAATTTGATCCTTTATTTGTTGAATTAGTTAAGAAGAATCGTAAATTTGAATTGTGACGACCAGTCCCTGTGGATTCGACCTCGATCTTACCGAGTTATTACTACATCACAACCCTATACTTGGGGAGTGAACAAGTTTTGGCGCCGTTGCCGGGACTGTTTCGATCCAAATTGGATTTAAGATTCTCTCTTATCATAATTCATAGTCTTAGGATTTTACTAATTTAGATTAGAGTTTTTGTTTAGAAACTAACCTGTTTCCTATTTTGTAGGGTCCTGAAATAAACTTCTAATTTGGTAATCCCTTTCTAAATTCTTTTTTTTTCTAATTTTTATTTTTAGAATTAGGATTTTACTTTTTAGGAATTTTCTAATTCTAGAATTTCTTTCCTTTTTAGAATTTTTGAATTTTCTATTTTTAGATTTAGATTCTTCTTTTAAGTAACTTTCTATTTTTAGAAATTTCTTTTTAGAAACCTACTTAGCTTTTTATTTTTAGTAACTTTCTAATTTTAGATTTTCTGTTTTAGAAACTAACTTGTTTGTTTTCTTTTGCGGGATTCTAACATAGATCTTCAATTGGTAACATCTTTCTAAATTCTCCAGTCCTCTCTACTTTCTATTTTGAGATTTAGGTTTTCAATTTTTAGGAATTTTCTACTTTCTAACTTTGGATTTGGTAACTTTCTATTTTCTAGTTTTAGAAACTTTCTTTTTTAGAAATTAACCGTTGCTTAGGATTTTTCTATCATTATTTTAGGAAACTTAATTTGTTTTTGTTTTTATTTACAGGAATTGGGGAAGTAAGCTACTAAGTGAAGGAGGAGCTTCTAAAATCTTCTGACATCAATCATCTCCTTTCCTGGGTTCTTTTTTCCCATTCTTGTTGACATAGTTTTAACTTGTTTTAGAATCTCATAGTTTCTAGTTCTAGTTTTATTTCTCTTAGGTTGCTTTTTAGTTTAGTTTCCTTTCTTACATTGCAATAACATAGTTTATGCTAGGACGTAGATCTCTGAATATAGAACTAGCACCTTTTGATCCTGAAATAGAAAGAACTTTTCGTAAAAGATTTAGAAACATCCTATTTGAAATGGCAGAAGAGAATGGAACTAAAGCTCTTAGAGATTATTCAGCTCCTGTCCAATTCAATGCGCCTTCATGCATAATGTTGCCCACCACCACGGCAGCACACTTTGAGCTTAAGACTGGGGTCATACAGTTGTTGCCTTCCTTTATGGGTTAGACAAGGAGGACCCATATCATCATGTGAAAGAATTCCTAGACATTTTCTCTACCTTTAGGTTTCAAAACTTTTCAGACGATTCAATCCGTTTGCGCCTTTTTCCTTTTTCTTTGAAGGATAAGGCGAAAGCATGGTTGAATTCTCTAGGAGTTGGGTCTATCACTACATGGGACCAATTGTCTAGGAAGTTCTTAAACAAGTTCTTCCCTGTTCACAAAACAAATGCTCTCCGTAGAGAAATCACTAATTTCACACAAAAAGAGGGAGAGCACTTTCATGAATGTTGGGAAAGATGGAAGGACTTACTTCTTAAATGTCCACACCATGGTTTTGAAAAGTGGCAACAGGTTCAATACTTCTATGACGGTCTGACACCCCAGAACCGTCGCATGGTTGATGCCACCAGTGGAGGGTCATTCATGACCAAAAGTGATGTTGAAGCATGGAACTTCTTTGAAACCTTATGTGAAAATTCCCAGCAATGGGACTATTCAAATAGAGATGACAGAAGTCCCCAACCACAAAAGAGAGGTGATATATATGAGATAGGAGTCACGCCAGACCTCCATGCCAAGATTGATGGCCTGACCAAGAAGGTTGATGCTCTGATGTTGCATAATGGACCTCCACAAACAACTCAAGCCGAGGCTTGTGGCATATGCTCTAATCCTGCCCATCCTATGCAGTCTTGTCCATCTGGTACAGCATCCCCAGAACTTCTCTCTGAACAAGTACATGCTATGAATACTTTTCAAAAACCTGGGAATGATCCTTACTCGAATACATACAACCCAGGGTGGGCTAGACATCCAAATTTTTCTTGGGCAAAGGGACCACAACAAGGAGGACCACCTGGAAATCCTCCTATGCAACCTCAGCAGTTTCCACAATATCAACAAATGCCTGCACAATCAAGGAAACCATCTCTTGAGGATACACTCCATCTTTTTATGCAGAGTTCTCTCCAATTCCAAAAAGACACCCAACAAACCTTACTAGCCAACCAGCAAAGCTTACATGCAAATGCGCAATCCATTGCCAAGCTGGAAGTACAAATGGGTCAACTAGCTGCCACATTGAGTGAGAGAGAGAAGGGTAAGTTCCCTAGCCAACCTGTGGCTAATCCAAAGGGACAGTATGAGATTGGCTCTAATTCCAATCAAGGGCAATATCATGAGCAAGCCAAATCGATCATTACCCTTAGGTCAGGCAAACAGATTGACAACAAAATAGAGATACCTAGGGATGAATCAAATCAAGGTGAAGCAGAGAGACACACCAATGCATCCAAAGTCCAAAAACTCTCTGACTCTCCAAGAGCCACTGACGTGCCCAAAGCACCCTTTCCTCAACGTCTAGCACCAATGAAGAAAAGAAACAACTTTGATGAAATCTTGGATGTGTTTAAAAAAGTGCAAGTCAACATCCCGTTGCTTGACGCTATCAAGCAAGTCCCTCCTTACGCTAAGTTTCTTAAAGATTTATGCACTCAAAAGCGTAAGCAGAATGTTCATAAGAAAGTCTTCCTTGCAGAGCAGCTTAGCTCCATGATTCAACATAACACTCCTCCTAAATTTAGGGATCCAGGAGCTCCCACCATTTCTTGCGGCATAGGAGATCATAAGATAGGGAAGGCATTGCTTGATTTAGGGGCGAGCGTCAATTTGTTACCATATTCGGTTTATGAGCAGCTAGGACTTGGTGAGTTGAAACCGACTAAAATACGTTACAGCTAGCTGATAGATCTGTCAAGGTGCCCCGGGGTGTTATTGAAGATGTGCTAATCCAGGTTGACAAATTTTATTTTCCAGTGGATTTCATAGTTATCGATACTCAGCCTGTTCAGAATCCTCATAGTCAGATCCCAGTCATTTTGGGTCGTCCATTTTTGGCCACATCTAATGCTATTATAAATTGCCGAAATGGAGTTATGAAGTTGTCCTTTGGTAACATGAATATTAAACTTAATGTTTTTAATGCAGGACAACAATCCGCAGATTTGGATGATATATTTGAAGTGGACATGATCGAGAGCCTTGTGCAGGACTCCTTCCGTACATCTTTTGAAGATCCTCTTGAGACCTGCTTAGCACAATCGGGCATGGATTTTGACATCGATAGTCCCATCCACGAAGTCAATGCACTGCTCGACTCTACTCCTATATTGGAGACTGAAAAATGGAGAGCGAAAGTGGAACCTCTTCATCCCTCTGAGACTCTTCCTGACAGCACAGTTTCTAACTCTGAGAAGGCAAAAGAGAACAGGTTGCTTAATGTTCTTCGAACATATAAGGCAGCAATTGAACGGAAGATAGCAGAAATACAAGGAGTGTGCCCCACTGTATGTAAGGATCATGCTGTGGAAATGTCACGTAAAATACAAAGGAAGCATGATCCTAACATGGAAGAAGTCGTTCGAGCAGAAGTCCTTAAATTATTTGATGATAGTGTCAGTTACCTCATTTCAGATAGCTCAGCTCAAGGGAACTCACATCACTTGTCTGGGATTGGTTAACCACAGTGTTGAGGTAAGTTCTTTGGTGGACCCTGGTCTTAAAGAGTAATAAATTCATGGTCCGTTCTTGTCTGGCTGAAGACGTTAAACTTAGCGCTCCTGGGAGGCAACCCAACATTTCGTTGATTTCTTTGTTAGTTAGTTCAATGTTTGTGGGTAACATTACTGCAAACCCTCACGAGACTACAACTCGTCCACTAGGGGTAACCTAGGGGTTTAAAGGCTTGTTGCATGCGCTAAATGCAATCGAGAGCACCTGCGAAAGTGGTATAGGTAGGATCTTCTTTTATTTTTCTTTTATTTTTACTTCTGTTGATCTCTCTCTTGTGCTAACTTGCTTTTATGATGAAATTTTTTTTTTGAGAAAGATTCTTGATTCTCCATCAAGGTACTATCTTTCCATCACTCATCTTTTATTCTCGCTGTCCATGTGCATTGCATGCTTATTTCTTTTACATTGAGGACAATGTAGATTTTAGGTTGGGGGTGGGAGATTAGGGTACCTAATCAGTATTTTCTTGGTCTTGAGCAAAATTTGTGAAATTTTTAAAAATTTTTCTGGAATTTCTATTGAATTCAAAGTGATTTTGAAGGATAGTTGTGATTTTAACATTATAAGATATGTGATGTTGGTAACTTATGACTCTTGGATTCGGCCATCTACTTGATTTCACAGTCAATAAGATACTCTCCCTCTTTTTGTGTGAAATTAGTAAACATTGATTGAGCCATGATTTCACATATCACATCTCGCTTACTCATTAAGTTTTCAGTTCGATAACTGAATGATTAACTTGGTAAAAAGAAGAATTAAAAGGCTAAGTCACATAATCGTCATCATAGGTTTGCTCCCTATAGATGAAGATTCGATTCCTCATAATTGACAAAAAAAAAAAAAGAGTTAGGCGACAAGTTTTCGCCATAGGTTTGCTCCCTATAGGTGAGAATTTGATTCCCGTCATTTGTGTTACTGCTCATGAATAAAAAAAAAAAAAAATAAAAAAATAAAAAAATCAAAGGTTGATAAAATGAAAAGTTAATCTGTGAGATAAGTGTTGGTTTCAAGCTTGGCAACTTACCAAAGATATCATGAAATTGACAATTGGATCTCTTAATGATTGTACGTCGAGAATATACTATACACTCGTGGAACTCAATGTTTAGGAATGTTCAAATTAATGGATTAATATTTTAAATTTGATTATGAAATCTGTTGAGAGCTTGATTCCAAGGGAAAAATTCCACACACCAATCATGAATCTTAGAATTTTCACATCTCAAGCTATCTGTTCACAAGTCACTTGAGTTTACAGGAATTATCTTTTATTTCTGAAATTATTTTTCGCATGTTTTGCTCGGGACTAGCAAAATGCTGGTTGGGGGTTGTGATCAGGGTCGAATATTGCATATCAGACCCCAGTAATTACTTGATTTTACATACATGATAATATTTAATGCCAGATTTACTCGTGTTTTTGTTACAGGAGGAAATTAGGAGCGTGTATAGCAAAATGATGTTAAAAGCATAGATTTGACGCTCCAAAATTACCAGAGCACGAGATGTACTCCAGAAAACCAATGGTGAAGAATATACACGCCTGGGATCTGAGGAAAGCACGATAAAGAGGCCTGAAATTGATGCAAAATGCAAGATCACATATTTCCCGCCATCCGATCAGTTCGAAACTCCATACATGTGATGAGGGCCATAAATTAACCGTACATATTGAATTTCAGCCATTGAAGATCTCGGGAAGTGGCCCAATGGATAGATCAGCCCAGTAATCTCCAATTTGGGGCCCACCAGATACCTGGATATACCTCAATTTCGGACTCAACGCCTACAATAATCTGAGGAAACGGATGGACGGAGCAGATTTCTCACGAACATCACAGGGGACCCCACATGAGGGTGGACGTGCATGTAGTGCACGCCCACCCGAGTTGCACCGGACCATGCAGTCCGGTCAAAGCATCCCTTGACCGTGAAAATTAGAAAACGGCCAGCGTAAAGACGCTGTCCGTCCGGTTTTTGATTGTGGGCCCCATCCTTTGAGAATTCGGATGATCTGGACCGTTCATTGTACTCAGAGTTTGGGCTTGACCCTCACCTAGGTGTCCTTTTGGACCCATGCATGGTTAAACACAGAGATCTCTGGTTAAACGTAAGATAGACGGCGGACCAAATCATCTTGTGGGCCACACCTATTTTACTTCGAAAGTACTCATTTTAGGTTGGTTTTTCGTCATAGAAACAATGGACGGAGTGGATTTCAAAAATTCGTGAAGGAGTGGGCCCCACCACCATCGCAGCGGAAGAATCCGCGTCCCTGTTCGCGGCATCCATAACAGAGCCTGCGGTCGTCCTTTGTGGGCCACCACCACACTTCAAGGGTCTGATCGGAACCGTCCATCAGACTTAAAAGGGCCCAATTATCATGGCCTAGGTGTCGGAATTTCCGAGAAGAAGCACGTATTCAATTTCAACCGTTCAAAAGCCAGACGAACGGTCGGGTGAGAAAACTATGGGCCATCACTATTTTGATCCAAAATCGATCAAGTCTGAGTAGTTTTTCGAGGTTCATTCAATGGACGGAGCGGATTTATCAGATATCGAAGGAAGTGGACCCCACCGTCAGAACAGCGGAAGAGTTACGCGGCCCTGTCCGAGAAATCTGAACGTTGCGGATCGGTTGCGGCCCACCTTCACTGATCATTTCAATGATCCATATCGTCCATTGTATAGGCAGTTGAAAATCGTCCGTAGGGACGTTTTCCTTGGCAAAGATAACGCACCTGCGTGCGGAAATCGGGACCCAATGCAAGTCAGCTAGCATGCTGCATGACCGACTGCGTTACGTGCGGAAGTTTTTCACTGCCAGTTGGCTGCGTAAAAGAATCCGCGAGCGGAAGTGTTACAGGACTTTCCGAAACTGGCTCCTAGGTTTCTATAAGAGAGAGAGAACGGGAGAGAGAGGGGAGAACGCCAGGGAACAGATCCAGAGCTTGAGGAGGAGAACCAGAGCAGATCCAGAGAAGAAGAAAGAGAAGAAAAGAAGAGAGAAAGGAGGATGTTTTATCAATCTTATTTTTCTGTCTCCCAAATTGAATTTATGGATTGCTAATTTCTCAGCTAGGGCTGAGATGAAGCCCCTAATTTGATCAGCTCTTGTATTGGTTGATTTACTTTGAATAACAATTAATTTGTTTTTTTTCTCTAAGTGAGCTTTATGGGTTTAAATTCCATACTTCTCCATCTATGAACTTGATCAAAGTATATAGATGGATGTTGTTTGGATGCTTATTACAGGTGCTTGGGTCTGATCAAGAACAAGTTTCCTATAGAGGAAGGAACAGGGTGCTTTAATGAATGTACATTCCATATACCCGACCAAGGATATGGGATATGTTGTTCATGGCATTGCTTAAAGGAATTAGACAGTCTGTATGCCCGATTAAGGACACAGATTGTACTTTCTCTATTTAAGTGGTATCAATCTAGATCAAGGTGAATCAACAGACAAGACAAGGGTTAGGATAGTTAGGGGTGGATTCGAAAGTCCTAGTGCTCTTTCTCTGATTAAATTTTCTTCCCTATTCTTAATAGTTATTTTCCATAAATTTTTGTTAGCAATTTGATCCTTTATTTGTTGAATTAGTTAAGGAGAATCGTAAATTTGAATTGTGACGACCAGTCCCTGTGGATTCGACCTCGATCTTACCGAGTTATTACTACATCACAACCCTATACTTGGGGAGTGAACAGTATGGGACTTGTTTGAATAAAAGTCCCTTGTGATGAACCCTACGGCTTGCGATACCGCATACTATCTTCTCGACTACACACACCAGCTTTGTTATTCCTTTTCTATCGTATGCTCTATAATGGAATACATAATTTGATTATCTTGTACATGATGATTGACTATTCTTATGATTCATGATCGTTCGTTTGAGTAGTATGCCTAAAATTGGTTACATGATTTATGATAACCTGGCGAACTTTATATATATATATATATATATATATATATATATATATATATATATATATATATATATATATATATATATATATATATATATAAAAATCTTTTTTTTTGTTAGCTTGTTAGCTTAGTAGTGATAATATGCTTGGTTGATAACATGCTCACATATGATAACATGCATGCTTGGTTGATAATATGCCAGTGGTTGTTTTGAATGTCTTTATGGGAGTACCCTAATCAGCTGTGTTTTACTCCCGGTACGCAGTAGGCTCATGAGCTGTGGTTTACTCATACAGATGATTTACACTTTTTCAGGACGCATTTAGTAGAACTGCGTGCCTACAAGAGTTTTAGGGGCTTTGTTATTTATTCTCCCTCATCGTTGAGCTGATGCACCATCTTATATGTAACATGTCAAACATGTTCGTTTCTTGGATATACGTTGATACTACGTATTAAATGTGTAATCGCCTAATCAGATTAACCATTCCAAAGGAAAAAAAAACTCCCCCACCATGAGTTGGGTTTAACATTCAGAAAGTTCGCTAACCGTTCACCAAGTCCGTGAGTGGCGAAGAAGCTGTCGTGACCCGAGTTTGGGACTTAGGAAGTAGTAGGGCTTAAATTCCGGATTTGGGGTGTGACAATTTACCTCTAACCAAACAGGCTCTTAAGGAAATTTATACTTAAATATAAGTAGGATAATTTCTGCCTTAGCTTAATAATTCATGCTAGACATGAGCTTGTACAATACTAAAAGCCACAATACAAAGCTACTAAGCAAATTTGCACCTTTCAAGCTTTTGCTACCTTCACAACAATAGGACTTCTTACGTAGTGCTTACCGTCTGACCATATCAGCTTCCCAAACATATAATCATCAGCCACACTACCTTCCTTAGCCTGTAGGCTAACCTCAAATGCCTTTTCTTCACCAATCTTCTCAAATTTCAAGCTCATGGGCTTAACTGATACAGAAATTCCTGGCGGTGCATGGATGCGGGCCGTGTACGTACTTGGGTTTCCCACATTCTTGACTGTCCTACTTACAGTAGTCAGGCTAGAGAGACGAGGGACAGTTATTGAAGGGTAATTAAAGTTCAAAAGATTTAAGGACTTTTGATTGCATACGTAGGGTTGTTTAGTGAATTTTGCGAATTGAGTCTTGTTGTATCCCATGGTGCAAAGGAAATTCAAGTAGTCCTCGACGGTTAGATCATAGACTAAGCCAGGGTCCATTGCACGGTTAGGATGCACATGTCCTGAGCCATAGCTGAAAGGTGTGGCCTTAGATAAAGAAGAGTTTCTCATGGGAGATCCTGTGTTGTCTTTTGTTCGTGCGGTAGTCATGATTGCTGATTTGATCGCTGATGGGCTCCATTTGGGGTGGATTGCCTTGAGAAGGCCTGTGATGCCGGCAATATGAGGGCATGACATGGATGTCCCAGATATTGCATTGAAGAGAACTCGTCGTGGATCAGAAATTAGATTGCTGGGTGCAACGTATTGGGTATAGGCCGCGAGGACATTGACTCCTGGTGCAGTAATATCTGGCTGTATATATATAAAAAATCCATTAATGGATGGAATGATAAATTAACCATTTACAGTACTAATAGAAAAGCACTTAATGTTGTTGTTTAGAATTCAAATCCTTTGCATGCTAGAAACAGAAAATCCTATTTTCTGTGGTAGTGATTGGTTCACATCATCACGGTTGTTGCCAACACTGTCACGGTTGTTGCCAACACTGCTAGAGATGGGGATAGGATGCAATTAGCGTCCAATCTGGTGAGCCACATTGAAATTAAAACTAGACACAGACTAATGAGTCGAGTCATAACTCAGTTGAGTTTCCTCTGGTGCTGATTACCATGTTTCCTTAATATTTAAAATGACTAGTCATATGTTTAAATATTCTTCCTTTTGATTTACTGAGAGGTTTATTTATTTATTTTAATGAGTCAACCGAAATTGTGTAAGGCAGAGTCACATGACCACATTGATTTTTCTCCATGTTTCCAAATCTTTGAAATAAAATCTGATATTTCCTTATAAATAGAGGTGGGCATCGAGTCGAGTCGGACCGGATTGGGTCCAACTCGACTCGGTCCAAAATTTTCAATGAATTGACCCGAATTCAATCCGATCTAGGACGGAGTTCGGGTTATCTGACTCCATCCGATCCGTTGCACTGCTGGCCTGATTCCAATCGAGTCCGACTTAGTCAGGGAAACCGAGTCGGATCAGGTTGGCTACGGTTCAGATCGAGTCTTCTGTTTTAGTCAAAATTAAAGAAAACATCCCTTAAGGACACGAATCTAAAGCATAAATCCAGGAATCGAAGCTTCTTAGCCCCAAATCCATGGTTTCTAATAGCAGAAATCGTCGCATTTCTACTCAAAACCTACGAAGAAACACATGCATTGCAGCGATTTGAACCAATAAAGATTGGAGAGATGACAAGATTTAAAGCGTTACCGTGAGATCCAAGCCGTCGGTTGGTGAAATTTTGCAATCGGAAAGTGCGATGAGATTCAAATCCCTTTCCTGTTGTTTTGAGATATTTCGCTCTCTAGCCTTGGTCGAAACGAGATCTCTTGAAATTGCAAGTGGGTTTAAACTTCGAGCAGATTTCTCTGCATCGGACTGACAGAAATGGAATCGTGGGGTGATAGAGGCTTAGAACCGTCGGATTCTGGACATGTGTGATCGATTTAATAATTTCGTATGAAAATGTTCCCGCCAGGTGTAGTGTTTTTTCCTCTAACTTTTAATTTTTTGAAAATTTAAAAAAAATAAAATGATTTTCATCATTAAAAAATTTGTAAGGCCCACCATAACATTTATTTTCCATCCAATCTGTTAATAAGGTCACAACTACGTGGATGAAGAGGAAAAACAAATTTCGTATTGATCCAAAACTTCTGTGACCCAAAAAGGGTTTCAATGGTAGACGTTCAAACCCCTACTGCTTTTTTGCAGTATGGTCCACTTAATCCGAAATTGCCCAATGGATGGACGGTTTGGATATAACACATACCTCATGGGACCCATAGAACTTACTGACATCAATGCACCAGTTGGTGCATGGTACACCTGCCTATTAGACTTCCTCACGTCTGTCAGTAGTCAGACTCAAAAATCAGAGGAAGCTTGCGTACGGAGTAACACGGTATTATAAGACTACTGAGTAAAGTATGTAGGACCCACCATGATATATTTATTTTATTCACTCCTTTCATACATTTTATAATTTAATTTTATTTTCAGTACTAAAAATCAATAATATAAAAAGCTCAAATGGGCCACACCATAGGAAACAATGTGAATTGAACATCTACCATTGAATATTTCTTTGGGACGACAGAAGTTTTGGATCAAGCTGATATTTGTGTTTTCCCTTCATCCATGTCTTCTGATAGTATGAACAGGTCAGGTGACAAATGAACGTCATTGTGGGCCCTAGGAAGGTTTCAACGGTGGAAGTCATTATTCCCACTGTTTCTTGTGGCATGGCCCACTTGAGCTTTGGATATGTTTCAATTTTGGTCTCAACTGCTAAAATGAGATAGAAAAGCTGATGGATGGTGTGGATAAACAACATGAATTGATGGTGTGCCCAACATAGTTTACTTAGTACGATAAAAACGTACTGAGTAACGCAATCCGATTTCAAAGTCAAGAACGGTGCTCGAGGCGCCGGTTGAGATGACTGAGGAGACGGATTGACTACTCCTGCAGCTACCAGCCAATGGCTGGTGGTAGGTGCTCTGTGGACCCACCATGATGTATTTATTTCATCCACGTCGTCCATCTATTTTTCTAGATCAGTTTATTGTATTAAATGAAAAATGAGGTATATCCCAATCTCAAGTGGACAACATTACAAGAAATAGTGTTTAATGAAAGTTGTGCGGATCGGATCCAATCGGATCGGATCTGTCCGGATTGGCGATTGATCCGAACTCGACTTGATGTATGGTCGGATTTGAATGGGCCTACTCGATTCGACCCAATCCTAGCCTTCAGATCGGATTGAATCGGGTCGGATCCGTCGGATCGGGTCGGATTCTGTCCAACTCTACTTATAAAAAGATCAGCAATCTATATTCAATCATAACAGGCTGGCAACAAACCCGCCCAGATATTCAACTAATCAGGCCGTAGTTCTAAAACTCACTTGCGGGACTTGAAAGTTGGCTGAGTTGACCCAACTCAGTGATGTTTTGAGCTGAGTCTCTAAGAAACATGGCCATGATTGTGACTCAGTTCAGACTCAGCAAGAATTGTTGAGTCAGCTCGACGACTCAGCCAACTCAATATGACTCAACATGCATGACTTGAACCAAGTCCTCCAAAAGCTCTCACCAGCAATCCACATGCGTCAGTTATGCTTTATTTTCCTATTAATATACTTATTGATTATAATGATTTTAATCTAAGACTCATTTCAATCTTCCAGTTGTCTTGACCTGACCCGACAATGAGTCCAGTCGAGTTTCAAATTTTTGAACTATAGAAGGCTTTAGCCTATTCAAAATTTGGATTTTGCCTTGCCCATGGGAGAGTAAATTTGGGACTGAGTAACTCAGTACAACCCTATTGTGTACTGAGTAAACTTCGTGGGGCCCACAGGTGATGTATGTATCTTATCTATGTCGTCCATCCATTTTACCAGCTCATTATAGGCATGACCACAAAATTAAAGAATAACCAAAGCTCAAGTGGACCATACCACAAGAAACAGTGGGAATAACAGTGGAACGACAGTTGAAACCTGCCTAGGTCCCACAGTAATGTTTTCCATTGTCCTCTAACCTGTTCATAGGGTTAGACAGACATGAATGACATGAATGAAGGTAAAACACAAATTAAATATCGGTTTAATCCAGAACTTTTGTAACCCCCAATAAGCTTTCAACGGTATGTTTTCAATTCCCACTGTTCCCTGTGGTGTGGTCTATTTGACCTTTAGATATGCATCAATTTTGGGCTCCTCCACTAAAATGATGTGAAAAAATGGATGGACAGTGTGGATAAGACATAAAAATCATAGTGGACCCCGCAAAGGATTTACTCAATACACAATCACCTCTTAGGTGAGGCCTGCCTATTTACTGAACCAGATTGAATTCACACATATGGGCCCCACTCATAGCATTTTAGTACTCACCTTGAGGATCTCTGGTGTGATGAGATTAGGCCCCTGTGATGAGAATGCAGCCATTGTAGGTGTAGGTTTGATTCCAAGCTGTGTGGTAGGACGGGTGATGTAAGCCGTTGGCGAAGCAGTAGATGCATTGTAAGACAATAAGGCAACTATACCATCCCAATCGATATTTGTAGCAGGAAGGACATGAGCGTAGGCCTGTAAATCCGTATCGGGCAGATTCCCGATTATCACCCCAGCGCCACCTGCCTCCTTGATTACCTCGCCAATCTCCTCACTCTCGATGGATCCACCAATGCAGGCAACGATCTTTCCTTTCACTTTCTTAGGATCAAGGGATCCTGGTAGACAGAAGAGAGCATCATTAGCCGTTGAATTGGTAGATTTAGCATCAATGGATATGATCAACGGATATGGTTTGTTGGATGGAAGGGATGTTGTGGAGAAGCTCTGTCCCTTGATGTGCTTGTTATTGCCGAGGTGGACGTATGATGGGAATTCCCTATCCATTGTGCTGGCTCCTACAGTCATGATCCAAGGGGCCACGTTCTTAACCGTACCATTACCTGGGCCTTCGTTGCCAGCAGAGCAGATGACGGGGATACCTTTTATTATTGCATGGAACGATCCGATCTCGACCCCACTTTGAAGATAATCGGTGTATATCACCTTCAGACCGATAGAGACTGATAAGATATCGACGCCATCGTGGATAGCGGCATCAAAGGCTGAGATGATGTCCGCTTGAGAGCACTCGGGCCAGCAGACTTTGTATGCGGCCACACGGGCATTGGGTGATCCGCCTTTCGCTGTACCGTTGCCATAACCGAAGATGTTTGCTCCTGGGACGAAGCCACCACCAGCCGTTGAGAGTGTGTGGGTCCCATGGCCATCGGTGTCACGTGCCGTTGAGAGTGTGGCGTTTATTGGTCCAAGTTCTGCCTCGTAGCCTTTCTTAAAGTATCTGGCTCCGATCAACTTCCTGGTGAATCCATCCATTTGAATGATCAGGCACAGTGGCTGTATCATAAGCTATAAGATTCTTACACATGTAAAATGTCCTATCCATACAAACGGTGGAGTGGTCCACACTAGAGCAGGGCACCAACCGACTCAGACCCGTCCTTCTCGTTTGGATCTGACTCGACTGAACCGAATGGGTGAGTCGGTCGGAACCGAGTAGGCTTTGCCCAATCCGAACTCAAACCGAGTCTAGTTCGAGTCACCCAGTAACTCGACCCGACTCACTCAACCTGAAACTCGATTCGGACAGGCTCGACTCAATCTGAAACTGACTTGACTCGGATTCGGATTCGTATATATATATAAAAAAAATTATATTCGTATATATATAATAAAAAAATTTATTTTTTAAATATCTCTAACCCTATACGCTACACCCGACCGATCCCAAACTCCCCCTCCCTCATCCTCTTCCAAGCTCGGCAATCACCCACCACCATCACCACCCTCTCTCTCTCTCTCTCTCTCTCACTCCCTCCCACCTTCCTCTTCCAAGCCCGGCAGCCACCCACCACCGTCCTCTTCTCTCTCCTCTCCACTCCCTCCCTCCCTCATCTCTCGGTCCGAATCGGTGCCAACTCGAACCAACTTGGTACTTTTTACTGAGTCAGACTCGGTATGGATTTCTCACAAACACCATAGTGGGCCCATAGTGTTTACCGCATCTGAGTCCCTCCCGTCATCACTCGTTAAGCAAGAGTAGCGAGGGACAATTTCATCTCAATTACCGTCAAAAAGTAGCCATGCATTTGTTTAAACATTTCGATTTTTTGCACGTTTTCAAATACCTCAAAGCTAAAAAGATAATGGACCAGGGAATCTCACTCATTTTACTCGTCCAAAAGCTCTTAGTTTACACGTCCAAAAGCACCCTGAGGCATTTGAAAGCACTTAAGGACATCTTTTGGTAAAGTCAGTCGTTGCCAGGAACTCTCAAGTAAACCCAAAAACAGTTTTTATTTATTTATTTTTTATTTTTTTGCAGTAAACCTAAAACAATTTTATTTTATGGTTATTATTTTTTTTTTTGGAAAGAAAGAAAAAGCTTTATTCAGCCAAAGAAACCAAAGCTATACGGGATAGACAACTTCGAGCAGGCTCCAAGCCCACATATACCCCTGCACCAAAAACATTTTGATTATGAAGAGAAGCAATCTCAAATTAGTAGAGAGAAAAATTACCTGTTACAACGAACTCCACCCTTACTATCACATGATCCCTTCCACCTCTTTGGAATGGGCCCCATTCCATCATCATTGAAGCTCTCCGATTCCGGCCAAATCCCCGAATCAAGATTCCCAATAATTATATCTTCGCCAAACCTCGCTTTCTGCCACAACGATGTTTCAGGAATCTTGCCATTCTTCTCCAGCCCTAGGAACTCCCAGGACCGAGTCGTGTGTAGCTTCGACATCTTGTTCCTGAAAACCGATATAACATCCGGATGCTTTGATATCTCCTCAGCTTCCTCCGCTTCTAAGTTTGCGGCGAAACCGTTCACATGCTTCGTGTAGGAGTAGAAGATGGCATTTTTCGCCTTCTCTTTGCTCCCGACAAACGATTCCAAGAACTCATGGTGGGAGTTCGTGACTCGTTCGTAGTCGATGGAAGAAGGTTGGGAGCCATGAGAGTGGGCTCCAAAATACACCACATAAGATTTCTTATTGCTAGCAAATATGGGTGTTTGGATGAAAGAAGAAACAAATATCAGAAGAGGGAAAAGAAAGAGCTTTGTAGCCACCATTGCCGCCGCTGCTGCTTTCTTGAATCTCTATCTCAGCACTGTGCCTTCTTATAACGGGCTTGACGTGGCATAACCGTAAATAAGTCAATATCATCCTATAATTTTGAAGGGAGCATGCGTGCTGAAGGTCATGCTGATCAGATTTATGGTTGATGGATGTGATTAGATTGTTAAGATTGTATAGTTAGTTTGATTTTCCGGCATTGCTGATTCTACGATGGACACTATAATTTGGACGGACAGGATCACTGCATTTACGGGGTTGATATGCTGGGTGAATGAGTCATCATCACTTGAAGTAAATGGTTGTGAACTATCTCCACAGTCTATCCTTGTTAATGAGTGGAAGATATTTAAGTGGGGCCCACTTTTGACGGCCCTTCCGGTTCACACATCGATGGGATAAATCCACGCCACAGCTGATGACATCGGCTGACATCATCCGAGAAAACTAGGAAAAAAAAAATACCGATTTCCAACAATAGGAGTTCAATCTCCGCTGTTTTCAATGGTGCGGTCCACTTGAGCTTCGCTTCTACGTCATGTTTGGGCTTATGCCTAGTTGGAAAAATAGCCGGACGGTTTGGATAATATTATTAGGTGCGAAAGTGTGAGCCCTTAAGATCCGACGGTTTACACGAGACGAAACTTTCACGAAGCCAAAGATGAATGGTCTAAATCCTATGACCGTCTATTCACTACTGGAGTAGATGAGTCCACTCATCCCTCTGATTTTACAGTATAGATGGCCCCGGATCACGATATATGGTTTAGATTGTCTCGGGGACAAACTAAATGGACAAATTATTATGTACCACTATTACTCTTGTTATTCCTTAATGATTTTTTCATGAGATAGCCTCATTCTTTTTATAGGAAAGGATGAAGTTTGGATGAGACCAGAAGTTACTTCTGGTCTTATCCCTATCTCCCCATATAAAATCAAATTCAATTTTAGAATAGTAATTGGACCGATCTCGGTTAGCTGCGTGATTCCAGAGCCACGCCGATCCTAGTAGCGCTTCAGGACGTCCAAGTGAAGGGCGTCATTGGCCCCAGGGGCTGGATTTCGCCAACAGAGGTAGTTTCCTTCCTCCCGTAGCACATTATAGACCTCATTTCAACTGATGGTGTTTGCACCTCCGCTAATCCAGATAAGAAAATCTGGCAAGGTTCGAAGAATGGAAAGTTCCTGGTGAGCGTGGAATGCTATCAGGCCTCGAGCAAACATCAAGTGCTGGGCGTGCTGGGTTTGGCATGCCAAACTCCCTCCAAAATTGTCCCTGCTCGCCTAGAAATTTCTGCATAATGCAATTCCGGTTGACGACATCATCCAGAAGAAGGGGATCATGCTTTGCTGGAGATGTCACTGCTGCATTGCTCCCCAATCTCCAGATGTGGAATCAGTTGACCATCTTTTCTCCTAGAGTGACACGGCCAAGATGGTTTGGCAGCATTTCAGGCACATCTTCAGCATCCGCGTCAACCCTTCCTCGTCAGCGTCAACGACTGCTTTTCATCGGTGGGTGAACACCCCCTCCTCCAACTCGATTCGGTTGTAGCAGGGCCTCATCCCAGCCCTTATCATCTGGGAGCTCTGGATGGCTAGGAACAAAGCTAGGTTTGAGGAGCAAGAGATGAAAGCTCTGGTCATCATCGCCAAGGTGCGCAGCTGGAGTCTTCTCGTCGACAAGCCGCTTCCGTGGCCCAAGTCCCTCAGATTCCTAGATCAGCTCACCTTCAGCCTTCTGGGCATCAGCCCTCCTCCTCCTATCCAGCCAACCCATGCGATTGTGAATTAAGTAGAAGAGACTCTCGCTGGGTTGGATCAAGGTAGATGTGGACGGCGCTGCAAGGGGCAACCCGGGCCTATCGGGTGGGGGAGGAGTGGCTGTGACCGCCGGGGTAATTTCCTGTTCGCGTTCTCTTCAGGGTATGGTTTCGGTTCCAATTACAGGGCTGAAATGCGGGCAGTGCTGAATGAGATTTCCCTAGCAGTCCAGCGGGGTTTTTCTAACTTAGAGGCGGCCAGTGACTCCAGTTCGGTTGTTGCTGCATTAGCGGGTCTCTCTTCCGATCCTTGGACCTCCTGGTATTGGAGAAGAAGGATTGAAGATGTGAGAAGGAATCTGGATGTGTCCATCTCCCTGGTCTCGAGGGAGGCGAATGCCGTGGTAGATGGGCTGGCCAGGCTGGCTAGCATGAACTAGTCCAACATTATTTTTAACGATGTCGACTCCCTACCTTCTACCTCTAGAGGTCATATTCTCCTTGATAAGTTAGCACTGAGATACATCAGAGAGGTCTAGAATGTAGTTTCCCTTGTCGTACATGATAGGAGGGCCAACTCCCTTTTTGTCTGTTGGCCCTCTCGAATCTCTCTCTGTACAGCTTTGGGCCTTGCCCTTTGTGCAATAAATTCTTTTGGAAAAAAAAAAATCAAATTCAATTTTGAATTTGAAAACCAACTAAAAAGAGGAGGCCAGAAGATGCCTAAGCACATGGGACCCATGTTCACTCCCCAAGTATAGGGTTGTGATGTAGTAATAAACTCGGTAAGACCGAGGTCGAATCCACAGGGACTGAAACCTGTACGTATTCTGAAACTAAGTAGAACTAGAACTAGATTAAGATGAAATCTAAATCAAACATAATTTGAGGAAAATTTGTGGACTAGTAATCTAAAGTATGTAAAATTCAAAGGTAGGGAACTAGGGTGCCAAGGATCCACTTGTAGAGATCAGGGAGATCTACGCTTGATTCACGAACTCAACTGGACTTCGAGTCCCATCTTCATCCAGTTGGAAGATATGTCACTAAAGCTCGATCTGAACTTCCATTGGTCTAGTTTTCAAAGAGATGAGAGAGATGAGAATTAGAGTCGATTCCATCACAAATCCATGCCCATGAGACAAGGTAAACAACAGAACTCAAATCAATCCACAATCAATCAGAAGATGTATGAAAGTTAGGAAGAATTCCATCATCCAACCATGTCCAAGGGGCAATGGTGAACAACAGGGTTTCCTGATTTCACAATCACGATAAGGGAATGGATATACTTAAAGCCATCGCAGATAAATTGTAATTTAAGTCACAACATATCATTAAAAACTGAAAGCATCCCATATAATCAACTAGCATCAAAATCAGTTCAAACATGAATCATCGCTGTAGAGATCTTCCCATCACGTTACAAGCTTCACCTCCTGGCCCTAGCCAAGAGGCTCAGCCCAACATGAATGGGCTGGATCCCTTGAACAAGAACAAAATAAAAAGAAAAAGAAAGGAGAAAACACTCTAAAACTCTCTCTCTTCCCTGTCTCCCTCTCTCTGTCCGTCGATCTGTCTCTAGCCGTGGATGAGATGCCTTCCAGGGCTGCTTTCTCTTCCTTATATAGACAGCGAACATGCTTGCGCCGAAACAGACTTGCGCATCTCTGTTTTTACGCAGGAAACCGCAGAAACGTCTTACGGTTGAAGAGAATTTATAGTGAACAGTCTTTCCTTCTTTGAAGATTGCCATCGTGGTGAGGGTAAGAGCCCCTTGCTTGACAATTCGGACGGTTCAGATCAATGATCCGACCGTGATCAATGTCACCCAGTCGGCCCACATCGCTCGGTTTTCTCGGACGCAGAACGGACGTGATTCTGCGCTGGACTAGTGGTGGGGTCCATGATCGGCCTTTCAAGAGAAATCCACCCCGTTCATCAGTTTCTCCTCGCAATTTCGGTCGGGAATGGCCGATTTTGAGTCTATTTCGGTGCGGCCCACGGACTGATTCAGTTCGCCGTTCATCTTCCGTCTGGACGATCAAAACCCGATCTACGCTGTCTTTTGAAATAATGCCACCTAGGCGTGGATTGTGGCCGCCTTAGATAACGAATGAACGGTCTGGATTGTCCGTTTGGACGATGGGTGGGGCCCACAACAGAAACCGATGGTTTCGGTTGCGAACAGGAAACGGAAATTTCCGTTTTCGATTTTTTAAAAAACGGAAGTCGGTCAGCGCTGCTGACCGACTTTTGAGTGGATCGGTGCACACCCGGTGCGAGTGGTGGTTGGTGTACACACGATGTACATACAGCCCACCGTGATGTTTACGAGAAATCTATACCGTCCATCCTCTTTCTCATGTAATTTTAGCCATCAATACCAAAGTTGAGGCAGTTCCAGATATCAGGTGGGCCCCAAATTGATGATTAGTGGGCTGATTTGACTGTTGGACCACTTCCCGAGATCTTCAATGGCTGAAATTTAATATGTACGGTTAATTTATGGCCCCCATCACATGTATGAAGTTTCGAGTCAATCGGCTGGCGGGAACCATGTGATCTTGCATTTTGCACCAATTTCAGGCTTCTTTAACGTGAACGGCTTGATTTTCCCGGATCCTTGGCGTGTAAATTCTTCAATATCGGTCCACTGGAGTCCTTCCCTTACTGTGGTGATTTCAGAGCATCAAATACACACTTTTAGCACCTTTTTGTAGTCCACACTTGCAAATGTACCTTGCATCACAAACACGATTAAATTGGGCTTTTAAACGGTGGCATGTTCATAAATCGGTAATAACTGGGGTCTAATATGCAATATTTGACCCTCAACACAACCCCCAACCAGCATTTTGCTAGTCCCGAGCAAAATATGCGAAAAATAAGTTGAGAATTACAGGGCAATTTCTATGCAACCGAGTGAAATCTTGAAAATTGATTCAGATACGAGAAATCTAAGATTCATGAATGTTGGGCATAAATTTCTCCTGGAGATAAGCGCATGGTAGACTTCATAATCAAGTTCAAATATTAATCCATTACTAGAATAATTCTACACATTGAGTTCCATGAGTGTATAGTGTGATCTCAGCTTATCAACATTAGGATTTCCTTCTCTCTTTCATGATATCCTTCGTAATAAATAAGAAAACTCATAACAATCCAAACAAAACATGCCTCATAAATCATCCTACCAACTTTGATTTGATTTTGATATTCTTCTTTTTTTTTTTTTTTTTTTTTTTATTATTATTAAAAGAATGTCAAGAGGGGAATCAAATTATCACCTATAGGGAGCAAACCTATGGTGAAATTAGTCGTCCAACTCTTTTCAACTTGTTAACCATGGGAAATCGAATCCACACCTATAGGGAGCAAACCTATGGTGAAGATTTGCCCAACCTTTTCAATTCTTCTTCTTCTTTTTTTTTTTTTTTTTTTTTTATACCCTGATGGCAAAATATTTCAGGCCGGTTCCTTTCATGCTCAGTGATTACCAAGTTAATCCTTCAATATGGAACTGAAACCTTAATGTGTAAGCGAGATGTGATATGTGAAATCATGGCTCAATCAATGTTTACAACTTCTAATCATGGATTAACAATTCAAGCTTAACTGTGAAATCTAACCTCGTAATTCTAAATCAAAGATGGCTGTCAAAATCACTTCGAATTCACAGAAATTCCAGACAAATTAAAATTTTCACAATTTTTGCTCAAGACCAAGAAAACACTGATTAGGAAACCTAATCTCCCACCCCCAACCTAAAATCTACATTGTCCTCAATGTAAAAGATGTAAGCATGCAATGCACATGGGATAACGAAAGTAAATGAGAAGTGATGGAAGGATAGTACCTGGGTAACTAGTCGAGAGAGACTATTCCGTAGAGATCTCAACATGAGAGCGGGTCAGCACAAGAGTGAAACCAATCGAAAGTAAAACATAAATAACAAAAATAAACTCCTACCTATACCACTTTCGCAGGTGCTCTCGGTTGCCCCTAGTGGACGAGTTGTAGTCTCGTGAGGGTTTTCAGCAATGTTACCCACAAACATTGAATTGACAAATCATTAAATCAAAAGCTGGGTTGCCTCCCAGGAGCGCTAAGTTTAACGTCTTCAGCCAGACTAAAAAAAAAATACCCTAATCCTATGAAAGCAGGGAAAAGACTACTCAGTAATGCCACCAGGTTCCTCTTCCGGCCAATATCTAGATAAATTTCTCAGTAGGTTTCTCAACAGGATCATCCAAAAGCCCTTTTTGCAATAAGCTTTGATGCCCTGAAGCGTGAATGGCCGGAGAGACTTATGTACCTTAGAAAAAAATTTTCGTTGATTCGCCTGAGGTATCAAAAGTATATATGATTCACCTGTGTCAGAAAAAGTCTCAAAGTTAGTATCCCATGGTGAATCAGAGACGACAAGTAGATAAAATTCAGAAAAATTTTCAGGAAGTAATGCAGTCTCAATGCATTCCAAAGTTCCAGACTTCGGTTCAATTTTTAGCCCATCTTCCTTTAATGGTAAACAATTAGGATCTGGGGAAGAAATGGCTTCAGAGTAAGGGTGCGCTTGGTCCGTGACAACCACCAAGGTGGTGTCATGTAAGGAATCCACTTTTTCTTGTATCATGAGGTTGTTAGGATCCACAAGGTGTTCCAAGCATGAGTTCAAAGATGTGGGAGAGTCAGCTGGGAGTGACTCGTCTCCTGCATCGAAATCTGTGAGGATGAGCCCAAGGATTCCATCGTCTTTTGAAGTAGATGGACGCATGCTCGCTTGCTCTTGCCCTTCACAGACAGATGAGCAATCAATAAGTGAAGAATTGATGTGAAGACTCTGGTCATTGAAGCTTCTCAGTGGAGGCATTGAATCGTCTAAAGTGCGTAGCTCAGATTGTAGCCTTAACTGGGTAGTTTCAAATTCCAGAGTTATATCAAGCAAATCGTCCATCGCCCGAATCATATCATCATTCAATTCAGGGCAGTGGTCCAAACATGTATCACAAAGGTTGGAAGGGTTAGTTGAAAATGGTTCATTCTCCACAAGCAAATCAGTCATGTCAGACAGGTGGAGTTGATCCTTATGGTTGACAACTTCCTGAACCTCTTGATCATTAGTAGGGGCCACACTTGAGATTGAATCCCAGTGCTCATCATCGTCCAGTTCCGTGTAGTGTGCACTTGGGATGGGATCACATTCCTCACATTCTATTCCTAGATTGAGTTGAGGTTCGAATAAACTAACCTCTACCTCATCAGTGAAATCATGTGTGTCATGTGAGTGAAGTGTGTCACTATCATTATATTTGAAAGAAACCCACGTCTCTTGATCATTCCTTTGGACAGTCATTGAGATTGACTCATCGGGAAATTTAACCATCTGCTCATTAATGGAATCTAATTCCTCATTCGTAATTTCAGTTTCTGCCACAAGCGAGTTATGATTACTTTCCTTCACATTCTGCTTCTAGATTGAGATGAAGCTGGGGTAACCTAGCCTCTTCCTTCTCCATAAGATGTGACTGAATTATTGGAATTGAGGATTTGAGCAATTCGCATGATTGTATGAAAAGTTGATTGAACTGCTCTTGTGCTTTCATGAGCTTCTGAAGTGAGTCCTCTTGGATAGTTTCTGATTGGGTTTCAAAAGTAGAGGACCCAAGAGAATTATCACTATGATATATAGCTGGTTCAGCTTCCCGACATTGATGTTTCCACTGGTTATAGTCATACGGATCATAGGTGGGAGAATCTGATGGTTGGTAATACTTATTATCACTCATAATATAATCACGCATTGTTTTCTTTTTCTCAGATGGGTGATAATGATTCTCACTTCCATAGTTATGATAACCCCAACACTCGCGTACTGTTCGTGGGGTGGAATTGTTCTCCCGTATATGATCGCGTAAAGACTTCTTAACCGATGGAGTGTTATGCTCAGGTCGGTTCTCAATGATTGGTTCAGGAAAATTCTGAGACATAGGTTGATGTTGATCGTAATCATCATACATCCCTTCACACTGTTTCGCATGCTCAAAAGCTATCTCAGCATATTGACGTTCCCATTCGTGCATGTACATAGTGAGACCCTTAATCTGAATCTAATCTTAAGAAAAATAAAAGAAAAGATCCTACAGCAGTATGGAAAGTAAGAGGAGGAGAAGTTAGAAGGAAGGTACCAATTGAGAAGTTCCTATGTTAAGATCCTGCAAAAGAAAACAAAAGAGATTAGGTTCTAAAATAGAAAGTCTAAAATTAGAAAGTTCCTACAATTGAAATAGAAAATTAGTTTCTAGAAAGGAAAATTCCCTAAACCTAGAAGCTAAGTTAGTTTCTAAAAAGTAAAGTTCCCTAAAATTTGAAAGTTTCTAAAAATGAATAAAATAAAAGAAATTCTAAAAAAAATAATTAGGAAAGTTCTAAGCCTAAAGTTAGAAAATTCTAAATTAGAAATCCTACCCTTAAAATAGAAAGTAATGTTAGTTTCTAAAAAGGAAAAAAAAAATTCTAAAATAAATAAAAGCCTAGAAATAGAAAATTTCTAAAAATAAAATCCTAATTCTAAAAATAGAAAAAGTGGAGAAATTAGAAAGAAATTACCAATTTGGAAGCTTATCTCAGAATCCTACAAAATGAGAAGATTGGTTAGTTTCTAAAAATAGAAAAAAAATAAAAATTCTAACTAAAAAAAAAATAAAAAAATAATAATAAAATAAAAATCCTAAACTTAAACTAATCCTAAAACTAGTTAATCTCAGAAAGCGTAACCGTCAATCCCCGGCAACGGCGCCAAAAACTTGTTCACTCCCCAAGTATAGGGTTGTGATGTAGTAATAAACTCGGTAAGACCGAGGTCGAATCCACAGGGACTGAAACCTGTACGTATTCTGAAACTAAGTAGAAATAGAACTAGATTAAGATGAAATCTAAATCAAACATAATTTGAGGAAAATTTGTGGACTAGTAGTCTAAAGTATGTAAAATTCAAAGGTAGGGAACTAGGGTGCCAAGGATCCACTTGTAGAGATCAGGGAGATCTACGCTTGAATCGCGAACTCAACTGGACTTCGAGTCCCATCTTCATCCAGTTGGAAGATATGTCACTAAAGCTCGATCTGAACTTCCATTGGTCTAGTTTTCAAAGAGATGAGAGAGATGAGAATTAGAGTCGATTCCATCACAAATCCATGCCCATGAGACAAGGTAAACAACAGAACTCAAATCAATCCACAATCAATCAGAAGATGTATGAAAGTTAGGAAGAATTCCATCATCCAACCATGTCCAAGGGGCAATGGTGAACAACAGGGTTTCCTGATTTCACAATCACGATAAGGGAATGGATATACTTAAAGCCATCGCAGATAAATTGTAATTTAAGTCACAACATATCATTAAAAACTGAAAGCATCCCATATAATCAACTAGCATCAAAATCAGTTCAAACATGAATCATCGCCGTAGAGATCTTCCCATCACGTTACAAGCTTCACCTCCTGGCCCTAGCCAAGAGGCTCAGCCCAACATGAATGGGCTGGATCCCTTGAACAAGAACAAAATAAAAAGAAAAAGAAAGGAGAAAACACTCTAAAACTCTCTCTCTTCCCTGTCTCTCCCTGTCTCCCTCTCTCTGTCCGTCGATCTGTCTCTAGCCGTGGATGAGATGCCTTCCAGGGCTGCTTTCTCTTCCTTATATAGACAGCGAACATGCTTGCGCCGAAACAGACTTGCGCATCTCTGTTTTTACGCAGGAAACCGCAGAAACGTCTTACGGTTGAAGAGAATTTATAGTGAACAGTCTTTCCTTCTTTGAAGATTGCCATCGTGGTGAGGGTAAGAGCCCCTTGCTTGACAATTCGGACGGTTCAGATCAATGATCCGACCGTGATCAATGTCACCCAGTCGGCCCACATCGCTCGGTTTTCTCGGACGCAGAACGGACGTGATTCTGCGCTGGACTAGTGGTGGGGTCCATGATCGGCCTTTCAAGAGAAATCCACCCCGTTCATCAGTTTCTCCTCGCAATTTCGGTCGGGAATGGCCAATTTTGAGTCTATTTCGGTGCGGCCCACGGACTGATTCAGTTCGCCGTTCATCTTCCGTCTGGACGATCAAAACCCGATCTACGCTGTCTTTTGAAATAATGCCACCTAGGCGTGGATTGTGGCCGCCTTAGATAATGAATGAACGGTCTGGATTGTCCGTTTGGACGATGGGTGGGGCCCACAACAGAAACCGATGGTTTCGGTTGCGAACAGGAAACGGAAATTTCCGTTTTCGATTTTTTAAAAAACGGAAGTCGGTCAGCGCTGCTGACCGACTTTTGAGTGGATCGGTGCACACCCGGTGCGAGTGGTGGTTGGTGTACACACGATGTACACACAGCCCACCGTGATGTTTACGAGAAATCTATACCGTCCATCCTCTTTCTCATGTAATTTTAGCCATCAATACCAAAGTTGAGGCAGTTCCAGATATCAGGTGGGCCCCAAATTGATGATTAGTGGGCTGATTTGACTGTTGGACCACTTCCCGAGATCTTCAATGGCTGAAATTTAATATGTACGGTTAATTTATGGCCC
Organism: Magnolia officinalis; assembly: GCA_021015155.1. Taxonomy (NCBI): domain Eukaryota; kingdom Viridiplantae; phylum Streptophyta; class Magnoliopsida; order Magnoliales; family Magnoliaceae; genus Magnolia; species Magnolia officinalis. The sequence continues at coordinate 51,920,950 of JAJHSJ010000018.1, forward strand.
CCATCACATGTATGAAGTTTCGAGTCAATCGGCTGGCGGGAACCATGTGATCTTGCATTTTGCACCAATTTCAGGCTTCTTTAACGTGAATGGCTTGATTTTCCCGGATCCTTGGCGTGTAAATTCTTCAATATCGGTCCACTGGAGTCTTTCCCTTACTGTGGTGATTTCAGAGCATCAAATACACACTTTTAGCACCTTTTTGTAGTCCACACTTGCAAATGTACCTTGCATCACAAACACGATTAAATTGGGCTTTTAAACGGTGGCATGTTCATAAATCCGGTAATAACTGGGGTCTAATATGCAATATTTGACCCTCAACAACCCACCCACTAGTGATTGCCCACCAGTGGGCTGCACTTGCCTATATTAAACATCTCCCACTCAATCACATTGTGGGATAGACACAAAAATTTGTCTAACTCGCCTAATAATAATAAAAAAACAAAACATCACGATCAAAAGAATTAGAGGCGTGAGACCAGCTGGATCACCGTAATCTTCTCATAGGTGTTTAAGTACTAAGTGACCACCTAACTAGTACTCAATAACCCAAGGCTTTGCAATGCTTGTCTAGTCCGCATGACCACACTGAATGGAGTTAACTCCCGATCTGAAGTACTCGGCTAACTACGCACTTATCCAACGTATCGAGTTATTCTGAAAACTCGATTTTTCACAAACTTCAAGTAAAATCAATTTTAATATATATATATATATATATATATATATATATATATTTGTATATATATGCTTTTTTTATATAAAAATATTGCTTGAAAAAGTCTAATAAAAACAACTTGATACTATCAGCGGATAAGTCTTTAAGTGTGTATTTATAGTTCTAGAAACTTGATGTAGCTGTCATGGGATCTTCCCTACGCAGATATGTAATTTGGAATCAATCAAGTCGCTTTCTTAGCATAATTGAGTCTGGCCAATTAAGGACCTTTCGTCATAGTACACTAAAGTAGCAACACTCAATCTCATCTTCCTATACACAAGAGGAGGGTAGCTAAGGACACAAAAAGTCACCTACGAGACTGACTACTCGCACGTTGCAATGATTGATTGAATCAAAGCAATCTATAGGTAAAAGGTCCCAGCACGTGGCTACAATCCATGTCGTAAAGTAGACAATACCAGGTGTATGTTGGGTCTATGATACGCTGGTCATTCTACATGAGGTATGACTTATCTCATAACCTGACTATAAATTTAGGCCATAACATTGATCGCATGAAAAAAGAATGGTGCGATTATGTTATTCGACTTGATCAGTCTCATCTTCAATCTTAAAAGATTATAGGTGGATACGACTCACTCATATCCTTATTGTCATACCCTAAACTCAAAAACCGGGCTCACAAAATTTTCGATCGCCGAATCCAGTACTGACAACCTCCGTAGTACCTCATTCTCGGCTCCCAGTGCGCATACGCCAGATTCCGATCCTGAGATCCTACAAGGAGATTTTCTAACGTACATTTATCTCGTAAGGAGCATAACCACAAGTTTACCCAAATCACAAAAGCAACATCATCATCACATATCCACTAATATAAACAGTTGAGTACAATGCTGAAAGGAAAATACATATGTCAAAAATCAAAGCTCCAAAAGTCCACTGTACGCTCCAAGCTCAACGCTACTGCGACCTAACGCCACCTGCACGCATCTATCATGCATAAGCTATAGAAAGCTTAGAGGGTGGTGAAAGTGTGTGCACAAGGTAAGCATCAAGTATGCAATACAATGACATAAATCATACAATATCGGAATGAGTGGAAAATACTGACAAGATCATGAATCATACGATATCAGAGTAAACAGAAATATACTAGTAAGTCAATGAGTGCCATCAGTCGTAACAAGGCTATGCGATACAAGGCATGAATATTAACGACCATATCAATGCAGAAACATGGAACCCAAAATGCTAAATGCTGCGAATGCAATGTAATATGCGGTGCAAATGAAATGACCAAGCTGGAGTGAAGTCGAGATGATACTACGTAGTATCGTAGGTTATGGGGTCCATCACAAGGGACTTCTATCCAAACCAGTCCTATACTTAAATTTGGATAGCCAGACTCAATGTAGTAGACTTTTGATTTCAGGTTAGTCGCACGCCCAACCGAAATCCTTGCCATTACGAAAGTACACAACAATTACTTGCGCACCACCAGCTCGAGTGGATAGTGAATGAATGAGTATGCAACTCCTACTCAATAAGTCCACATGTCAGTACGGTTCCTCTCTAGGAAATCATCGGGGTCTAGTACACTCTAGACCAGTTTACCGCCCCGTCGCGGGCAACAAGGTGAGTGGAAGAGACCTTACTATCCTCCTGCCAATATCGGGCCCGGCTCGTCGATAGGGGACCCATTCCTCGAGCTAGTCAAACTCAGCCTAGCTTTGCCCCCTCCTCTCGGGCAGGTAAGGCTGTACCCCCTTCCAACCAACCACGATATAGTAAGAGATGCGACCTAACGGTATACGGCTCTTATGCGCTCATACATCCACTTGGTCTAAATGTTAGAGCAACCTCTGTAACCAAGAGAGTTTAGGGAATTTCACCCAGAGATATCTATGGCACCCCATGTGGAAAAGATTTCGGGTGTCCCATCTGGCCATCCACTATATGCCTGTAGAGGCTACGACCCTGATGTCATTAGGGCGTACGGTGGTCATATCAACAAATGTGAGATGCATGAGTCACATAGTCCAATCATGCATCAATCATGTGCATACCGCGTGCTCATGTGGGGCAACTCCGCCTATCAGAGAGTCTCATAAACAACCTGCTCAATGACATATGCAATAGTTAACCACATGTCATAACAAAATATGTAGATGATGCGTATGTGCATGTATCATGATACTATACTGTCACATACTGATAAATGGTATCGATAACCGACACTGATAATTGGCCTCGACAATCGGAATCGGCCTCAACAATTAGAATCGGCCTCATCAATCGAAATCGGCCTCATCAATCGGAATCGGCCTCGACAATCGAAATCGGCCTCGATAATTAGAATCAGCCTCGATAATCGAAATCGATCTCGACAATCAGAATCGGCCTCAACAATCGGAGCGGTAATCGACCTCAATAATCGGAATCGGCCTCGATAATCGGAATCGGCCTTGACAATCGAAATCGGCCTCATCAATCGAAATCTGTAATCGACCTAGCAATCGGAATCAGCCTCGATAATTGGCCTCAACAATTGGAATCGGCCTCGACAATCAGAATCGGCCTCAACAATCGAAATCGGTAATCGGCCTAACAAAGGGCGTAAGGGAAGGTCACAATATGGACATTTAACCATCATCGCTCATCAATGTGAACATTTAACCAACATTGCTCCCATGGAGTGGCCCTTATAGGGCCAGACATATATAGTGGGCCCATGGCCTCACACAAAGGTCTCATACGCAATACAATGGGCCGCATACAATTTTAATGGACCTCATACAACCATAATGGGGCCTTACACAAGGGTCAAACATCACAATGGGCCACGTCACATGGGCTACATATACATCACAAGGGACCGCATCACGGTGGGCCACATACGTCATAATGCGTCGCATCATGGTGGGCCACATACATCACAATGGGCTGCATCACGGTGGGCCATATACAAGCTCAATGGGACACATCCCATGGGCGTCAAATATATCATAATGGGCCACATTACTTGGGCTTAATATACATCGCAATGGGCCACATCTCATGGGCCTAATACACATCACAATGGGCCGCATGACATGGGCCTAATACACATCACAATGGGCCGCATGACATGGGCCTTACACATCGCAATGGGCCAATCTCATGGGTTTGATATACATCAAAGCGGGCCGCATGACATGGACAGCTCAAATCAAACACGTACATCATGTGGGGGCCACATGAATGGACGGTGTGAATATATAACATATATATCACGGTGGGTCTTACGTCCCGATGGATGGTGGGAGCTTGGATTGCATCTAAAATCATTTCAATAGTGGCAGGTGCAACATGTGTATCACTGTACACTATCACAGGGATATATAGCTCACTAAAATGATCAGCATTGTCCAAACATTGTCCAGCACTGTCCAGCACAATCTGGACGGTGTGGATATATCATGTGGGCCTCACTGATCTGGACAGATGGCCGGAGTGAATATAGAATAAATACATCAAGGTGTGGCCACAGAACTTGTTGACGTCCTGCAGTGGGACCCACTGCTGGACGGTTTAGATTCAAATACATCTAGGTGGCCCACGGAACTGGCTGACGTCAATACAACAGCTATATAGGTGGTCCCCACAGAGATGGACGACGTGGAGGATACAAAACATAGAGGTGGGTCCCACAGCACCGTGTACGGTATAAATAAAACACTTACGTCATGGCAGGCCCCACATAACTTGACGTCACTACAATAGCTGTATAGCTGGGTGAGGTACCAGCCAATCAGCTCCTAGGTGGGTCCACACGTGTGGGACCCACCAACTTTGGATGGACGGTTGGGATATAATACATACACCAAGGTAGGTCCCACGTCCAAGGTCTGGACGCTGTGGACGGATCATATACGTCAAGGTGGTGTCCACCGTCCAGACAATGGATGGTGTGGATGAAATAAATACGTCACGGTGGTCCCATGCTGTCAAAATAGATGGACAGCTTGGAGAACACATACATCATGGGAGGGCCCACCGTCCCATCTGGACGGTGGCTGGGATACACACGTAGCCAGATCCACACCCACCGTCCCATGGATTGGACGGTGTGGAAGTAATACACCATTACAAGGTGGGCCCCACACGCTGTCATGGTGGGGTCCACGTCCAATAGATGGACGGTAGGGATATAACATATACTTCATGTGGGTCCCACACATGTGGCCCACACACATTATAGTATGCCCTACATGGCACCGTCCAAATGGACGGTGCTGATGTAGAACACATGCATTAAAGGTGGGTCCCACGTGGGGCCCATCAGATATGATATATAATATAATATAATATAATATATATATATATATATATATATATATATATATATATATATATATATATATATATATATATATATATAATATCATATATAGTCCAGCGTCCAGACCCTTTGGATGCTCTGGATGGTGGATGGGTATATAATAAATATGTCAGGGTGGGTCCCACCCACACGTGTGCCACACGTGTGGGGTGGGCTCCCACACGTCCAGCAATGGAGGATGACAGGGATAAGATACATACATCCAGGTGGTCCCACACCCCCGTCCAGATGGACGGTGTGGGATGAAAGCATACATCATGGTGGTCTACACAGCACCGTCAGATGGACGGTACAGACAACACATACATCACAGCGGTCCAAACAGGTGGACGGTGTGGATCAATATCAAGGTGGGCCATAAAAGGAAAAAAAGAGAAAGAGGGAGAGATCAGAATAGCGGAGGGACCCCGCCACTATGGGCTCCTCTTTGATACAAATCATACATAAAGATGGGTCCCACCACAAGTGAGCCCTCAAATCATCAAATCCAGATGCTAAGAACACCCACCTTAGATCTCTTCTTCCTTCCGTGAATTGATCCTAGAACTCCAAGGGGACAATTTCAACGGTTGGATGGTAGGAAGGTGGGCCACACATGGCTTCTCTCTTGGGGACCTTGGACGTCCATGGCTAGTAATGGGAATGAAGGAGAAGAGAGAGAGAAGTTGTAAGGAGAGAGAGGGATGGGTGATGGAGTGATGTGTACTTGACATATAAGGGATGAGTTGCTTTGACTTTGAGGTTGCTTTGGTAAGGGAGTGATGGGATATATACTTGATATATGAAGTGATCGATGTGTACTTAATTGATGAGACATGTTGTAGAGATTCTCCTGGGATTGCAAATGCGCGGTGTTTTTCTCGAATTGAACGCGGGCTCACATCTCCTGACCTGGGTATCGTCTCGACGCCCTTGAAGCGGAGTCGGAACCGCGGTGATGGCGCGGTCGCAAGGGTACAAATCTCGGGTCGAGCCGACTCTGGATTAGGAGATATGACTGAGGGTTGTGCACAACTGCCGATTACAGATCGTGAGTCACCGGGATTCGACCGGGAGGACCGTGGAAGCCTACGGAACAGTACAGACTAGGATACGTGCCTCACACTTATCCTTTATTATTCACAATAAAGAAAAGTCCATACCTCAGTGTATGAACATGACCCTACCTCTCTTGTACATTCAAGGTTGGTCAACCCGTACAAGTGGGTGACCAGCCTGCTGACAAAAATAGAAATCCTATATGATCTCTAGGTAAGTGCTGATGATCTACTTACCTAGTTTATATTAGTGTTCAATATTGAATTAATGAAATGTTCTATTCATTAATGAAAGATCAAAGGTACTAAAGCCAAGTATATCGCTCAAGTTTTCCTCAATCTCATCTGCCTGATGTGAACCTGAAATAGATATCTGGTTATAGGTTTCGTCATGGGATCAACTATCATCTCCTTAGTAGGAATGTAACCGAGGGCGACCTTCTTATCTTTCACTTGATCACGGACGTAATGATACTTGATCTCAATGTGCTTGGACTTCTAGAGGTGTTTAGGGTCCTTCGCCAAGTCAATGGTAGAAGTATTGTCTATCTTCAGCAAAATAGGTTGACGAACGCTTGGTACAATACCCAGACCCCGTAAAAATCTATGAATCCATACACACTCCTGAACTGCAGTACAACATGTAATGTACTCGACCTCCATGGATGAAAGAGCTGTGGATGTCTGTTTCTTACTTGACTGTGCGATAACTCCTCCTCCGAATAAGAATACACATCCCGAAGTAGACTTTCCCTCGTCGGCGTCATTGCCCTAAGCAACATCCGAATATCCTTTGAGCTTGAGACTTGTGCCTTCATAATACAACATTAGGTCTTTTGTTTCTCTTAGATAGCGGAATATACGTTTGACGGCTTGCTAATGAGACTGTCCCGAGTTACTCTGATAACGGCTGACTATGATGACTGCATAACTAATATCCAGTCTGGTGCAAAGCATAACATATATTAAGCTCCTTGCTGCGCTTGCATAAGGTACTGAAGACATAACCAATTTCTCAGCTTCAGTCTGGGGACACGATTTTCTGTCTAGCTTGGTAGATTTATCCATAGGGATTTTAACAGCTTTTGAATTTTTCATCATGAACCTCTCTAAGATCTTTTGTATATAAGTGGCTTAAGACAAGCCTAAAAATTTCTAAGGGCGATCCCTGATGATTTTTACCCTAAGAATAAAGTTGGCTTCACCGAGATCATTCATCTCAAAGTTCGAGAATAGTCAATCTTTAGTCAATATCAACAATTGTATGTCATTTCCAGCTAACAGGATATCGTTTACATATAAAGATAGTATCAGAAAACATCTTCCAGACCGTTTCATGTATACACAAGATCTTCTTCACTCATTGTGAATCCAAAAGTAGTGATGGCTAAGTGGAACCTTATGTACCACCGTCTTGAAGATTGTTTCAGCCCATAGATAGATTTCAACAACTCGCAGATTCTTTGGATGCTTTTTGTCCACATAACCCATGGGATGTTGCATGTATATCTCTTCATCTAAGTCACCATTTAAGAATGCGGTCTCTACATCCATTTGATATAACTTTAAGTTTAAAGCTGCGACAATGGACAAGATCATGCGGATTGAGGAGAACTTGCAACATGTGAAAAAGTCTCCTCGTAATCAATGCTTTTTTTTTTTTGTGTAAAACCTTTAACAACTAATCGTGTTTTATACTTGTCCACTATACCATCTGTCTTTCTTTTGATTTTTAGTATCCACTTATTACCTATCGTTTTGCGATTGGAAGACAAATCAACAAGTTCCTAAACTTTATTCTTCTCCATGGAAGCAATTTCTTCGTCCATAGCAGTCACCCAATCGGCCGAATTAGAAGATAATAATGCATATTGATACGAATCAGGTTCATCATCATCAACCGCAATGCAAGAGAATGTCTGCCCCTCAATATTGAAGTATCTTCGGGGAATCAATTCTCTTTCGCTTCGATGTAACTCAGGAGCTTGCCGAGATGTTCTCCCACTGTCCTGACAAACTATAGGAGCATCATCATTTTGAGAACGTGAGCCACCAAGAGATAGTACCTGTGTCGATTCCTACACATCAGTGTGTACAAGCTCCAACAGATGCGTCTTTGGAGCGCGTTCCGTCTTCTTGAAGCTTATCCTCTTTTGCTTGCCATACATGCAATCCTCGCAGAATTCCAAATCAATAAACTTCAACCATGGTAGCTTCCCTTTTGACAATAGTACTTTCATCCCTTTCTCACTCATATGTCCCAACCTCTGATACCATAACTGCCCATTCACTCCAGTTGATGCGACTGCGAGTGAACTATACGATCCTGAAGTCACGTACAAAGTACCTTCCTTCTTGCCTCGAGATATCACCAAGGCATCTTTTGTAATCTTTCAGGAATCACTAGTGAAGGTCATCACATAACCGGTATTGGCCAACTGCCCCACTGAGATCAAGTTATGTTTTAAACTCGACACATTTCTGACATCCTTCAATTTTAAAGTCGTTCAGTCTTTCTAATTTACATGAACGTCCCCCTTTCCAACAATACTGCACATCATCACCTAGGTAGACTCTCCCGAAGTCACCTAATACATAATTACACAGAACTTCCTTACATGAAGTGACATGAAACGAAACACCCGAGTCTATAACCTAAGACTCATTCCTCACATTAAGAGACAAGATCAACGTCTCTGTGTCACTTTCCTCAGATAGATTCATTGAATCCTTCCCGCCTTGAGAGCTTCCTTCTTGTTTCTTAAGCACCCTGCAATCACGTTTCATGTAGCCCTTCTTGCCGTAATGCCAACACCCGTCTTTATCTTTCAGTCCCTTGGACTTCTTCCTCGACTTAAAACGCCCGTGTTTATTGCCTCCTTTGTTCAGCGATCTTCCTCTTCCTTCAACATTTAGAGCATTCCCTGAAACTCCTGATGTCTTTCGTCTATATTCTTCGCTGAGAATTAGACCGGCCACATCATCAAATTTCAACTTTGTCGACCCTGAAGAATTACTCACAGCAATTACCAAACCATCCCAACTGTCTGACAAACTGGAGAAGATCAATAACCCCCTGACCTCATCTTAAAAAATAATGTCAACGGATTCCAACTGGCGCATGACTTATTGAACTCGTTTAGATGTTTAGCCACGCTTCCATCATCTAACATCTTCATGTTGAATAGTTGTTTCATAAGATGAACCTTGTTGGATGCTAAGAGTTTTTTATACATGGTGGCTAGGGCTTCCATTAATTCTTTTGTGGTTTTCATCTTGGATATATTGAAGGCGACGCTCTTAGATAAAGAGAGTTGGATCATTCCAAAAGCCTTCCTATCTAGTAAAAACCATTAATCATCTATCATCTTTTCTGATTTCTTCTCTTTTCCTTCTAGAGGAATATAGAGGTCCTTCTTATACAGATAATCCTCCATCCGCATCTTCCAGAAGGCAAAGTTTGAACCATCGAACTTCTCAATTCTAGTCTTCCCTTCTTCTGTCATCACTCACAATAAAACTAAAACTAATAGTTTTAATACCAGTTGTTGCGCAGCATGCCAACAATGCAGTGAACTGAGATCCAATCTCAAGTCTCACCCACAAACAATAAACAAGAAGAAATATAAACTAGAAAAAGAATCAAAGCATTAAAAAAAAAAACCACAAAATAAGATATACGTGAAAAAACCCCAATAAGGGTAAAAAAACTACGGATGCAAAACTTCCACTATGAAGAAAAACGAAGATTACAAGGCAATATACTAACAACTCCCTTAGAAGTACATAATAAACCCGTTGCCCGCACTTTAGAATTATTTTCCATTAATTTTCAATACCTTAGAAAAGCCCTAAGGACACCTATATATAGTTTAGACAACTTCCCTTTCACACCCTTGCGAAAGGCGACTCAAAAATCTGCAGTCCGCATCAAATTCGAAAATGAATCTGCGTAACCACGACTGGTCGTGTAGGCTGCACAACCGGTCGAGAGGACCCCACGACCAGTCGAACATGGGCCACAACCGGTCGACCAGGGGCCACGACCGGTCGTGCAGCCCCCAGATGTGGCGCCACATCTCAACAGGCTAGGCCAAGTTGGGTTGGACTAAAATTATTTAAGCCCAAGCCCAGCCAGAAATCAATTAGACCCCTGCATGTGAGGCCAGGCCCTATCTACGGACAAGCAAGTACGTCCATGCCCAGGTCGAGCTGGTCAGGTCAGGCGAGCTAACCAGCGCATGCCCTTACACTGGAATCCTTACTACACCTATTTTACCTAAGAGATACAACAATAGGGCTCCGTGGGCCTAACATGTTTTATGCAGGACTCCATTCATCAGGTCTACCCCTAGCTTCCAGGCACTGGGACTAAAAATCAGTGCAAGCCACGGCTCGGTTGGGGCACACCACAGGGAAAAATAGGTTATGGGATGCCAAATACAGTATTGTGTGTAGAGCCACCATAGTGTTTGTATTTCATCCAACAAGTTAACCATCATTTGTGGCTCATGGGGATAAAGAGAGAATGTAGAAGTAAGCCTGATAAAAAAAAAAAAACTCAAGAAGGCCACAACACGTGAACTTAAGACACATTTTATATTTTTTTCGGTGGTGTGGCCCATCTAACATTAGTATCCGGCTTATCTTTTGCATATAAGCTGAATGTAAGGATTCTCATGTGATGGACCGAGTGGATGACACACATACAACATGCCGGGCTCCAAGTCTAAGTTGTGTAAAACAGGTTTCGTGGAGATTCCGGTAACCGCTTATAAATGGAGTTTCCACAGCTCCTTAATGACAATGACTTCGACACCCACCGGCACACGAGTCAACAAAATTAAAAGAAAAGAAGAAAAAAAAAATAGAAAAAGAAAAATAATCTCCATATAAGATGGAGCAGGTGATCAGATACTCTGGCAGTGTTGTGGTCGATATGCAAGTACTGGAAAATTGTATTGACACCATATTTCAAATTAAACTGTATAACTTGTGTGGCTACCATGGATTGCACGTCACCTAAGAATCATATCAACTAATCCATCCAAAACTCTAATTAATGGATTTTTGTTCTTTGAAAATGGACTGTTAAAGAATCGGATTAGTGAAACTTTTGGTTTATGATCATCTAAATTAAGGCTTTTGCTGCCACAACGGTTTAGCTTCAGCTATTTGTTTGCTATATAGGCAATGTCTGAGCAAGTGTATCAACAATCACACACTGGCGGAGTATTCGAATTTTTCTCATGCAAGATGATATTGGTACTGATCACTATCACCTACTCATCGTAAGCAAAGTTGAGGGAGCAGATTAGGTGCAGCCCGGCCTCACCCAACACGGTACAACCCTGATCGTAGGGCTCATTTTTGGGCTCATGCCCTAAATTGTGTTGGAAAAATGGATGGATGGTACGTATATACGGCACATACTTCAAGGCCGGCTCCATGGCAACGGCCTCACCTGCTAAACTGTTACCCCCTCCTTACTAATTAGTACATGTCGCCTCTCTTGAATTAGTGAAATGTCAGGATCTTATATTGAGTGGAGGAAAATTATCTTACTTAAAAGTACTGCGGACTTTTCAATATACATGGAGGAGAGTGAGATGTCGGGATCTTGTAATGAATGGAGGAAAATATTACTTATAGTATTGGATATTTATCTATATAGATAGAGGAGAGTGAGATGTTGGGATCTTGTAATGAGTGGAGGAAAATCTCACTTGAAAGTATAACAGACTTTTCAATATACAATGGAGGACATTGAGATATATCTTGTATTGAGCAGAGAGAAATCTCACTTGAAAGCATTGTAGACTTTTCAATATACGAAGAGGAGAGTGAGATGTGGGGATTTTGTAAGGAATGGAAGAAAATCTCACTTTAAAATAGTGCATACTTTTCAATATAAGATGGAGGAGAGAGATGTCAGCATCTTGTAATAAATGGAGGAAAATCTTACTTAAACTATTCCAGACTTTTCAATATGCCATGCAGGAGAATGGGATGTCGATATCTTGTATTAACTGGAGAAAATTCTTACTCGAAAGTGTTGCTCAAAAGTGATGCAACATGACGGAGAGTCGGTGCTTGTAGTGAATGGAGGAAATCTCTCTTTCAGACTTTCCAATACAAGACGTCTGAGGAGAGATTTGATACTCTAGTGGACTAGGATGGTCAATGTGCAGGTATTGGAAAAATGCTTTAACACATTAATTCAAATTAAACGATCCAAAGCTTGTGTGTGGCTAACATGGATCACTCATCCCCTAAGAATCATATTGATAATCTATCACTAATTCCGATTGGTGATCATCGAATTTGGACTGCTAAGTATTGTTCTAATTTGAACTCTTAAGTGTGGGGTTCCAATCCTTGCCCGAGTGGTTCATCAAATAGGTCACAACATGAATAGACATCCGAAGAAAATTTTGAATACTCTACCAGTGTGTGATAGTTCACTTCTCGGTTAGAAGTTCTGCATAACTGAACTGGACCCTTTGGTCAATAAATATTTAAATTTTATTATTTTTTTAAAACATAAAAAATTAACCATTCATCAAATAGGTCACAACACGAATAGACATCCGTAGAAAAATATTTTTGGAAACAAGAAAGGGTTATAAAAACAAATCATGACAAGATTAATCTCTGTTAAAATTTTCAGTAGAGGAGCTTGGGCTAGATTATGAAAACAAACCAATTGGGCTAGATTATAATATGTCCATAATCGTAAAAATGAATCGAAACTGAATCAGTTTTTCATGGTCTGCTTCCAATTCGGTTCTTGGTTGCAAACAGTCCAGTTTCGGTTCTAGTTTTCCTGAAATCATTAGGAACAGTTCGGTTCCAATTTTACCTCAAAATTAGACTGAAATGAACCATGTGCACCCTTACTACTATCTCTGGATGGTTAAGCTTTAGTTATTGGCGATGGAAGGAAGTGATGATGTCGATGACCGTCTTCCTCAGGGATAACTACTTCGAATCCATGAGGGCGTGTTTGGGCGCGGTGGGATTAGAAGGGATTAGGTGGGATGAGATTAAAAAAAAAACATAATTATTACCCATGGTAGGGATTGTGCCCTATTGCCATGGGATAAGATTAATGCCATGCTTTGTTGGTAATACGGTGGTACATTGAATGGATATACCCACCATCATTTGAAATTACCGAGAATAACACACATGTGTTATATCTAAACTGTTCATTTGTTTTGTAACCTCATTTTATGGCATGGGCCTAAAAATGAGGTAGATCCAAAACTTATGTGGCCCCAAAGAAGTTTTCAACGGTAAGTATCAATCCCCATTGCTTTCTATGGTGGGGTCCACTTGAGCTTTAGATTTACCTGGTTTTTTGGCCCATGCTCTAAAATAATCTCGAAAAATGGGTGGACGGTGTGGATATAACCCACACATCATGGTGGGACCTACACAACTTGCTAACATTGAGTGAAATTGGCATGGGACCCAATGCAATTCCATTTAATCTAATTCCAAGCTTTTCCATTCTCCCCAAACATGGAGTGGAATTGGCACAGGACGAGATGAATCCCATCCCACCTAATCCCTTCTAATCCCACTGCCCAAACGCGCCCTAAAGCTCTCTGGATGCTTTATAGAACTTCCTAAAATCCACTATGGATGAAAGCATAAATAATTCCTAATAAATTCAAAATAACTTTATTGGTCATGGAATTACATCTCTTTAAATAAGGAACTCAAATCTAAGAGGGAGTTTCAGACTTACACACTAAAAATGTGGCTTATTATAAATAGTAAACTTACTATTTATATACAACCTGTTTTCTTACCAGGCTTGGTGGGTTTCGGCCAAAAATAGTTTGTATAAGCGCGTGTATAAACTGTCACATGGGCAATTTCTAAGCGCGTGTGTATAAATTGTCACAAACTGGCATAATATCTTAGTTTATCTCATGCAAAATTATACTTTCTGGCACGGTGCATGACTGGCACGTAGTCGAGTTCATGCAAGACTATACTTTCTGGCCGTCATAAAAGTCTCTTGTGGAAAGTTAAACACACAAGTGGGGTATGGCCCATCTTCTTTTTCTTATGCAAGACTATACTTCCTCATACAAGACTATACTTTCTGGCTGTCATAAAAGTCTCTCGTGGAAAGTTAAACAAACCGGTCGGGTATGGCCCATCTTCTTTTCTCTTGATGGATAAATTTCCTTGAATTTTTTATAGGAGAAGATGGATGGGAATGTCTAAAATGAGAAATATATATTAATTCTGTGAATAGTAAAGGTGGCGATGGGTCGGGTTAGGCTCAGCATAGGTTCGACCTGTTCGTATAACAGGCCGAGCATTCCGGACCGAGCCCGACCTGCAACCTATTATGCAAGGACCTTGACACAGCCTACTTAATAGTCATCAAACATTGAGAGTCATTTAACTAGAATCACAGCTAACCCATCCTAATCTAGCATGACTACACTATTGTTTCCTGTGGTGTGGTCCACCTGAGATTTGGATCTTTGCCCTAAAATGAGCTGTCAAAATGGATGGATGGCATAGATGTAAGGCACATACATCACGGTGGCCCCACTGGAGCTATCTGGCATCTTTTCAACACAAGATAGGAGAGATTTTTTTGATAATCTGCCAGAGTATGATGGTCCATCTGCAGGTACTTGGAAAATATACCACTCATCGCCTATAAATTGGATTGGTTAAGCCATCCTAAATTATAATTAAGACTATATTTCTGTTTCGGTTGTCCACTAAATATCCAATAATTTTCTAATTAAAGAATCCATTTACTAGTCTAAATTAAGTATTGTATTTGGATGGTTTAAATACAACTACCTCAATGCCATGTGTGTATCAACCATCTAACCTTGGCTCATCAGATAGGAATCCGATCGATTAATCCATCCTTAATTCTAATTAATGGACTTTTTGTTCATTGAATTTGGAAGCTTAACTATTTTTTAATTTGGACTTTCTATTAAATGTCAAATGATCATGTAAATTAAGGCCCACAATTTGGATGGTCTAGCTTCAGTTACTTAAATCCATCCTTAGTGCGTGTTTATCAACCATCACACACTGTTTGAGAGACTATATTTCCTGGCAGCATGGATGACTGGCACTGGATCCATGTTGCTTGTCATAATCGAAGTCTCTTTGTGGAATATTGTCCAATAGTTTGGAGTATAGCCCATCTTCTTGACGGTTCTCTTCAGAGGGAAATTTCCTTGATTTGTAATGGGAGAAAATGGATGGAAATGTCCAAAATGAAAAGGCTAATTCCGCGTGGACTAGGGATGCCAATGGGTTGGGTTCTGATGGCATCATTCTTTGCAGCCGCTGCCCCCTCTAGGCATTGCCCTTGGAATATTTGGTACAGGATGGGGGCTATCCACCATTTTAGTCGATCCCTTGACATCTCTTTTAGCCACCTCTTCCGCGAGGGAAACGCAGTGGCGGATGCGCTGGCAAGAGTGGCTAGTGAAGGCTGCTCTAATTCCTTCTTTCGCCACTATTCGGACTTGCCTCGGCGTGCTAGGGGGTCTCTGGTCCTCGATGAGGCAGGACTGGGAAATCTCAGAGTTTGAGCCTTTCTGTCTCCGTCCCGTGTGTTCTGTTTCAGTCCGTTGTTTGTCCATGTGTGCAGTCTCGTAAATGATAGGCGGGCTCCATTGCTTTTTGTTGGAGCCTGCCCGAAGACCCTGTATAACTCCTTTTTTCATTCAATGAAAGGTTGTTTTTGAAAATAAAAATAAAAATGGGTTGGGTTCTGACACTCAGATCCATAGTTGGAGTGGTGGACTGAGTGAAAGATACCTCGTTTCAACACTGAGGTCTAGGTATCAATTCCCTAAAGGGGGTGACAACAGTGAATTGTGAATTGACAGTGGGTGTACTAACAAGCTAACAAAAAATAAAAATAAATAAATAATAATGGGTTGGGTTCTGGTTTTTGGGTCAGCACAAGCCCAACCCACTAATGAAACGAGCCAAAAAGTCTGGACTAAACCAGACCCGAGACCTATTTCCCCAGGCCCAAACCAACCCCACCTAAAAAGTCATGCCACCCGATTCATTTAATTATAGTCATGTCAGGTCGGGGGATCAAACAAGCCATCCTAACCTAAGCATGATTATATTCGTGTTTAAGGATGGAATTCGTGGTTGTTTGAAGTCGAGGAGGGCTCGCCTCTCCCTCTCTATGCAAACCTCCTTTACTTCTCCATCGTAAAAAGTAGATTGAATGATTTCAGCACTTTCTTTTTTTTTTTTTTTTTCTTTTTTTTTTTTTTTTTTTTATATCTGATTCATAATGATTTCAGCACTTAGTAACACAAGAACTGAAAGAAAGAGAATTCTCACCGACCCACCCATTATCACACAACACCAATCAAGATTTTCCCTAAGTATGCCAGAGAGCTTTACCTCAGTTCTGTATATAAGAGAGATGAGGAAGGAAACGTCCAAAGAACAGATGTGAGAGAGAGAAATGGTTACCAAGCTGGCAAGTACAGTAGGCTTTTCAACGGACGATGGGGGAGGCGGATTTCCAGCAAAGGCTCATAAAGTTCCTGCGCTGAGATGCTAGGTGGGGCACAGGGATGTTTGTGAGAAATCCACCCCATCCATCCACTTTTTGAGATCATTTTACGACATGCACCGAAAATTAGGTGGATGCAAAATTCAAGTTGGTCGCTCGAGAGGAAACAGTGGGGATTCAGTGATCACCGTTGAAATATTTTTATGACTACGAAATTTTATATCAGG
This sequence comes from Magnolia officinalis, assembly GCA_021015155.1. Classification (NCBI taxonomy): domain Eukaryota; kingdom Viridiplantae; phylum Streptophyta; class Magnoliopsida; order Magnoliales; family Magnoliaceae; genus Magnolia; species Magnolia officinalis. Next base: position 51,937,832 of record JAJHSJ010000018.1, read on the forward strand.
CTAAGGTTTTCGTGTTTTCACTTCATCCCAGTGGTAACGACCAAATAAACGGTTTGGATGGTATATAAACATCAAGGTGGAGCCCAGGAAAGTTTCAATGGTATGAAACTCTTTTCTCAGTTTTCCCTTTTGTATGGCCCACTTGAGTTTTGGGTCCTCCTCATTTTCATTTTCACGTCTCCTAGAATGAGATCTTAAAACAGATGAACGGGGTGGATTTCTCCCAAACATCACGGTGGGCCCCACCTAGCATACCAGCGCAGTAACTTCTTTAGCAGGAAAACCGCGTTCGACGGTGGGCAAGTTTTTGATACACCAGCATAGCATGATGGTTGATACTATACCATCTGTTGATGCAAATTTCTGGTGCACCTTCCCCTCGTGCTCGTCACCTGCACAAGAGAGAAACAGAAAGGAGACCCTGGCTCAAGCCCGGGGGACCTCCGATGCTTAAGTCAGCTTCTTCGGCTAAGTGGAAGGCGTTTTTTGGTGTATTGAGTTGCATACCTTTCACCAAAATGGAGGTTCCTTATTTATAGGTATAGGAGAGTCCTGCCGTATAGGGATCCTCTTCCTGATATCGTGGAGATTTGATTTTGGCCCGCTTTTGGTCTCCATCAGATCTCGAGACCATCGGGATCGAGGATCCTTTTGCAAGATATCCAGAATAGTGTTTTCATTTACTCTGTCTGTCCTTCATTCGGCTCGGCCATTTCCGACTCAAGTAACAACTAAGTCTCGACTGACTTTATGGAAATGAGCTTTTTGCCTTCTGTCGGATGGAACAGTATCAATTTGTTACCTATCTCATATCTGACAATATGACAGGCTTAATGATGAGTCGGTTTTCACTGCCGATCATGTGGCTTATAGCTTTTAGGCCTCAGTCAGCTTATGATGACGTTGCTAGTTCGTCCACCGAGCTAACTTAATTCGTCTTATTCTCTCTACTTTATTGAGTGCATGACGTTGTCTCGGACCCGACTGTTGCCTAGGATATTTCGGGCAGTGTCAGTAGGGTTGGTCCATTCCAAATCCGAGTCTCTGGACTTAACATATTTTTTTCCCAACAGTAAGCCCCCTTACTCCATGTGTCTCTCAAAGCACTAATGAGTAATGAGTTTTTAGGTCAAACCATAACTAATTCCGAGATAATAATTACATATTTAATGCCTTTTGAGTCGTTCCCAATGGGAGATGGTTCGTTACCCGAGGTCGCACGAGCGGACAACCGTCGAGTCGTTTTTTCCGCTTATGAACGTCGGACGCGTGGCAAGGGCGTTACCATCGTCGGTCAACGTGCGCCACGTGTCGGGTGGGGGAGTCGATGTAGGCGTCGATTCGTTTCCCCATTAATTGCCTCTGCCACATGGCAAGGCTATAAAAGGAAGGGAGAGGTACGCGTATCCCATTTTCGCTGCTACCTCTCCCGCTCTTTGTTCCTTCTTCATTTTCCTTCTTTTCTTCCTTTTCTTCTCCCGCTATCAGCACTTCATTTCACCATTTTCGCCTTCACCTCTACCGTTAATTTCTTCCTCGTTATCCTCATTATTTTCTCCTGTGAGTTCTTCCCTCCATTTTAATTGATAATAATGGCAATGCACGGCCCTCAGAGCCCCCGGGAGGGAGTTTCTTATAACAAAGGCGAAGCGCAGCGTTTTTGGAACGTTGTGGAATCGCCTTCTTTACTGGCGGAGATTGTCGTTGATGTCAACGCCGTTTTTTTTATCGGAGAGAACCACTGGAGCTCCGGCGGAACGTCCCGATTCGGTCAGTCCTCGTGGCGGGTCGTCTCTGATAACCCGCCCAGGGAGATCCAACCCTCTAATGGATTTGTTGGAGGACGAAGAGGAAGAAGAAATAGAGGTTGTCGAGGGAACCTCCGGATCGACTCCTGTTGGCGAGTCGGCACAGGCCTCTTAGTTGACTAACGAAGGGGAGGAGTTAGAGGAAGAAATGGGTCTGGTTCCTTCAGTTTTGACTGAGGCGGATTTGGATAGAATCCTGATTGGGTATCATGTCCCGGACTCGGTCATAATCCATTTTCCCCGTCCGAATGACTTACCCGATCGCCCTCTTGTGGGGGCGGTTGCGATTTTTCAAGTCTCGATGCAATGTGGCTTACGCTTGCCCCTTCAGCCCATCGCCCGAGACTTTCTATCTCGTGTTCGGATTGCTCCCGGACAAATACTCTCGAACGGGTGGAGGAACTTAATCGGGCGTGCGGTGCTGTGGGCTGAGCTAGAACAGCCTCCACTAACAGTTGATGAATTCCTCCAGTTGTATCAAGTGCGGGTAAATCCGAATATCCCGGCTTTCACATCTTGAGTGCTTGGTGGGGCAAAGGCGGTTCTTTAATAATCGATCATCCTACTTCCAACAAACATTGGAAAGAACGTTGGTTCTGGGTGTGTGGTCGCTGGGAGATGGCCGAATCCGAGCTTTACGAGGTTCGTGTACCTCGGGCGTTTCGCAAAGCAGGTGACCCGGTGTATCCTTTTCTATCTTTTCATGTCATAGTGCTTTGAATCTGACGGACTTATGTTTAACAGACATTCCGAAGAAGAGGTAGAAGCTCGGATCCAGCGCCTTAGCTCGAGTCAAGGAGTTGAAAACGTTAAGTTCGGAAACTCGGTCCTGGAAGGTACTCCTGCAGCTGGAGTGCCTTCATCTTGCAAGTTTAGACCCGGCCGTTACAGGTAACCCTTACTGCGTCTTCATATCCTTCCTAAACTTCATCTGACTTGTTTTATTCTTCTTTCAGATCTTGCTGAAGCTCGACCCTTCCTTAAGTCGGTTCCTTCGGATATGGCGATCGGTCCTTCTATCGGAGCCTCGGCCTTCCAAAAAGCAGAAGACAGCGCCAAAGGAGAAGGAACCCGCACGTTCCTCTGCCCCTACAGTGGTCGTGCTTTCCGATCCGGAAGAGAGGGCGGAAGCGGGGGACACGGTAGCCGTTGAGTCTCGAATGGCTCCCGAGCTAGGACCTGTTTCAGAGGAGGTCCCGAGGCAGAGAGAGGAGACAAGGGCAAAGTCTTCAAGAGGGGAGACGACTCAGCCAGAGCCGTCGCCCTTCCAAACGGTTGTGTCGGGGATGGTGCCCTGGGCCATAGCTCACGGGAGCGAGAAAGACTTCGCCAGTCTCTACAATGTCCCTATGACACAAACCATTAGTATTCGTCTTTTGCACCTCGCCCCTTGCTTGGTCAAGGCTTGCTCGGAATTAACCGCGGCCCAAAGACTTCAGAGTCGTGTAGCCGAAGCAGAAGGACGACGCGAAATCACCAAGATTCGGGTCGGTGTCTTGACTAGTGAGGTGGCTTTGGCCAGGAAAGCTGCTGAAGATGCAAAAGCCGAGGTTGCTCGAGTGTTGTCACTACTGTTTGCGGCTGAGAAAAAGAGTCAGCGAATTTTTGAAGTCAATACCTCTTGCGAAGGCACACTGGCTCGAGCCAAAGCCGAGGCTGCAGGGCTCATTCAGCAAGCTCAAGATGAAGCCAGGGAGGCAGAGGAAGCTAAGAACCGGGCTGTACAGGCCTTTCTCGAGTCCCAGAAGTTCGAGAATGAGAGGGATCGCTTGTTCCAAAGCGGATATTTGGCTTGTATCAAGCAAATGAAGAATGTTTTCCCTGATCTTGATCTCTTGAGGTTTGATGAAAGTGCCTCGATTTATGAGGATCCCGATGTTGGTCCGGCTCACGTCGCTACTATCGCTGTTGCCGAAGGCGAGGCTGGTATCTCTGGGACTGCTTCGGGAGTAGCTCTGGCCGAGAGGCAGTAGCCGAGCTCCATTTTTTGCACTCACACCACCATAGTGCCGAGCTCTCCATTTTTGGCACTCACACCAGCACAGTGCCGAGATCCAAAACTTTGCACTTATACTGGCGTAATGTCGGGCTTCGCGGCTGGCTCGACAACGTCTTTTGCTGTCTTAACCGGCTATCCCTGCCTTAGTTTTATTTTTCTGATTTTCTTAAGACAACGTTGTAATAGATTTTGACAATGTAACCCGATGTAAAAGCACTTATATTGATGAAAGAATGTACTTGGTTTTATTCATTCGACTCAGTTTATATTTTTTGTTTTGAATTTCGAGCTAAGGGTAGTAGATCTTGAGATGTTTGGCATTCCAAGGATGAGGCAATAGCTGTCCATTCAGGTCTTCTAACCGATACGTCCCTGGACGAATGGTACTCGAGACGACATATGGTCCTTCCCAATTAGGTCTCAATGTGCCCAATCCCACCTCCCTTGTGTTTAGGAACGTTTTTCGGAGAACCATATCTCTAGCTCGGAGTCGCCTGATTTTAACTCGGGTGTTATAGAACTGAGGTACTTGTCTCTGCCAAGCCATCATTCGTAGTCGAGCCATTTCTCTTTGTTCTTCCACGAGATCGAGCCCTAGGAAAAGGAGTTCTTCATTGTCTTTCTCATTGAACATACTGACTCGTGCTGAAGGTAATCGGATCTCAACCGGGGTAACTGCCTCGGATCTGTAAGCTAGAGAGAGCGGAGTTTCTCCAGTGGCTGTCCAAGCGGTAGTTCAGTAGGCCCATAGGATTTTTGGAAGTTCTTCGGCCCATGCTCCCTTAGCTCGGTCGAGCTTAGTGCGGAGATGCTGCTTGATAATTTTATTGAATGATTCAACCTGTCCATTCGTCTGAGTATGATGAGGCGAGGCATACACATTTCAGATTCCGAGATTAACGCACATCTCTCGGAACCGTTTATTGTCGAACTGTCTTCCATTATCGGTAATGATAGCTCGGGGTATCCCGAACTGACATAAAATATTCTTCCAAACGAAGTCTGTGATCTTCTGTTCAGTTATTGTCGTTAAGGGTTCGGCCTCGATCCACTTTGCGAAATAATTCACAGGCACGACAGCAAATTTGGTCTGACCTTTCTCCATTGGTAGTGGTCCGATGATGTCGATTCCCCATTGCGCAAAGGGCCAAAGACCAGTCATAGGAGTTAATTCCTTGGGAAGCTGTCTCGGGATAACTGCAAACCGTTGACACTTGTCTTGGGAGGCCCATATCTTAATCCTGAGGCTTGAGCCCAGCCCAATCCTGACATCACCTGGCATAGAGGCCCATGCGCAAACACACACACACACACACACACACACACACACACACACAAAAAGAAAAAGAAAGAAAGAAAGAAAGAAAAGTAAGTAATGTGCAGGCCCAACTTAGATCAGTCAAGACTAAAATTGATAAAAATTCCTATTATCATGTCCAAGTCCTCAAATGAAGAGCATACGTTTTGAAAGATAGGAATGGAAAATCACAAAGGCTCCAATTAATAACTGATTCGCTGCATTATCCCTCTGTATGGGAGGTAGTCTAGGAACAAAACAAAAAGATTTAAATGGCAAGAATTATAATATCTTGTTACTGGCAAAAGAATAAATGCAAGCATTTGTATTATAAGAAATGGGCCTTGAAATTAGGGGTCGTTGAATTAAAAAAATAAAATAAAATAAAAAAGAGAAAATCTTCGGCCAATCTACCCATTAATCAATTGGGCCACATATGCACATAAATAAATATATTTTAGAAGAATGAAACAAATTAATGATCTACATTCAAAATGGATGGATTACATATTCATGAATTGGGATGACATATTTGGTATATCACACATTTACATATAGGGTGCATTTGAATCGCAAGTTACTTTCAATAAGCTGCTTATGCCTCAAGTAACTTATCTTAGTTTTTCACTTATCAAGTAGATAAGTGCGTTTGATATACAACATACTTGATAGTTATCAACTCTTCTCTCTTTCTCCTCTCTTGATGTCTTTCTTGAGCAAAACTTTTGAAAAGTAGAAACGCTAAAAGAATTAATTAAAGTGATTAAATGATTTTAAGTAAAAAAGTAAATTGTAACCAAACGTAAACCAAGTTTACTTACCTGAAATAAGTTACTTATCTACTGCTGTAAGTAGAAAAAGTAACTTATTTAGTGGTATCCAAACAGGCCCATAAAGTCCGTGGCAACAGGCTAGGCCAAGCTGGGTTGGGCTAAAATTATTTAAGCCCAAGTCTAGCCAGAAAATCAATTAGACCCCTGCATGTGAGGCCAAGCCCTGTCTACGGACAAGCCCATGTTGAGCTGGTCAGGTCAGGCGAGCTAACCAGCGCATGGCCTTACACTGGAATCCTTACTACACCTATTTTACCTAAGAGATAAAACAATAGGGCTCTGTGGGCCTAACATGTTTTATGCAGGACATCCACTCCATTCATCAGGTCTGCCCCTAGCTTCTGGGCACTGGGGCTAAAAATCAGTGCAAGCCACAGCTCGGCTGGGGCACACCACAGGGAAAAATAAGTATGGGATGCCAACCACTGGATTGTGTGTAGGGCCACCATAGTGTTTGTATTTCATCCAACCCGTTAATCATCAGTTGTGGCTCATGAGGATGAAGAGAAAATGCAAAAGTAAGCCTGATTAAAAAACTCAAGAAGGCCACAACACGTGAACTTAGGACACATTTTATATTGTTTTCGGTGGTGTGGTCCATCTAACTTCTATGTCCGGCTTATCTTTTGCATGTATGGTGAATGTAAGAATTCTCATGTGATGGATCGAGTGGATGACACACATACAACATGCCGGGCTCCAAGTCTAAGTTGTGTAAAACAGGTTTTGTAGAGATTTCGGTAACCGCTTATAAATGGAGTTTCCACAGCTCCTTAACGACAATGACTTGGATACCCACCGGCAGACTTCTAAAGGAGTCAACAAAATTAAAAGAAAAAAGAAAAAGAAAAAGAAAAAGAAAAATAATATCTCAATATAAGATGGAGCAGGTGATCAGATACACTGGCCGTGTAGTGGTCGATATGCAGGTACTGGAAAATTGTATTGACACCATAATTCAAATTAAACTGTATAACTTGTGTGGTTACCATGGATTGCACGTCACCTAAGAATCATATCAACTAATCCATCCTAAACTCTGATTAATGGATTTTTGGTCATTGAAAATGGACTGTTAAAGAGTCAGATTAATGTAACTTTTGGTTTATGATCATCTAAATTAAGGCTTTTGCTGCAACAACGGTTTAGCTTCAGTTATTTGTTTGCTATATAGGCAATAGGCAATGTCTGAGCAAGTGTATCAACAATCACACGCTGGCAGAGTATTCAAAATTTTCTCATGCAAGATGATATTGGTACTGATCACTATCACCTACTTATAGAAAGCAAAGTTGAGGGAGCAGATTAGGTGCGGCCCGGCCTTACCCAACACCGTACAACCTTGACCGTAGGGTTTATGTTGATGTATGTGTTGTATATCAACACCATCCATCCATTTTGCCAGCTCATTTTTGGGCTCATGCCCTAAATCGTGTTGGAAAAATGGATGGATGGTGTGCATATGCAGCACATATTCTAAGGTCGGCTCCATGGTAACGGCCTCACCTGCTAAGCTGTTACCCCGTCCTTACTATTTCGTGCATGTCGCCTCTCTTGAATTAGTGAAATGTCAGGATCTTATATTGAGTGGAGGAATATCTTACTTGAAAGTATTGCGGACTTTTCTGAATATACATGGAGGAGAGTGAGATGCCGGAATCTTGTACTGAATGGAGGGAAATACTAAAAGTATTGGAGATTTATCTATATAGATAGGGGAGAGTGAGATGTTGGGATCTTGTAATGAATGGAGGAAAATCTCGCTTGAAAGTGTAAAGGCTTTTCAATATACAATGGAGGACAGTGAGATGTGTCTTGTATTGAGTGGAGAGAATCTCACTTGAAAGCATTGCAGACTTTTCAATATTCCATAGAGGAGAGTGAGATGTGGGGATTCTCTAAGGAATGAAAGAAAATCTCACTTTAAAGTATTGCATACTTTTCAATATAAGATGGAGGAGAGTGAGATATTGGCATCTTTTAATAAATGGAGGAAAAGCTTACTTAAAAGTATTCCAAACTTTTCAATATGCCATGCAGGAGAATGAGATGTCGATATCTTGTATTAATTAGAGAAAAATCTTACTCGAAAGTGATGCTTGAAAGTGATGTAGACTTTTCAAATCTCCAATAATTATCTAGTCAAACAATCCATCAGTTTAACTTTTGGGCTGTGATTGTCTAAATTAAGTATTAGGGTTTGAATGGTTTAAATTAATTTAACTACTTGCATGCCATGTGGACAGATTCTCAAAAATGCATGTATAGACCATCACACTCTATCAGAGTATCCAAGGTTACCGCACATGAGATAAGATGTTATATATTGGTACTGATCACTATCACCTGCTCATCGTAAGCAAAGTTGAGGGAGCAGATTAGGTGCGGTCTGGCCTGGCCTCACCCAACACGGTACAGCCCTGACCTTAGGGCTTATGTATGTGTTGTATATCAACACCATCCATCCATTTGAAAGCTCATTTTTGGACTCATTGATGGGATTTTTTGTCCCGTCCTCGACTGGTCGTGAGCCTCGCTCGATCGGTCGAGGGCTGGTGCACGACCAGTTGTGGAGTCGAGTCGTGGCACGACTCAAAGTCCAGCGAATGTGGACTATTTTTCTCTGGGGTGCTCAACCAGTCGAAGGAGGATCTTGACTAGTCGTGGGTAGCGCTCGACCGGTCGTGGACTCGGTACGACCAGTCAAGGTTACGTAGATTCGTTTCGCGATTTTGAGTGGATTTCGTGTCGCAAGTCCTTTCGCAACTGGGATGCGGAAAGGAGTTTCCTAAAACTTTAAATATGAAGTACTTAGGGCTTTCTAGGTACTACAAGAGGGTTTCCTAAAGCTTTACAAGGGATTTGCTAAAGGGTTTAGGGCTATCAAAGGTAAGAGAGAGAGAGAGAGAGAGAGAGAGAGAGAGAGAGAGAGAGAGAGAGAGAGAGAGAGAGAGAGAGAGAAAAGAAAGAGAGGAAGCTTATCGAAGGGAGATTATGCTCGTGGAGGTTATTTGCTGCGCAATCTATATCTCAGCGCTTCTATGTCCTCGTAATCGGTGAGATCTCTCTATTTTCTTTGTTTCTCTTATTGTTTATCCACTCCTGCGTGAGTGAAGAAGGTTGTAACGTTCTACTTCATAGTGGATTGTTGATCTAGATGAGGTCCCGTGGTTTTTACCTCTTTGAGGGTTTTCTACGTAAAAATCTCTTATGTGGTGTGTGGTTTATGCTTTGATTTATTTCATTGCTTTATTATCCATAATTCTGGTTTGTTTCGGGAGGCTAGATCCTTAGGTTTTGTTCAAGACCCCCCAACAAAGTGGTATCAAAGCTAAGTTCATCGAACGGGTAGGATCGGTTTTGAATTATGGAAGGTAGCTCATCAAGGATGATCAACCTCAATGGTTCTAACGGACCATATGGAAGGCTAAGATGGAGGACTTGCTTTATTGCAAGGACCTATATTCTCCAATTTTAGGCATTTCAGCAAAATCCAAGGTTATGTCTGATGATGATTGGAAGAAGATGGACCGAAAGGTGGTGGGGTTTATTAGATAATGGTTGGATGATTCTGTATTCCACCATGTGTCTACAGAGACCTCAGCTGCTAGCCTATGACTGAATTACAAGGGCTGTATGAGAGGAAGACAACTGGTAATTAAATTTTTTTGATAAGGCAACTTGTTGTTGAGGGTCAAATATTGCATATCAGACCCTAGTAATTACCTGATTTTACGAATATGATGCCGTTTAATGGCCCGCTTTAATCGTGTTGTGATGCAGAGTGTATTTGCAAGCATGGACTGAAAAAGGGAGCTTAAAGCATGGATTTAACGTTCTGAAGTCACCAGAGCAAGGGATGGACTCCAAGGGACCGAGATCGAAGGATTTACACGGCCGAGATTCGAGAAAATCAAGTATTTTATGCTCAAGTTGCCTGAAATGGTCTAGGGTGCAAGATCACGGGGTTTCTACCATCTGATTGGCTCAAAACTTCATACAAGACCTGAAGACCATATATTAACCGTACACGTCGAAATTCATCCGTCGGATCATCGCGGAAGCAGCCCAACGGACAGATCAGCCCCTTGATTCACTAAGTGGGGCACACCTGATGTCTGGATACGCTTCATCTTCGGTCCCCATGGCTTGAATGATATGACAGAATGGATGGTCGGAGCAGATTTCTCGCGAACATCACAGTGGACCCCACACGAGGGTGCACATGCATGTAGTGCAGGCGACCAGGAGGTGCACCGGACGGGCAGCCCGGTCAAAGACGGGCTGACCCGTCTTCCTTCGTGCGTAGAGACAGCGGACGGACGACCGTCTGCCATTCTTGTGTAGTGGGCCCTACCCATCATGTATCTCATCGATCTGGACCGTTCATTCCGATAAGGAGATGTCTGACATCCTTGCCAAGCTTTCCTTTTGACGCCATGTAAGACATCGCACGTTTCTGGCCGTTGAAAGCAGGATGGACGGCGGAACTAAAGATCAAGTGGGCCGCACCGAGTTCACTCCAAAATGCATCCTTCCTGGACGGTTTTTCGTCCTGACTTCAATGGACGGCAGAACCTTGCCGCAAGATAAATCCTGTGGGCTTTAGCAACGAACGTCCGAAATTGGCCATGTCTGAACGGAATTTTGTGCTGCATGCAATGGACGGAATGGATTTCGCAAGATCACAACAAAGTGGGGCCCACCACCGTCACTGCGTATCAGATACGCCGACTCTGTTCGCAGTCCGGACGCTGTCCGTAACTTGCGGGCGGTTGTGGGACACAATCACAGTCAATCTCTTCGATCCAAACCATCCATCGTGTAGGGCATCAAAAATCGTCCGGGGACGTGTATTATTTGGAATTAAAGTAAGGAAAAAGGTTTTCCCTTTCTGCATTACAAATTGCTGCGTAAGGATAGTCCTGCACGGACTGTTTGCGTAAACAGAGAGTGCGTGAGATTTCCGCATGATGTTCTCCAGCTAGGATTACACGTAGCCACCAAACTTCCCTGCTATAAAAGAGAGAGAGAGAACGGGAGAAGGCTATCTAGGCTGGAGGCTGGACGTGGAGCAGGGAGAGAGAAGGAGAGTTAGTAGTTTAGAATTTCTTTCTTCTTTTCTTTTTACTGTTTTTCTTGAATTTTGGGAGATCTAGCCCATCCATGGCGGGCTAAACCTCTTAGCTAGGGCTAAGAGGTGAAGCTTGTAGTAGGATGGGAGATTCTATTTTATGCTTTTAATTTGGTTTTAATTTATGAACTGAATTTGATTTTTGTTTAATTAAGGGAATATTTTTTTAATTCTTAATGGTCTGTTGTGACTGAAATTACAATGGGTCTGCGATGGCTTTGAGTATTTCCTTCTCCCTTTTATGTTTATGACGTCAGGAAGCCCTGTTGTTCACCATCGTCTCCTAGGCATGGTCGGATGACGGTACCCTTCCTAACCTTCATGGCATGTTGATTGGTTGGTAATTAGTTTAATTCTGTTGTTTGCTTTGTCTACTGGGCATGGTTTGGTGATGGAATCCATTCTAATTCATATACCTTTCATCTTTTGAAAACTATATCAATGGCAGTTCAGTAAATTTCCATAATTCATGATACTGCATAAGATCTCCCTGATCTCTACAAGTGGATCCTCTGAATCCCTAGTTCCCCTTCTCTGAATCTTCTAAAGTTTTAGATAAATATTTTCACCATTATTCCTTCATATTCACCTGATTAGATTTCATCTTATCTTAGTTCTAGTTCTAGTTAGTTTCAGATTACGTACAGGTTTTAGTCCCTGTGGATTCGACCTCGGTCTTACCGAGTTTATTACTACATCACAACCCTATACTTGGGGAGTGAACAAGTTCTTAGCGCCGTTGCCGGGGACTGAGGGCTACGATTTTCTGAAATTAATTAGTTTTAGAATTAGTTAAGATTATGATTTTTTTTCTAACTTTAAGTTTAGGTTTTTCTGATTTATAGAAACTAACCTATTTTCTTGTTTTGTAGGATTCTAAGATAGAAACTTCTAATTAGGTGATATCTTTCTAATTTCTCTACTTTTTCTATTTTAGGCTTAGGGTTGTATTTTCTATTTTTAGGAATTCTTCCGAGTTTAGAAACTAACTTTCTATTTTCCATCTTAGAATTTTCTAACTTTAGAATATTTATTTTTAGGAACTAATTTTTTTTTTTTTTTTTTGTTTTCTTTTGCAGGATATTAACATAGGAACTTCTTATTTGGTAACACCTTTCTAACTTCTCCTCTTACTTTCCATATTGTTGTAGGATCTTTTCTTTTATTTTTCTAGGATTAGATTCAGAGTTAGGGGTCTACCATGGAAGCATGGGTACGTGCATATGCCGAGATGGATAGGAGATATTGGGGAATGCCGGAGGGTTGTGGAATTCAACGAATACCTCAAGATTTCTCTCCATCAAGAATAGACATTGAGAACCAACTAGAACGTTATGTTCCATCGGTTAATAGGGCTGTATATGATCGTAATTATGGGAATGAGGATTATTATCAACCATCATACTCTCCCATGTATGATCAGTATGACTATAACCAGTGGAACCATCAAAACTGGGAAGATGAACCAACAACATATTGTAATGATTATTCTCTTGGATCCCATACCCATAAGATCCAACCAGAAACGATTCAAGAGGATTCATGTTTTAATCTATAACAATTCAACCAGCATGTTGCGAAAATGATGAAATCATTAGAAGTACTCAATTCGCGCCTCGAGAGGATAGAGGAAGCTTGCTCATCCCAACTACAATCCAATCCAGAAATACAATGCCAGGAAAGTGACCCTCACTCGCTTTTGACGAAATCTGGAATTTGGAATGAGGAGTTGGAATCCATTAATGAGCATACGGTTCAATTCCTCGATGAGTCGATCTCGATGACTGTTCAAAAGAATGATGGAGATACATGGGTGTCTTTCAAATATAGTGATGATGACACACTTTCCTTACATGACACACAGGATCTTAATGATAAGGTAGAGGTTAGTTTATTCGAACCTCAACCAAATTTAGAATGTGAGGAAAGCGATCCCATCCCAAGTGTACACTGCACAGAATTAGACGATGATGCGTATTGGGATGATGATCCTAAATGTTCAGCCCCAGTTCCCCTGGAATTAATCTCAAGTTTGGTCCAGGTCAATGATCGAGAAGTACACGAAGAGAACGGTCATAATGAGCTACTCCACTCACCTGACATATCTTATTTAAAAGTAGATGAGCTTCTTACAACCAATCCTTCTATCTCTTGTGAGACATGTTTGAACCACTCCCCTGAATTACATGATGATATGATTCAAGAGATGAACGAGTTACTTGATACGACTTTGGAATTTGAAACCACCCAGTTGAGGCTACCATCTGAACTGTTGAATTTTGACGAGTCCAGGCCTCTTCTGAGTAGTATCGATGAACAGAGTCCGCACATCAATACTTCGTATACTGATCCTCCATCTGTCTGTGCAGGGCTGGAGCAAGAGAGCACACTTTCTTCTACTTTTAAAAACGATAGAATCCTTGAACAGATCATCACACACTTCAATGTGGAGAATGAGTCACTCTCAACTGAATGTCCCAATGCTTTGGATGATTGCTTGGCACACTTTGCAGATTCAAACGATCTCATGTCAAAAGGAAAAGTGAATGCCTTGCAAGACAACATCTCGGTAGTCATCACTGACCGAGAGAACCCTCACTCTGAAGCCCCTCCTTCCCCAGTCTCTGAATGTTTACCATTAAAGGAAGAGGAGATGAAAATTGAATCGAAGCCTGGAACTTCGGAATGCATTGAGACTACATTACTTCTCAAAAATTTTTCTGACTTTGATCTACCTGTAATCTCTAATTCACCATGGGATACTAACTTCGAAACTTCTTCTGTCGCAGGTGAATCGTATATACTCTGGATACCTCCGGCGAATCAACGACAAATTTTTGATGAGGTATATAAGTTTCTCTGGAATGTCATGCTCCAGGGCATCAAAGCCTATTGCAAAAAGGGCTTTTGGATGATCCTGTTGAGGAACTTACTGAGAAACTTATCAAGATATTGGCCGGAAGAGGAACCTTGCGGCATGATCGAGTAGTTTTTCCCTGCTTTCATAGGACTAGAGTAGTTTGCTTTATGTTGTTTTAGGATAGATAGTAAACTTAACGCTCCTGGGAGGCAACCCAGCTTTTCATTTCATTTCTTTTTCATAGTTAGTTAGTTCAATGTTTGTGGGTAACATTACTAGAAACCCTCACGAGACTACAACTCGTCCACTAGGGGCAACCTAGGGGTTTAAAGGCTTGTTGCATACGCTAAATGCAATCGAGAGCACCTGCGAAACTGGTATAGGTAGGATTTTATTTTTGTTATTTTTGTGTTGTTATCTCTCTCGTGCTAGCCGGCTTCCATGCTGCGATCTCTTGGAAAGTCTCTCTCAATTCATCATTCAGGTACTATCTTTCCATCACTTCACATTACTTTCGTTGTCCCATGTGCATTACATGCCTATATCTTTTACATTGAGGACAATGTAGATTTTAGGTTGGGGGTGGGAGATTAGGTTTCCTAACCAGTGTTTTCTTGGTCTTGAGCAAAAATTGTGAAATTTTTTAATTTTTCTGGCATTTCTTGAGAATTTGAAGTGATTTTGATAGCCATCTAGGGTACTTAAAATTTCAAGATTCGTGATGTTGGTAATATATGACTCTTGGATTCAGTATTTGTTAAATTTCACAGTTAAGTTTGAATTGTTAAACCATAATTAGAAGTTGTAAACATTGATTGAGTCATGATCTCACATGTCACATCTCACTTTCACATTAAGGTTTCAATTTGATATTGAAAGGTTGACTTGGTAATCACTAAGCATGGAAGGAACCGGCATGAAAAATTGCCCGTCATGATCAATTGAAGAAAAAGAAAATACAAATGCCTTTGGAAAGGGGTGGGCGAATAATCTTCACTATAGGTTTGCTCCCTATAGGTGCAGATTTAATTCCCCATGAATGATATGTGAAAAGGGTTGGGTGTACGATCTTCACCATAGGTTTGCTCCCTATAGGTAAGGATTTGATTCCCCTCCTTGACATTACTTTTAATAAAAAATAAAATAAAATAAAATAAAATAAAAATCAAAGGGCTGGTAGAATGAAAAGTTGGTCGGTGAGGCAAGTTTTGGTTTAGGTTGGTTGTCATGAAGTCTTTTGTTGGTTACCAATGATATCCTGAAATAGAGAATTGAATATTAATGTTGAAAGTCGGGATTACACTTTACACCTGTGGAACTCAATGTTTAGGATTGTTCTAATTGAGGGACTAATACTTTGAACTTGATTATGAAGTTTACCGTGTGTTTGAGTCTAAGAGAGAGTAAGGCCCAATATTCATGAAACTTAAAAGTCTCGTATCTGAATTATTTTGCAAAAAGTCACTCCAGTTCATAAGAATTGTCTTGTAATTTTCAACTTATTTTTCGCATACTTTGCTCGGGACTAGCAAAATGCTGGTTGGGGGTTGTGTTGAGGGTCAAATATTGCATATCAGACCCTAGTAATTACCTGATTTTACGAATATGATGCTGTTTAATGGCCCGCTTTAATCGTGTTGTGATGCAGAGTGTATTTGCAAGCATGAACTGAAAAAGGGAGCTTAAAGCATGGATTTAACGTTCTGAAGTCACCAGAGCAAGGGATGGACTCCAAGGGACCGAGATCGAAGGATTTACACGGCCGAGATTCGAGAAAATCAAGTATTTTATGCTCAAGTTGCCTGAAATGGTCCAGGGTGCAAGATCACGGGGTTTCTATCATCTGATTGGCTCGAAACTTCATACAAGACCTGAAGACCATATATTAACCGTACACGTCGAAATTCATCCGTCGGATCATCGCGGAAGCAGCCCAACAGACAGATCAGCCCCTTGATTCACTAAGTGGGGCACACCTGATGTCTGGATACGCTTCATCTTCGGTCCCCACGGCTTGAATGATTTGACAGAACGGATGGTCGGAGCGGATTTCTCGCGAACATCACAGTGGACCCCACACGAGGGTGCACATGCATGTAGTGCAGGCGACCAGGAGGTGCACCGGACTGGCAGCCCGGTCAAAGACGGGTTGACCCATCTTCCTTCGTGCGTAGAGACAGCGGACGGACGACCGTCCGCCGTTCTTGTGTAGTGGGCCCTACCCATCATGTATCTCATCGATCTGGACCGTTCATTCCGATAAGGAGATGTCTAACATCCTTGCCAAGCTTTCCTTTTGACGCCATGCAAGACATCGCACGTTTCTGGCCGTTGAAAGCAGGATGGACGGCGGAACTAAAGATCAAGTGGGCCGCACCGAGTTCACTCCAGAATGCATCCTTCCTGGACGGTTTTTCGTCCTAACTTCAATGGACGGCAGAACCTTGCCGCAAGATAAATCCTGTGGGCTTTAGCAACGAACGTCCGAAATTGGCCATGTCTGAACGGAATTTTGTGCTGCATGCAATGACGGAATGGATTTCGCAAGATCACAACAAAGTGGGGCCCACCACCGTCACTGCGTATTAGATACGCCGACTCTGTTCGCAGTCCGGACGCTGTCCGTAACTTGCGGGCGGTTGTGGGACACAATCACAGTCAATCTCTTCGATCCAAACCATCCATCGTGTAGGGCATCAAAAATCGTCCGGGGACGTGTATTCTTTGGAATTAAAGTAAGGAAAAAGGTTTTCCCTTTCTGCATTACAAATTGCTGCGTAAGGAGAGTCCTGCACGGACTATTTGCGTAAACAGAGAGTGCGTGAGATTTCCGCATGATGTTCTCCAGCTAGGATTACACGTAGCCACCAAACTTCCCTGCTATAAAAGAGAGAGAGAGAATGGGAGAAGGCTATCTAGGCTGGAGGCTGGACGTGGAGCAGGGAGAGAGAAGGAGAGTTTGTAGTTTAGAAATTTTTTCTTCTTTTCTTTTTACTGTTTTTCTTGAATTTTGGGAGATCTAGCCCATCTATGGCGGGCTAAACCTCTTAGCTAGGGCTAAGAGGTGAAGCTTGTAGTAGGATGGGAGATTCTATTTTATGCTTTTAATTTGGTTTTAATTTATGAACTGAATTTGATTTTTGTTTAATTAAGGGAATATTTTTTTAGTTCTTAATGGTCTGTTGTGACTGAAATTACAATGGGTCTGCGATGGCTTTGAGTATTTCCTTCTCCCTTTTATGTTTATGACGTCAGGAAGCCCTGTTGTTCACCATCGTCTCTTGGGCATGGTCGGATGACGGTACCCTTCCTAACCTTCATGGCATGTTGATTGGTTGGTAATTAGTTTAATTCTGTTGTTTGCTTTGTCTATTGGGCATGGTTTGGTGATGGAATCCATTCTAATTCATATACCTTTCATCTTTTGAAAACTATATCTATGGCAGTTCAGTAAATTTCCATAATTCATGATATACTGGCATAAGATCTCCTTGATCTCTACAAGTGGTCCTCTGAATCCCTAGTTCCCTTTCTCTGAATCTTCTAAAGTTTTAGATAAATATTTTCACCATTATTCCTTCATATTCACTTGATTAGATTTCATCTTATCTTAGTTCTAGTTCTAGTTAGTTTCAGATTACGTACAGGTTTTAGTCCCTGTGGATTCGACCTCGGTCTTACCGAGTTTATTACTACATCACAACCCTATACTTGGGGAGTGAACACTTGTGAATCTTAAGTTCAAGGATGGTGGTTCTGTGGCCGAGCACATGAATGAGGTCAGCAATATAGTGAACCAACTCTCCTCTATGAAGATGGTCATGGATGATGAATTGCAGGCTTTGCTATTGTTTAGTTCATTGCCTGACAGTTGGGAGACATTGGTGGTGTCTCTAAGTAACTTTACGCCAGACGGAAAGATATCTATGGAATAGGTAACCAGCTGTCTCTTCAATGAGGAGACAAGCAAGAGGCCTTTGTGACACAGGAACGGGGGAGAGGAAAGAACAGGAAGGGCAGGAAGGCCCGATATAAATCAAGAGGTAAGTCGAGTAATAGAAAAGATGTTGAATGTTGGAATTGTGGCAAGAAGGGCCACTATAAATATGAATGTCGTAAGGCTAAAAATGACAGGAAAAGAAAAGCGAAGGAAGATGAATCAGATTCCACTGCGGTCACTTCAGATGGTGACATTGTAGTTATTCTTTCTGCAAATCATGATGTATGTGTCATGACTATGAGTCAGGACACCGACTAGGTGATAGACTGGGGAGCCTCTTTTCATGCGACTTTACGTAGGGACTTCTTCACAAGCTACAAGTCAGGTGACAATGGGACTGTGAAGATGGAAAATTCTAGCGTATCGAAGATCGTAGGGGTCGGTGAAATTTGTGTGAAGAGCAATGTGGGCTACACATTGGTTCTCAGGGATGTGAGGCATATCCTAGACCTTCGCCTCAACTTGATGTCGACGGGAAGGTTGGATGATGATGGCTATGAAAGTCGGTTTGCTGGTGGGCGATGGAAGCTCATCAAGGGTTCGTTGATCGTGGCCAGAGGAAAGAAGTGTTACACCCTTTACAAGACAAGTGTCAGTATGTGCAAGGGTGGGTTGAGCGCAGTGGAAGATTCAGCTATTGACATGTGGCACAAGCGTCTAGGCCACATGAGTGAAAAAAGGCTTCACGTACTAGCAAAAAAGCGGCTCCTTCCAGACGTGACAGGTACACCTCTCAAAACCTGTCTTAATTGTTTATCAGGGAAACAGTATAAAGTTTCATTTATTAAATCTGCTTCTCATGTTAATAAAGTGCATGCATTAGATTTGGTTTATTCTGATGTTTGTGGTCCTATAAGGACAAAAACCTTGAGTGGGGCATTGTATTTTGTCACTTTTATATATGATGCGTCTAAGAGGGTTTGGGTTTATGCTTTGAAATCTAAGGACAAGGTCTTTGGTGTGTTTAAATTGTTTCATGCTATGGTCGAGAGAGAGAGAGAGACAGGTAGATCATTGAAGTGCATCTGCACTGACAATTGTGGTGAATACATTGGCGTCTTTCATGAGTACTGCAAGTCCCTGTGTATACGACATGAACAAACGGTTCCCAAGACCCCCCAGCATAATGGTGTAGCTGAGCGAATGAATCGCACCATTGTTGAGGGAATCAGATGCATGTTATCCCATGCGAAGTTGCCCAAGACGTTTTGGGGAGAAGCAATGCACACGGCGGTGTATTTGATAAATAGGTCTCCATCAGCCCTGTTGAATGGAGAAGTGTCTAAGAAGGTGTGGATTGTACATGATCCATCGTACAGTCATCTCAGGGTGTTTGGATGCAGGGCATCCGTTCACGTATCAAAGGACGAGAGGTCCAAGCTTGATATAAAGATCAGGTAGTATGTGTTCTTAGGGTACGGTGATGAAAAGTTCAGTTACAGATTGTGGGATCCGATCGAGAGGAAGCCCGTCAGGAGCAGAGATGTGATTTTCTTTGAAGATCAGTGTATAAAAGACATTGGTAAGCCAGGGAAGAACCAACCTAGTTCAGGTGAGTTAGAGGACATGGATCCGATTATTCCTCCCGTGGTGCCTGATGGCATGGGAGTACAGCAAGGTGCAGAGGACGAGGGAGTTCCTACAGAAGATGGACCGGGGGAGCAGCCCCCACTTGATCCACCTGTTGAGCCACATGTGAGGATTTCATTTAGGGACAGACAGTCGTCCAAGAGGTACTCGCCACATGAGTACATTATGCTGACTGATGGGGAAGAGTCAGAAGATTATTCTGAGGCCCCTAGCCGACGAGCATAAGGGGGAGTGGTTGAAAGCTATGCAAGAGGAGATAGAATCCTTGCATAAGAACCACAGCTATGATATGGTGAAACTGCCTAAGGGCAAGAAAGCTCTGAGCAACAAGTGAGTGTTCAGAAAGAAGATTGAGCAGAAAAATTCACAGACGAGGTTCAAGGCCAGACTTGTGGTGAAAGGGTTCGGTCAGAGGAAAGGTATAGACTTCGAGGAGATATTCTCACAATTGGTGAAGATGACATCCATATGGGTGTTGCTTGGGTTAGTGGCTAGCATGGATCTGGAGATAGAGCAGTTAGATGTTAAAACTGCATTCCTTCATGGTGACTTGGAAGAAGAGATCTACAGCACCAACCAAAGAGGTTCGAAGTCAAGGGCAAAGAGCATATGGTGTGTAGGCTGAGGAAGAGCTTGTACGGTCTGAAACAAGCTCCACGGCAATGGTACAAGAAGTTTGACTCGTTTATGTTGAAACATAGGTATGACAGAACGGAGTCGGACCACTGTGTGTTCACGCGTAAGTTCTCAGATGGTGATTTCTTAGTTCTGCTGTTATACGTTGATGACATGCTCATCATGGGAAAAGACATCAAGAAGATCGACAGGCTGAAACAGGAGTTGGGTAAGTCTTTTGCGATGAAAGATTTAGGCCGGGCTAAACAGATCCTAGGAATGGAGATAACCCGTGACAGAAATAGCAGGAAGCTTTGGCTGTCACAAGAGCGGTATATTGAGAAAGTCCTAGAGCGGTTCAATATGAATGCAGCAAAGCCGGTCAGTACTCCACTAGATGGTCACTTCAGATTGAGTCAATAAACAGTGTCCCAAGATGAAGGCAGAGGTGGAAGAGATGCAGAAGATACCATACGCGTCAGCTGTAGGAAGTTTGATGTATACTATGGTGTGTACACGCCCAGACATAGCATATGCGGTTGGTGTTGTCAGCCGGTATCTTGCCAATCCTGGCAAAGAACATTGGGCAGCGGTTAAGTGGATACTGCGGTATCTAAGAGGCTCATCTAGGTTGAGTCTATGCTATGGTGACGGTAAACCTGTGTTAGAGGGCTACACAAATGCAAATATGGCAGGTGACAGACTGCAGGAAGTCCACATCGATGTTCATGTTCCGTTTGTAGGGGGAGCGGTTTCTTGGCAGAGCAAGCCACAGAAGGTCGTAGTATTGTCAACGACAGAGGCCGAGTACATTGTAGTCATAGAGGCATGTAAAGAAATGCTTTGGATGAAAAGGTTTCTACAGGAACTTAGCCTGAAGCAGGAAGAGCACGTGGTCTATTGCGATAGTCAGAGTGTTATACATGTAAGCAAGAATCCAAGTCAGCATTCCAAGTCGAAGCACATAGAGATTCGGTATCACTGGATCAGGGATATTTTGGAACAGAAGGTGTTATAGCTTGAGAAGGTCCACACGGACGATAATGGGTCAGACATGATAACCAAGGCTTTACTCAAGGGCAAGTTTGAGGTTTGTAAAAATCAGGATGGCTTGAAGAAGGTGGATCTCTCCTGGGACAAAAAGGGAGAGATTTGATGGGATTTTTTGTCCCGTGCTCGACCGGTCGATGGCTGGTGCACGACCAGTCGTGGAGTCGTGTCGTGGCACGACTCAAAGTCCAGCAACTGTGGACTATTTTTCTTCTGGGTGCTCGACCAGTCGAAGGAGGATCTCTACCGGTTGTGGGTGGCGCTCGACCGGTCGTGGACTCGGTACGACCAGTCGAGGTTGCACAGATTTGTTTTGCGATTTTGCACGGATTTCGTATCACAAGTCCTTTCACAACTGGGATGTGGAAAGGAGTTTCCTAAAACTTTAAATAGGAGGTACCTAGGGCTTTCTAGGTTTTACAAGAGGGTTTCCTAAAGCTTTATAAGGGATTTGCTAAAGGGTTTAGGGCTATCAAAGGTAAGAGAGAGAGGAAAAGAGAGAGAGGAAGCTTATAGAAGAGAGATTATGCTCGTGGAGGTTATCTGCTGCGCAATCTATATCCCAGCGCTTCTATGTCCTCGTAATCGGTGAGATCTCTCCGTTTTCTTTGTTTCTCTTATTGTTTATCCACTCCTGCGTGAGTGAAGAAGGTTGTAACGTTCTACTTCATAGTGGATTATTGATCTGGACGAGGTCCCGTGGTTTTTACCTCTTTGAGGGTTTTCCACGTAAAAATGTCTTGTGTGGTGTGTGGTTTATGCTTTGATTTATTTCATTGCTTTATTATCCATAATTCTAGTTTGTTTCGGGAGGCTAGATCCTAAGGTTTTGTGCAAGGCCCCCCAACACTCATGCCCTAAATTGTGTTGGAAAAATAGATGAATGGTGTGCATATACAACACATACTTCAATGTCAGCTCCATGGTAACGGCCTCACCTGCTAAGTTGTTACCCTGTCTTTACTGATTCATGCATGTCGCCTCTCTTGAATTAGTGAAATGTCAGGATCTTATATTGAGTGGAGGAAAATCTTACTCGTAAGTATTACGGACTTTTCAATATACATGGTGGAGAGTGAGATGTCGGGATATTGTAATGAATGAAGGGAAATATTACTTAAAAGTATTGGAGATTTATCTATATAGATACAGGAGAGTGCCCTTTTCATCCTATCAGCGGAGGTGTTGAGTAGGGGCCTGAAGTGTATGTTGGACCAGGGGGGGTGTCTTCCCTACAAACTTTAGCGGGGATGCCCGAGAGTCTCCCATCTTCTATACGCGGATGACACTATTCTATTCCTGAATGGGAGACTCCCCTCCTTGCGGGTGACTAAATCTTTCCTAGAGGCCTACCAAGTAGCATCACGTCAGCGGATAAATCTCAGTAAAAGCTCATTTTTTTTTTTGCGGTAGTAGGGTTCCGGTTTCCAGAGTTTCAGTGATGGAGCGGGCTATCGGTATTGTCAGGTCCTCTTCCCCTTTCACATACCTTGGGGTGCCTATGGCGACGGGCAGGCAGAAAGCGAGTGATTTTCAGCCGTTGGTGGAGAGGATTGTGGGTTGAATTCAGGGATGGCAGTTAGGAATTCTATCACAGGCTGGCCGAACGGTGTTGGTGAAGCATGTCCTGGGTAGCGTGCCAGTTCATTGCATGACGACTGCTCATATTCCGTCCCAGGTTATTAACAAGCTGGAGAGGAGTTTTGCTAATTTCTTTTGGGGATGGTTGGAGGGCAAAAGGAAGTTACACTGGACTACTTGGAAGAAGATTGCGGTGCCTAATGTCGAAGGCGGCCTGGGTGTGAGAAGGCTGGATGATGTTACGAGAGCCTTTCGCCTTAAAATGACATGGGGCATTTTCTTCAGTAGATCCGATAGTTTGTGGGCTCCTTCATGTTGGCAAAGTACAGAAACCAGTCACGTGAGGTCGGTGAACCTACTCCGGGTGGCTTTGCGTCCCCATTGTGGAAGAAAATCCTCTCACAATGGCAGATTATGTCTCCTCTCATCCAGCGGTTGATTGGTGAGGGTTCTGCAACTTGTGGATCGAGAACTGGACGGGGCTGGGCCCCCTCCAGAGACTTGTGGTGGAGCCCATTCCGGAGGGGCTGCGGGATATGTCTGTTAATCAGTTCCTTGGCCCAAACGGCCCATTTCCTCCATCCTCTGTCTTTAGTTACCTATCGCAGGACGTGGTGGACTTCATTTTCCAGGAAGGATTCAGCATTTCCAATGGCCTAGACGATGTTCTATGGCCTCTCTCCCCCTCAGGTTCTTTCTCAGTCCAATCAGGGTGGGGCGTTTGCAGGCCGAGATTCCCAGTTCGCGGGTGGGCTAAGTGGATGTGGCATGCGAGGATGCCCCCGAAAATTTCATTGCTGGGCTGGAGGGTGATGCATAACGCTGTGCCGGTTGAAGGTGCGGTCAAGATGCGCGGGATCCACATTGCTTCAGCTTGTGTGTGCTGTGGGGACGATCCGAACTCTCCTAGATTGGAGGAGATGCTCATCCACCTTTTTCTGGAAGGCGATCTGGCCAGGACGGTGTGGGAGTAGGTAGGGGCCTTTTTTGGAATTGCTGTCATGTCGGCAACGTTGCTGGAATGTAAGTTAGAGCAGTGGTGGTCGTCCTGTCCTGCTGGTAGGGGGAAGACAGTGCCGTTCAAGCTGACCCCTTTTATCATTCTTTCGGTGATTTGGAAAGCTAGAAACAGTCGGATTTATGATGATAAGCCGGTCTCGATTCAAGCCATCATTGCCAAGGCAAGATGGTGGCTGGACCACATTTAATGCCCAAGTAGTCAGCCTATTCCTCTACAAGGGCCGGTCCGTTGAAGTGGCCAGGCCGATTTGTTTGGGGATAGGAGTGTCCCTTGATGTCCGCAGGTTGTTAGATGGGCTAAACCCGACCTAGGTTGGACGAAGATTAATGTGGATGGATCTTCCCGAGGGAACCCAGGTAAATCTGGCGGTGGTGGTGTGTGTAGGGATGAAAATGGAGGGTTCATGTTTGCTTTTTGTACAGGTTACGGCATTGGAACCAATACAAGGGCAGAGCTTCGCGTCATTCACGATGGGCTCTCTATTTGTTGGAGTAGGGGCTTGTCTCAGGTGATCGTGGAATCTGACTCCCATTTGGTAGTGAGTATTTTGAATGGTGAAGCCTGCCCGAGTTGGAAATGGAGCTATTGGCTTAAGAGGATTGATAGCATAAAGGGGCAGGCTCAAATCCATTTTGTTCATATTTTCAGGGAGGCCAACTCTCCGGCTGACGCATTGGCCTGGTTTGGATCCGACAATCAATCCTCGGTGTCGTTCTCTTCCTTGACCGACCTTCCATCTGAGGTCAGAGTGCAATTATTCCTGGATAGGGTGGGGCTGAGAGCTATTAGGGAGAGTTAGTCTCCTTTTTTCGCCCTTTTGGAGGTTTTGGGAGTGTATTGTTTTTCTGTTTTTCCTCTTTGTTTGAGAGGTATGATAGGATTGGCGCCCAAACCTATTTTTACTGGGCAATCCCGAATGTATATTTCCTCTCGTTTAAATAAAATTGGGGCCGGCCGCCTTTTTTGGAAAAAGAAAAAAGAGGAGTGAGATGTTGGGATCTTGTAATGAATGGAGGAAAATTCCACTTGAAAGCATTGCAGACTTTTCAATATATGATAGAAGAGAGTGAGATGTGGGGATTTTGTATGGAATGGAAGAAAATATTACTTTAAAGTATTGTATACTTATCAATATAAGTTCGAGGAGAGTGAGATATCGGCCTCTAGTAATAAATGGAGGAAATCTTACTTTAAAAGTATTTCAGACTTGTCAACATGCCATGCAAGACAATGAGATGTTGATATCTTGTATTAATTGGAGAAAAATCTTACTCGAAAGTGATGCACACTTAAAAATAAAAATAAAAATAAAAAAATATGAAGGAGACAAGATGTCGAGGAGAGATTTGATACTCTAGCGGAGTATGATGGTCAATGTGCAGGTATTAGAAAAATGCTTTAAAACATTAATTCAAATTAAACGGTGCAAAGCTTGTGTGTGGCTAACATGGATCACTCATCCCCTAATAATCAAATTGATTAATCTATCACTAATTCTGATTGGTGATCATCGAATTTGGACTGCTAAGTATTGTCGTGATTTGAAATCTTAAGTGCCCAATAATAATTTAAATTAAGAATGGCAATTTGGACGATCTAGCTTCGGTTACTTGCATGCCATGTGTGTAATTCCTGAGCACGTGTATATCGACCATTAAAAGCTTGCGGAGTATCCACGTTTTTATTACGTAACGGCACTAGATCCATGTTGCTTGTCATTAGTCATAGTCCCCGTGGAAAGTTGAATATGGACTATGGAGGACCGAATTGACGGGAGAACCCACCTAAGTCTATGGTCCCCACCATAATGTAGTGTTTCATTCGTTAGGTTGGTTCTTTTTGCAATATTATTTTAGGGCATGAGATCAGCAATTAGCATATTCAAAGCTTAAGTGGACCACATCACAAGAAATAGTAGGGACTGAATGCCTACTGTTGAAAATTTCTCAAGGGCCACAGAAGTTTTTGATAAGATATTTGTGTTTTACCTTCATCCAGTATCTGTGAGACTGACAAAATTTTTTTTTTCTTACACACGCACACACACCCAGGTATCTGTGAGACTGTGACCTTACCAACATGTTGGATAGGCTGAGCGAAAGTGGGATGGGCTAAAATGATTCTAGGCCAAGCCCAGCGGAAAAATTGATTGACCCTGCATGTGAGGTCAGGCTCGTCTATGATTAAACTAGTAGGTCGTTGGGGCGGGACGCAGATTGCGTCCTACCCCCGCCCGGACGGTAATCCGTCCGGGCAGGGTTTTGTGGGGCCCACTGTGATGTAAGTGTTTTATCCATGCCATTAATCGCTTTTCTCGTATCATTTTAAGGTATGCATGGAAAATTGAAGCAGGTCCACAGCTCCAGTGGAACACACCAGAGGAAGCTGCAGTGATAATGACACTCACCGTTGAAACCTTTCTAAGGGCCACCATGATGGTTTTTTTTTATCATCCAACCTATTAATATTGTCTTGTAGAATGGATGAAGTGGAAAAAGAAATATTAGCTTGATCCGAAACTTCTGTAGCTCCCAAGAATTTTTTAATGGTGGACATTAAATCCCCACTTTGTGGTCCACTCAAGCCCTGTACCTTGCTTAGTGTTTGGTTCATACCTTAAAATGATCTGAGAAAATAGATTAACAACTTGGATAAAACACTTACATCACGGTGGGCCCACAGAGCCCTGCCCAGACGAATTATCATCTCAGCGGGGGTAGGACGCGGGACACGGATTGCGTCCTACACCTACCTCCAGCTAGGAAGGGGCAAGAGCTTTGAGTGGCCATCATGATATATGGGTCTTATCCACACTGTCCATTCATTTTTTTTTCATATCATTTTAGGGAATAAGCCCAAAATGAGGCATATCAAAGGCTCAAGTAGACTACAAAATAGGGATTAAACTCTTACCGTTGAAAATTTTTTGGGGCCACAGAAGTTTTGACGGAGCTGATATTTGTGTTTTCTATTCATCGCAGTCTATGTGGGAGTGTTTGGGGCATGGGTTTAAAGGAGATTAGGTAGGAGTGGGTTTTAATATCCCATGGATCATCCTAATGTCGTTTTGAGACTCGGTTGTGAAGCCTCTTCTTAAAATCCACGCCTAGGTTGAGGATTTCCGCATTCCTACTTTGGTCGGTGTTATGTAGACCCCACCATGATGTATGTGTTTTACGGACGCGGGACACGGATCAACCAATTAGACATCGGTAGACAAATCATGTTGGAAACACGAAAGGGCTATAAAAATAAATCATGACAAGATTACTCTCTGTTAAAAGTTTCAGTAGAGGAGCTTGGGCTAGATTATAAAAACAAACCATGCAATTGGGCTAGATTATAACAAGTCCATAATTGTAAAACTGAATCGGAACTGAACCGGTTTTTTATGGTCTGCTTCCAATTCGGCTCTTGGTTGCAAACGGTCTAGTTTCGGTTCTGGTTTTCTTGAAATTGTTAGGAACGGTTCGCTTCCAATTTTATCCTAAAGTTAGACCGAACTAAACCATGTGCACTCTTATACTATCTTTGGATGGTTAAGCTTTAGTTATTGGTGACGGAGGGAAGTGATGATGTCGATCACCATCTACTTCAGGAGATAACTACTTCGAATCCACGAAGCTCTTTGTACTCTTTATTGAGCTTCCTCAAATCCACAATGGATAAAAGCATAAATAATTCCTAATAAATTCAAAATAACTCGATTGATCATTAACAAAAATAAAAAAGATCAGAACGGATTACAACTCTTTAAATAAGGAATTCAAACCTAAGATGGAGTTTTAGACTTAGACTCCAACTCAAACATACTAAAAATGTGACTTACTATAACTAGTCGAGTTCATGCAAGACTATACTTTCTGGCACGGTGCAAGACTGGCACTTAGTCGAGTTCATGCAAGACTATACTTTCTCGCCGTTATAAAAGTCTCCTGTGGAAAGTTTAACACACAAGTGGGGTATGGCCCATCTTCTTTTCTCATGCAAGTACGTACTTTCTCACCGTCATAAAAATCTCTTGTGGAAAAGTTAAACACACGGGTCAGGTATGGCTCATCTTCTTTTCTCTTGACGGATAAAATTCTTTGATTTTTTTTTTATAGGAGAAGATGGATGGGAATGTCTAAAATGAGAAATATATATTAATTCTGTGAATAGTAAAGGTGGCAATGGATCAGGTTAAACTCATATAACAGGCCAAGCATTCCAGACCGAACCCGACCTGCAACCCATTACACAAGGACCCTGACTTAGCAGCCTACTTAATAGTCATAAAAAAGTAGAGTCATTTAATTAATTAGAATCACAGCTAACTCAACCTGATCTAGCATGACCACACTATTGTTTCCTGTGGTGTGGTCCACCTGAGACTTGGATCTTCTTCATTTTTGGGATCTTGCCCTAAAATGAGCTGTCAAAATGGACGGATGGCATAGATGTAAGGCACATATATCACGGTGGCCCCACTGGAGCTGTCCGTCATCTTTTCAACACAAGATAGGACAGATTTTTTGATAATCTGCAAGAGTATGATGGTCCATCTGCAGGTACTTGGAAAATATACCATGTATATATGGCTCATCGCCTATGAATTGGATTGGTTAAGCCATCCTAAATTCTAATTAACAGATTTTGGTTCATTGAATTTGGACCGTCAACTATTTCCGTTTTGGTTGTCCACTAAATATCCAATAATTTTCTAATTAAAGAATCCATTTACTTGTCTAAATTAAGTATTGTATTTGGATGGTTTAAATATAACTAGCTCAATGCCATGTGTGTATCAACCATCTAACCTTAGCTTATCAGATAGGAATCGGATCGATTAATCCATCCTTAACTCTAATTAATGGACTTTTTGTTCATTGAATTTGGAATCTTAACTATTTTTAAATTTGGACTTTCTATTAAATGTCAAATGATCATGTAAATTAAGGCCCAAAATTTGGATGGTCTAGCTTCGGTTACTTAAATCCATCCTTAGTGCGTGTTTATCAACCATCACACACTGTTTGAGAGACGAAATTTCCAGGCAGCGTGGATGACTGGCACTGGATCCATGCTGCTTGTCATAATCAAAGTCTCTGTGGAATGTTGAATAGTTTGGAATATAGCGCATCTTCTTGACGGTTCTCTTGAGAGGGAAATTTCCTTGATTTGTCATTGGAGAAAATGGATGGAAATGTCCAAAATGAAAAGGCTAATTCTGCGTGGCCCAGGGATGCCAATGGGTTGGGTTCTGGTTTTTGGGTCAGCACAAGCTCAACCCATTTATGAAACGGGCCAAAAAGTCTGGACTGAACCAGACCCAAGACCTATTTTCCTAGGCCCAAACCAACCCACCTAAAAGGTCATGCCACCGTATTCATTTAATTATAGGCATGGGGCTCAAACAAGCCAGCCTAACCTAAGCATGATTATATTTGTGTTTAAGGATGGAATTCGTGTTGAATGATATGCCATACCTGGTCAAATATTAATTAGTGGATAGACATACATACATGTACCTGGTCAAATATTAGTGGATGCATACATACATACATGTAATAAATACATACATACATACATACATGTACCATATTTAGATTTTGGGCCAGGTTAGGTCAGGTCATTTGGCCCAGCTCATTGAAAAGCCATCTATGCGATGGTTTGTATGGTTTGTAGGGTTCAACCAAGCATAACCAGTTAACTGGCCACATTTTCCAGTACCCATTTAGCTTGGCACAAACCCTACTTCAAAAGCTGATTGGGGTAATGGACCTGCAGGCCGCCCCAATCCATTTCCAACCCTAGTGTGGATGGTACTATATCCCTCCCATGCCTACCCTTTGTTGGGGTTAAGTATGGAGGAAATTAGAGTTGGGTTCGGGTTGGGCTCCACGGGTTGGAGTTCAGGTCAGGTCTTGTTGCTGGTTAGGTCCTTTCGAGATCAGCTTGGGCTCAGGTTGAACCTCAACCCAACCCAGCTACCTGAGTTGAGCTGCTAATTATGTTAGATAAAGTAATCTTAAATATTACTAGGAGTGGATAGAAAATCTGTGGTTCATAACACCAACATCTGCTCAAATACATCTACTCAGGAAGATTTCTCAATGGGAAGTAATCTTCTAATGTATCTGGATCTGTACGGTGGATTAGTTGGTTTTATAATTCAAACAATTGCCCTGATGGACCCCTCTTGTACAGGAATACCCAACAACCTATTATCAGGCAACTGTAGAAGGGTTAGAATCGTATCCTGTTGGAAGAATTTTTTTAAATAGTCCATTTACAGGGCACTATGATTCAAAGATTAATAAATACGATCTATAGCCCCACATTTATGGAATAAGGCTTGGATCATAATTCCTCGTAAATTAAAGAGCTAGCCAATTATGTGATGCAAGATCAAGGTGACTATTTCTTTATACTGGTCCCATTTTTCAGTAATCTGATCACGTTGTGAACCATGCCCCCAATAGACCAATGCCAATTGAAGGTACAGATGGTGCTGATAAACTTGTTTCTTTGAAAGAAGGATATAAGGAATGATACAGAGAAGCCTCTTATGGCTACTCCCTTGATATATATTACCCTCCGAGTGCCAATGTGGCACGTTTGTACTAAATCTTGAACATTCATAAAGTGGGACGTTTGTTTGTCCTAGATCTTGTTTTGGGCCAGCACAAGCCCAACCCATTTATCAGATGGGCCAAAATGCCTGGACTGAACCAGACCTATGACCCATCTTCCTAGGCCCAACCCAACCCAACCCAACCCAACACATCATGGTGGAGCCCAATAGAGGTTTGACACCAGCTAGCTGGCTGGTGTTTGGGTCACCATCCAAACCGCTTGCCATTGGGGCCAACCATGAAGGCAATCCAATTTAGAGGCAAAGGCCAAATGTAATGAAGATGATATTAAATTACATGGAAAAATGCCACTCGATCCCCGTCTTTTAGCTATAATCAAAGTCTATTGTGGATGGTTGAATAGGGATGAATGTAGGCCTAAAGCTGGACACAAACAAAGCCTGCTTGAATTGGTTTGATAAAGCTTGTCTTGGATTGGTTGGAATAGAAGCTCAAATCAAATCAAGCCTCTTTTTTTTAGTTAAAAAAAAAAAAAAAAAAAAAAAAAAAAAAAACCAAGCTCATAATAGGGCATTGTTGGCTCGGCTCGACTTGATTTACCTCGGTTTCATTCAACTTAATTTGGCTTGTAGATTGTATACACATTGTTTATTTTGGTATGATTCACTTGAGCTTTGAATATATATAATTTAATTTTGGGATCATGTCCTAAAATGATATGTGCAAATGGATGGACGGAATGGATAATACATATACATGATGACGTGGATATAAAATACATAATACATATTCATGAATGCACACTATTTCGTGTGGTTTGGTCCACTTGAGCTTTGGATATGATTTAATTTTGGATCAAGTCCTAAAATGATATGTAAAATGGATGGACGGCATGGATAATATATATACATGATGGTGGGCCCATAAAGTTTACTCATTACGGTAAAGTGGGATTCAAATTGGCGGGTGACTTCAACACCCACCATCTAGGCCGTAGATGGTGTCAAAGCACTATGGGCCCCATCATGATATATGTGTTTTATCCAACCGTTCATTAAATTTTCTTTTAAAAAAAAAAAAAAAAAAAAGAACTAGCCCCTGTTTGAACTTTGCTCGATTCAGCTCGACTTGAATATTTATTTGGACCAAACCAAAGCAACCTCAAGCTCATACAATTTGAAACAAACCAAGGTCAAAAAGTAAGGATGGACTCGAAGCTCTGCGTTGAAAACTTTTTGGGCCACAAAAGTTGTGTATGAAGTTGATATTTGTATTTTCTGTTATCTAGGACTTTGGGACCTAGTAAACAGGTTATATAACAAACAAACATTACAATGAGCCTTGACAAGTTTTTAATGGTGGGTGTTTAATTAATTATGTTTTCTTGTATCGTTGTCAGCTCATATAAAATGATATGAAAAAATAGATGAATGGTGTGGATAAAACACATATTATGGTGGGCTCACCTAGCACCGCCTAATAGACACCTTGCTGGCAGCATTAGAAGACAATCCCTCCTTACAGGAACTTCCTGTGGTTCAGGAAGCATCCCTCTTTATGCTGAGTTATTTCATACTTCAGTGGAGTGTGATTCTTGAGTTATTTAATACTTTGTTGAAGTGTGATGCTTGATACTCATCCATCATCTTATTTGATACCCTGGATGATTCCATCTTTTCAATTTGCATCTGAAGATTAAATGGCTAAAAAGAGAAATAAGTGTTATAATATCAGCATAATGTTCTAAAGTGCAGAGGCGAGAAATAGATGAATGGTGTGGCTAAAAAGAATCTCACTGTCTCAGTCGTCCACAAATCAAATCAGGTGATCACTATAAAAATTAAGGTGCTCAATTCTCCTTTAACTTTCTATATTTCTATTGTGTATGCAAAATGTTCTAAAGTGCAGAGGCGAGAATTATGGGCAGATCTGATCTCCATGGCCTCGCGCATAACGGGCCCATAGGCAGTGGGAGGTGATTTCAATACGGTCATATCCACAGCAGAAAGACAAAGCAACAGAAATCAGGATCTGGGCAGCTACACGGAATTTGCGGATACCATAGCTTTCACTAGTTTGTTGGATGCGGGATTCAGCGGTAACAGGTTCACTTGGAGCAATAATCAACCCGGAAACGCCTGGGTCTGGGCTCGTTTAGACAGGGTTCTATGCAATGGCTGTTGGATCAATGTTTTCCCTCGTTTCCAAGTCAAACATTTACCACGTGTAAACTCTGATCATTGCCCCCTGCTCCTTTTCCCACCTGCAATGCAAAACTCTCCTAAATCTTTCCATTTTCAGCGTATGTGGACCATACATCAAAACTTTTCCAAAGTTATCTTGCAGGCGTGGAGAGAAGATCTGTCGGATCAACCAATGACAAATCTAATGCTCAAATTACGGAAAGTTAAACATCATCTGAAAGTATGAAACAAGACAGTTTTTGGCAATATTTTCCAGCAGATCAAAACGGTGGAAGATTCCATTGCCCGTTCGGAAGCTCAAGCGCAGAAGTCACAAAATTTCAGACAGGAGGAGCTTATCGATGCAAAAAAACAACTGGACCGTCTGGATTTGGCTGAAGAAATATATTGGAAACAGAAATCTCGTAATAATTGGCTAAATGAGGGGGACCACAACACAAAATATTTTCAATTGTCAGCTACAGACAAGATTAGGAGGGCATCTATTGATGAAATTCGTTTGGATCAAGGCACCACCTTTGCAGATCCTAAGCAGATCCAAGATGAGGCGGTGCGCTATTTTTCCAAGCTATTTTCTTCGGAACGGATCACGATCCGAGATAGTATCCTGGACTCGATACCGCAGTCAATATCGGAAGCTGATAATGATTTTCTTATGAACCTTCCCTCTTTGGATGAAGTTAAAAGGGCGATCATGTCTATGCCAAGGGATAGCGCCCTAGGGCCGGATGGCATGCCAGGAGCTTTCTTTGCTAGTACTTGGGAGATAGTCGGCCCCGATATTCATAAAGCTGTGACCCAATTTTTCATTGGTGGAAAATTGCCCCGAGCGTTCACAGCCACTCTCATATGTTTGATTCTGAAGAAACCAGCCCCTAAAGCTTTTGCCGATTTCCGCCCTATCAGTCTCTGTAATTGTGTGTATAAAATATTTGCCAAAGTTATTTCTGACAGATTGGCTGTGATTCTTCCAAACATCATCTCTAAGGAGCAGGGAGCTTTCAGTAGGTGTCCGCTCAATTGCGGAGAGCGTGGTCTTGGCCCAGGAAATGATTAGGGAAATAGGTCGAAAGGTTAGAGGTGGGAATTTAATTCTTAAATTAGATATGGAAAAGGCGTATGATCGTCTGAAATGGAATTTTCTTTTTAAGGTTCTTCAGTGATTTGGTTTCTCGCATAGCTGGATTCAGATGGTGCAAAAATGCCTGACCAACAACTAGTTCTCGGTCCTCATCAATGGAACCCCTAGTGGCTTCTTCAAGTCATCAAGAGAGCTTCGCCAAGGAGACCCTTTGTCCCCGAGTCTTTTCATCCTAGTCGCGGAAGTCCTAAGCCGAGGGTTTGCCAGCCTATGTCTTAATCAGAGATGCATCCCGTTCAGACTCAAACGTGGTTGCCACTAGATCACACATCTTCTATATGCCGACGACACAGTCCTATTCTTCAACGGAGGGAGCTCTTCTATCAACGCGGTATCCGAGTTTCTATCCTCCTACCAAGAGGCGTCAGGCCAACGTATCAATTTTCACAAAAGTTGTACGCGCCTATCCTTCTCGATGTCAGCCCACAGAATCAGAAGCATTCAACGCCGAATTGGCACTCCCTGCACATCGGCTCCTATGAAAATTTGGGGATCCCAGTTTCCAAAGGCAGGAATCGAGTTGCGCTGTTCCGACCCCTGTTGGAAAAAATCGAAAATAAAATTCAGGGGTGGCAGGTGAGAATTCTTTCTCAGGCTGGCAGATGCACACTTATCAACCACGTTCTCTGTAGTATTCCCATACATGCAATGTCGTCCACATCAATTCCGTCACAGATTCTACAGCGGATGGAAGCTTGTTTTTCAAATTTTCTATGGGGCTGGCACGAAGGAAACAAGAAATGTCACTGGATTAAATGAGAGAAAGTCTCCACGCCAAAAGGGAAGGCAGATTGGGAATTAGAAAACTCAGAGATGTAATGATGGCGCTCAGAATGAAGATGGCCTGGACGGCAAAGGCGAGTTCGAGGCAAAGTCTGTGGGCAGAATTTGTTTCTTTTAGGTATGGTTCTCTCTCAGTTAATGTCGTGGGATCCAGATTCGCGCTCTCCCCCTGTGGAAGCAGATTATATCGCTCTCCCCTCTTCTTGACAGCCATCTAATATGGAAGGTGGGCCATGGATCCATGAACGTTTGGTATGAAAACTGGACAAGGCTCGGGCAGTTAGCAAATTTGATTGAGCAGCCTATCCCCAATGAATTGCGCAATCTGCCCGTCAGCGATCTGATCTCCGCTGAAGGCATCAATCCAACGTCACCTGTTTACTCTCTGCTCCCAGTGGGTATAAAAGAACATATTACCAATGTTGGTTTCTGCACATCGGACGACGAGGACTATCACATATGGCCTTTGGATCTATCAGGTTGCTTCACAGTTAAATCAGCATGGACGGTATGTAGATTTTCGGGCTAGGTTAACGAATGGGCCAAACGCATCTGGCATCAAAAATCCCAAACAAGATATCAATGTTCCTGTGGAGGCTCTTCCATCGGGCCATCCCCACGGACGACAGAATTCAGTCCAGAGGTATCGCCCTCGCTTCCAGGTGCATCTGTTGTGACAGCGAGCAGAATTTCTCCCCTCAGTTGGAGACACTGGAGCACCTTTTCTGTCGAGGGGGGATTGCTACCACCATTTGGAATGAGTTCATCGATATCTTTGCTCTTCTTAGCTAGCCTTTGTGTAGCCTTCTTTTTCTGCGTATACGATAGGTGAGGTCCAAATCTTTTTGTTTGGACCCACTTGAATGGCTGTATATCCTGTTTCATCAATGATATCTCGGTGGAAACTGTCCACCTTTAAAAAAAAAAAAAGTGTTATAATATTAGCAGCCGGGATTGGCCAATTTGGGGGATTTTAAGACGTAATCCTTGCACTGGCTGAGCTTAGCTGATAGACCAGTACAACTTGGCTGCAACCCCTTAACCAGTGACGTGGGTAGGAACCTGACCCTGGGGCCCATCTTGATGTATGCATTATATATACATGCAATCCATCTATTTTTCCGGTTTATTTGAAGGCATGGTAAAAACTTAAGGATATACAAATTTCAAGTAGACCATACCATCGGAAATAGTGATTATTGACCATTAAAAACCTTTTGTGGGCCATGAAAGTTTTGAACCTAGATGATAATTGCTTTTATTTTTATTTTTTTAATTACCGAGGTCTGTGTGACTTTTTCAACAGGTTAGATGGTCAACAAACCTTAGGGAAATTGACCGTACTCACCTCGAAGTACGTGCAAATTACCTCAAACGCTAGGACACTCCATATATTCCCTAAAGCACCTTTGACCACTTTTGGAGTTTGTTTCAGGACGAAAATGCCCTTGATCTTACTTCAGTAGTTGCACGATTTTCTAGGGACTAAGAAGTTACGTAGTATTTAATGCCAATAAAGTGATGTGTACGAAACCCTTTTTGTGCGTGGGCAAGGACTAAACTCGTGGGGCCCATATTGATGTATGTGTATAATTCATGCCGTCCATCCTTTTTACCAAGTCATTTTAGGGCCAGGGTCTAAATATCAACCTGATCCAAAGCTCGTGTGGGTCACATAATAGAAAATAATGATGATAATGGAACCTGTTGTTGAAACTTTCCAGGCTCACCGTGATGTTTGTTAGAAGTGGACACTGCCCAAGTCAGGACTTTTTGGGCCCATGCCGAGCTGGGCGACAAGATGGACGGAACAAATCTCCCCATTGTTGGCCTCAGACTATTGTACCAATGACTATCCTTTCATTTGATAGTAAAGGAAGTGAACATGTAACAACCGCGACCTGGGAAAACTACGACCCGTGTAACATGAGAATAACGACCCTTACTATATTACAATCACGACGTCGACCCTTACCACATTACAACCATGACCCAGGTATGGGTCGTGGTTGCCATGTTATACGGGTCGTGGTTTTCATGAGAAAAGAGTCGTGGTTGTCATGAGGTAGGAGTGTGGTTGGCCCGTTTTTCTTTCTTTCCCAGTGTAAGTTGCACGCGAGAGAGGAAATCGGATCAAGTACTCAGTTGGGCCCACCTTAAATGCATGTGGTCTATCCACGCCATCCATCCATTTTTTTTATATCTAATTTAAGGGGTTGAGCACAAAATTGAAGCATATCCAAAGATCAATTGGAGTATACCACGACCTTAATTTGTTGTCTTTGATCCATTTACACTACCAAAAATGGATCGTGGTTGTCATGGGTCGTAGTTGTCATGTTATATGGGTCGTAGTTGTTATGTTATATCGGTCGTAGTTATCATGGGTCGTGGTTGTCATGTTACATGGGTCGTGGTTGTCATGGTCGTGGTTATCATGTTATATGGGTTGTGGTTGTTATGTGGTAAGGGTCGTAGTTGTCATGGGTTGTGGTTGTCATGTTATATGGGTCGTGATTGTCATGTTAAATGGGTTAGTTATTGATGTAGAGCGGGTCGCGGACAATTACATGGCAAAGATGGATCAGAAAAGGCCCGGTCAGCGACAGAAATGATCTGGACCATCAGACCTTAAATCAGGCGTATCTCGCAATCCGGGATGAGTTAGCCGACGAAAAATATATGATTTTGGGGTAGAACGAGCTACTTTAGCCAACCAACCCAGCTACGTCGGGTGGCGACGCTCGGAATTGTGAGAAACCCCTGATTTGACGGTCGTTTCCCTGTTTCAATTTCATTTTTACTATAAATAGTAAGTTTTAATTTGCTTATAACTCTTCATCCGTCGGGCTTTAGGAGTTGCGCCCAACGTGAAAAGAGCTTAGAATAATTAGGAGAACGGGTTGGTGAAGCCAAATAGGACACTTACTATTTTTGGCCGAAAACCTTGCGCACTAGTAGACATCACGACCGTCTATAAATAGTAAGTTTACTATTTATAGTAAGTCGCGAATTCTAGGAGTCCTAGTTGTAGTTTGATTCTGATTTCTTTCCCATTGCTTAGTACCCTTATTTAAA
This sequence comes from Magnolia officinalis, assembly GCA_021015155.1. Taxonomy (NCBI): domain Eukaryota; kingdom Viridiplantae; phylum Streptophyta; class Magnoliopsida; order Magnoliales; family Magnoliaceae; genus Magnolia; species Magnolia officinalis. The sequence continues at coordinate 51,975,404 of JAJHSJ010000018.1, forward strand.
GGGTTGTGAACTCGTTTTTATGGATTCATTAAGCTATTTCGAATTTATTTAGAATTTATTTATATTTTTCTGCTCTCTTTTCTCGTGGATTCGAGAAGTCTCTGTGAGGAGTCCAGAGAAGTTCCGTGGATTCGGAATAGTTATCCTCTTAAGGAAGACGGTGCTCGACCTCACGTCCTCCCCTACGTCAGTTTGGTATCAAAGCGAGGTTTCTCCTCGGGTCGATGGCTTCTAACGACGGGTCGGGCAACAATCCCATAGGCGGTGCTCCAGGAAATTTTCCTTTAACGGCGGCAACTTTCAAGCAGCGCAGCAAGAGAATCGACAAGCCATGCAAGGGCTGCAGGCTTCCATGGACCGCATAGCGAATCTCTTGGCAGAAACCCTAGGGCAACTCCGTGTTTCTGGTGGTAATCCTCCACCACCAATTGCTGAAACCCGTAATCGCCTTGATCGCAGGATAATACCAGCAGTGCATCCAAGGACCGTCCCTGAGGACGGGGGTTCCAGTGAAGAGGAGATCGATGACGTGATCTTCCAACACCCCAGGCAAGGCGGCGATCGGGTAGATCGAGACTTCAAGATACGGGTTGATATTCCTAACTTCAATGGCCAGCTACAAATTGAAGATTTTCTCGATTGGCTTTCTAAAGTTGAGCGATTTTTTGACTATATGGACATCTCTGAAACAAAGAAAGTCAAGCTTGTGGCCTACAAGTTGAAAGGAGGAGCTTCAGCTTGGTGGGAACAACTGCAACTCGCATGAACCAGGCAGATGAAAGCACTAATCCGCACATGGCAGCGAATGAAGCAGCTACTACGTGCCTGATTGCTCCCTAGCGATTACGATCAGGTATTATTCCAACAATACCAAAATTGTCGACAGGGTAGTCGGTCGGTGAGAGAGTACGCAGAAGAATTTTATCGCCTACTGACGCGCAACGATTTGGTCGAGACTGAATCGCAGCAAGTCGCCCGATTCAACGGTGGATTGCGTATGGCGATCCAGGATCGGGTCCAGATGCAGTCCGTCTGGACGATGAATGATGTGATCAAGTTGGCTACTCGGGCAGAAGCGCAACTTGAACGTTCTAACACACGGGCCTATCCTACTGCGAGGATCACTGCTGCAGGTCCACCCCAGGGAGCTCCACAGCCTAAGGGGAAGGAGCCCGTAGGAGCACGCACTCAACCTCCTACGTCTGAGAACCGAGATCAGGGAAGCGGGCAAGCTAGACCCCAAAGGGGCGTATCGACTGCCGCTGGTCCAAGTACAATCCCGAACCCTTATGCTCGGCTAAGGCCCAACAACTGCTATCGTTGTGGCCAGCCCGGCCACCTGTCAAATACTTGTCCCCAACGAAAAGTGGCAAACCTCGCGATTAATGATGGTAGTGCTGATAACGCTTATGAAGATCCAGATATTGAAGAACAGGAGCATACCGCCGAGGATGAGGTAGATGATTCAGATTGGGTTCAGCAAGATCATGGCGAGTCGCTCGTCGTGAGGCGGCTATTATATGCGCCAAGAAAAGAAGTGCATCCACAGTGGCATAACATCTTCCGCACTAGGTGTACGGTGAATCGAAAGGTTTATGACGTGATCATTGACAGTGGAAGCAGCGAGAACATCGTCTCCAGGGGCATGGTGGAAAAATTGCAATTGAAAACAGAGCGTCATCCCTCTCCATATACAATCGGTTGGATCAAGAAGGTCAGTGAAACAAAGGTAACTGAACAGTGCACCATATCTTTTTCAATTGGCAAACATTATAAGGATGAAGTAGTATGCGATGTGGTTGACATGGAAGCATGTCACATACTACTCGGTCGACCCTGGCAATCTGATCGTGACGCCACTCATAAAGGGCGAGATAACATATATATCTTCGTCAAGGATAGCCAGAAGACCATATTGGCCCCTATGGATCCAGAAGGACCACCTGAAACTTCTAAAGTGGAGGGTCGTTTTCTCTTAACCATTCGGGACTTCGTGGAAGAATCCAAAGAAACAGGACAGACTTATGCATTAATTGTAAAAGGGGAAGAACTCGAGCCTACCATCATCCCTAAAAAACTAAGGCCCTTGTTACATGAATTCCAAGAAATCTGGCCCGAGGACCTTCCCGATGGGTTACCCCCTATGCGAGATATCCAACACCATATCGACCTTGTCCCTAGGTCCAGTTTACCTAATCCGAATGAGCCCGAATGAGTGTGAGATTCTGCAGGGACAAGTGGAGGAACTGATTCGTAAGGGTCTTATTTGAGAAAGCATGAGCCCATGTGCTGTACCAGCTTTGCTAACTCCAAAGAAAGATGGGAGTTGGCACATGTGTGTCGACAGCCGGGCCATCAACAAGATCACCATAAAATACAGGTTTCCTATACCATGGTTGGATGATATGTTGGATATGCTAGAGGGCGCAAAAATATTCTCTAAATTGGACTTAAGGAGCGGCTACCATCAGATTCGAATACGGCCGGGTGATGAGTGGAAAATGCCTTCAAGACCAAGGAAGGATTGTACGAATGGATGGTCATGCCTTTCGGTCTTTCTAATGCGCCTGGCACATTCATGAGGTTGATGAACCAAGTTCTGAAACCTTTCATTGGGCGTTCGTTGTGGTTTATTTCGATGATATTTTGATATACAGTCAAGATGAAACCACCCATATGGAGCATCTCAATAAGGTCCTTCAACTGCTCACTGAAAATAAACTGTACCTCAATTTTAAAAAGTGTAGCTTCATGACTGATAGCCTATTGTTTCTGGATTTTGTGGTTACATCCACGGGCATTCGAGTGGATGAGGAAAAAGTGAAGACAATCAGAGAATGGCTGGTTCCCAAAAATATTCACGAAGTAAGAAGTTTTCATAGACTAGCGACATTCTATCGTCGGTTCGTGAAAAATTTCAGTAGCATTGTGTCACCGATCACAGATTGCATGAAGAAAGGGCAGTTTCAGTGGACTGACGAAGCCGACAGGAGCTTTGCCGAAATCAAGCGCAGATTATCCACGACCCCGGTTCTTGTACTTCATAACTTCGACAAACTGTTTGAAGTCGAATGTGATGCCTCATATGTCGGGATTGGGGGAGTTTTGTCTCAAGAAGGTAGGCCGGTAGCCTTCTACAGTGAGAAACTTAGTGATGCACGCAAGAAGTGGTCTACATATGAGATCGAGTTGTACGCGGTGGTCCAGGCACTGCGACACTGGCGACATTATTTGATTCAAAAAGAATTCATACTTTACACGGACCATCAAGCCCTCAAGTTTATTAATAGTCAAGCTAACATTAATCGTGTGCATGCTAGATGGATCTCATTTTTGCAGGAATTCACATTCGTGCTAAAGCATAAGTCAGGGCAACAGAACAAAGTAGCCGATGCGCTGAGTCGCCGTGCAACTTTGTTAGTCACTATGAGCAATGAAGTTGTCGGGTTCGATCGCCTCAAAGACATATATGCCGACGACGACGACTTCAAGGACCCATGGGTTAGATGTCAGGAAGGTCACCCCGGTGACTTACATATACAAGACGGGTTCCTTTTTAAGGGAAATCGACTTTGTATCCCAAAGAGTTCGCTAAGGGAACAGATAATCCAAGAGTTACATGGAGGTGGCCTCAGTGGACACCTTGGGCGAGACAAGACGCGAGCTCTTGTAGAAGAATGGTATTACTGGCCGCAATTGGTATGTGATGTGGGAAAGGCAGTCCAACGCTGTTATATTTGTCAGACTTCCAAGGGGCAATCTCATAATACGGGCCTCTACACCCCGTTACCCGTGCCTGACGGCCCTTGGGAGGATTTATCTATGGACTTTGTGCTTGGTCTCCCACGAACACAACGCGGCATGGATTCGGTGTTCGTGGTAGTAGATCGTTTTTCCAAGATGGCGCACTTTATTCCATGCAAGAAGACTCTCGATGTAACACACGTGCCGAATTTATTCTTCAGAGAAATTGTGCGGCTACACTTGGTTCCCAAGACTATTACTTCTGACTGCGACACAAAGTTCATAAGCCACTTTTGGCGGACTTTGTGGACTCGATTCGATACACACCTTCAGTTCAGTAGCGCGTACCACCCACAGACTGACGGTCAAACTGAGGTTGTGAATCGCACATTGGGAAACCTCCTTCGATGTATTTCAGGAGAAAAACCAAAGCAGTGAGATTTGGCCTTGTCTCAAGCAGAGTTTGCATTCAACAACATGGTAAATCGCTCGACAGGAAAATCCCCGTTCCAGGTTATTTACGGACGAGTACCTCGCCATACACTAGACTTGGTCCCTCTGCCCAAGCTCCCAAGCATGAGCATTGCAGCAGAACATATGGCAGACAAAATCATGGGCATTCATGCGGAGGTACAGAACAAGCTACATGCCTTGAACGAAAAGTACAAGGAGCAAGCGGACAAGCATCGGCGACAGAAAGTGTTCGAGGTGGGCGACCAAGTAATGGTCCATCTGCGCAAAGAAAGATTTTCGACCGAACGTACAACAAGTTGAAGAATAAAAAGATTAGACCGGTACCAATCATTCGAAAGATCAATGACAACACTTATGTTGTTGATCTTCCGGATGATATGGCGATCTCACGAACTTTCAATGTTGCGAACCTGACTGAGTATCATGAACCAGCGCATAATGATAACTCGAGGACGAGTTCTTTTGAAGTGGAGGAGACTGATGTAGAGCGGGTCGCGGACAATTACATGGCAAAGATGGATCAGAAAAGGCCCGGTCGGCGACAGAAGTGATCTGGACCATCAGACCTTAAATCAGGCGTATCTCGCAATCCGGGATGAGTTAGCCGACGAAAAATATATGATTTTGGGGTAGAACGAGCTACTTTAGCCAACCAACCCAGCTACGTCGGGTTGTGATGCTCGGAATCGTTTCCCTGTTTCAATTTCGTTTTTACTATAAATAGTAAGTTTTAGTTTGCTTATAACTCTTCATCCGTCGGGCTTTAGGAGTTGCGCCCAACGTGAAAAGAGCTTAGAATAATTAGGAGAACGGGTTGGTGAAGCCAAATAAGACACTTACTATTTTTGGCCGAAAACCTTGCGCACTAGTAGACATCACGACCGTCTATAAATAGTAAGTTTACTATTTATAGTAAGTCGCGAATTCTAGGAGTCCTAGTTGTAGTTTGATTCTGATTTCTTTCCCATTGCTTAGTACCCTTATTTAAAGGGTTGTGAACTCGTTTTTATGGATTCATTAAGCTATTTCGAATTTATTTAGAATTTATTTCTATTTTTCTGCTCTCTTTTCTCGTGGATTCGAGAAGTCTCTGTGAGGAGTCCAGAGAAGTTCCGTGGATTTGGAATAGTTATCCTCTTGAGGAAGATGGTGCTCAACCTCACGTCCTCCCCTGCGTCAGTTATCATATTATATGGGTCGCGGTTTCATGTGATATGACTCGCGGTTGTCATGTTATATGGGTCGTAGTTGTCATGTTATATGTTAGATCTGGCTTCTTTTTTTTTTTTTTTCATATCAAGCCTGAAGACGAACTCACCAAATGGATGAACGGTTTGGATATAACATATACCTCATGATCAAACACATATAAGTTGTTGACTTTAATACAGCAGCTATATAGCCGGTGTGACGTACACCAGCCAATCCGCTTCCTCTGATCCACGTTCGTATCCGAGACGGAAACAGATTGGCTACTCCCCACTGGTAACAGCCCCGTGGCGGGTGGTTGGTGCTATGTGGGCCCACCATGATGTATGTCTTACATCCATTCCGTTCATCTATTTTTACAAATTATTTTAGAGTTTTATACCAAAAATGAGAGGGATATAAATCTCAAGTGGACTACACCACAGGAAAACAATGGTAATTGGATAACCACTACCCATGACAACCACGACCCATCTAACAGGACAATTGTGACCCATATAACATGACAATTGCGATACACGACCGCGACCCATATAACAGGATAACTGCGACCCATATAACAGGACAACTGCGATCTATACAACTGCAAACCATATAACAGGAAAACTGCGACCTATATAACAGGGCAACTGCGACCACGACCCGTATAGCAGGATAATTGCGACCCATATAACAGGACAACTGCGATCCATACAACTGAGACCAATTATATATATACTATATTGGCGTTGACATATTCTGTGAGTCCCATCATGAGGTATGTGTTATATCCAAACCGTCCATTCATTTGGCAAGCTCATTTTAAGAACTTGGACTAAAAATAAGAAATATTTAACTATCAAGTGGACCACACTGTAAAAAGTAGTAGGGGATTGAACTTCTACCAATGGAATCTTTTTGGGGTCACCGAAGTCTTTGATCAATATGAAATTTTGTTTTCCTCTTTATTCAGGTCTTTGTGACCTTATGAGTAAATTGGATTGAAAATAAACGTTATGGTGGGCCCTACGAATTGTTTAACAGTGAAAATCATTATCTCCGTTGTTATTTGTGGTGTGGTACATATGATCTTTGGATATGATTTATTTTTTAGATAATGCTAAAAAATGATCTCTAAAAATAGATGAACGGTGTAGATATAATAAATACATCACTGTGGGCCCCGTGCCTTTGATCTACTTTGAACCGTTCGTACAACTCAGAGCTCCAGGAGCGTCGTACTCGCACGACACGTCTCTATTGCAGTAGAGACGGATTGGCTACTCCCCAGGGAAGCGGATTGCATACGCTAAGCCTACTGAGTAAACTATGTGGGGCACAACATGATGTATTTATTTTATCCAATCCATAGATACATTTTATAATTTAATTTTAATAAATAGCACAAAAAATAAAGCATATACAAAACTAAAGTGGAGCACACCACAGGGAACTGTGCGAATTGAACATCTACCGTTGAAAAATTCTTTGGCTGGACAGACGTTTTGGATCAAGCTGATATTTGTTTTTTCCCTTCATCCATGTTCTTGTGATCTTATGAACAGTTTGGATGACAAATAAACGTTACTGTGGTCCCTGGAAGGTTTCAACGGTGGAAATCATTATTTCCACTGTTTCCTGTGGTATGGCCCACTTGAGTTTGGATATATTTCATTTTTTGGGTCAACCACTAAAATGAGATTAAAAAACGAATGGGCGGCGTGGATAAACCACATGAATTCACGGTGGGCCTAACAAAGTTTACTCAGTACGATAAAAGCGTACTGAATAACTCAGTATGCAATCCGATTTCACTCCCCATGGGAACGGATTGGCTACTCCCCCTGACACCACCCATTGGCTGGTGGTCGGTGCTCTGTGGGGCTCACCATGATTGATGTGTGTCATCCATACCGTCCATATATTTTTATATATCATTTTATGATATGATAAAAAAAATGAAGTATATCTCTTTCTCAAGTGGACCACATTACAGGAAATAGTGTTGAATGAATTTTGACCTTTAAAAATGTTTTGGGACCATAAAAGTTTTGGATCAAGCTGATATTTAGTTTTTCCCTTCATCTGGGTCTTTATGATCCAATCAACAGATTGGATGTCAAATAAACAGTATAGTGGGCCTTAGGAGGATTTTAATGGTGGATATCCAATCATTATTGTTTTCCTGTGATGTGGTCCACCTGAGACTTATATCCATCTTATTTTTGGTATCAAGCACTAAAATGATATGTAAAAATGGATGAACAGCATGGATGAAACAAATACATCATAGTGGGGCCCATAGAGACCGACCACAGTAACGTGTATGGGGAGTGGATGCGGATTGAATACTGACGGGTTGAGTGGCGAGACGGGCTACTGAAGTGACGTCACCACTTCTGTGGGCCCAACCATGATGCATGTGTTGTATCAACACCGTCCATACATTTGGAGAGATCATTTTAGAGCATGGTCCAAAGAACTAGGTAGATCCAAGGTTGGGTAGACCCACCACAGAAAACAGTGATGAGAGTGACGCCCACCGTTGAAACCTTCCGAAGGTCCAGCATGATGTTTATTTGAGATCCCACCTGTTCATATGTTAAAGCAGACATGAAAGAAGGGAAAAAAAAACAAATATTAGCTTGATCGAAAACTTTAGTGGCCCTTAGAGCTTTTTAACGGTGGGCGTCAATCTCCCCGCTGTTTTTTGTGGTGTGGTTCTCTCGAACTTTGGATCTGATTCATTTTTTGGATCATACCCTAATATGATATTTCCAAATGGATGGACGATGTAGATGCAAAACATAAATCATAGTGTAGCCTACAGAACTTGGTGACGTCACTTCAGTGGAGAGTCACACTACTCAACCTGTAAGTAGCTAACCCACGTCTGAAGGAGTCCTAGCAAGACACGCACCTGCAATATACCTGGTGTGTACACTAGCCAATCCATTTTGGCGTACATAAACTGGACCACACTACAGAAGTGTTGGATCAAGCATATATTTATTTTTTCCTTTCATCCATGTCATTGTGATCATATAAAAATGTTTCAACGGTGAAAATCATTATTTCAACTGTTTCCTATGGTAAGGTCCACTTGATCTTTAGGTATGATTAAATTTTGGATTCAACTCCTAAAATAAGATAGAAAAACAAATGGACGGTGTAGATAGACCTCATACATTCACAGTGATACACCAGCCAATTCGCTTTGCTTTCGATGCGGATTTGAAGTTACTCGACTTACGTGTAGCTGTAGGAGTCTTCGATGAGTCCATATTCCCAAGACATCGGGAAGACTATTTTAGTAAGTCACATTACGACTTACGCATCCCAATATATGTAGAGACGAATGGTCTTATTGGGCCCATTTTGATTTATATATTTTATCCTTGCCGTCCATTCATTTTTAAAGATCATTTTAAGGAATGAACTAAAAAATGAGGCATATAAAAGGCTCATGTGGACCACACCATAGAAAGCAATGAAATTGAAAACCTAATATTGAAAACCTTTTGGGGCATGACAACCCCGACCCACATAACATGACAACCGCGACACATATAACATGATAAATACGACCCATGACAACCACGACCCATAAAATATGACAACCACGACCCATAAAACATGACAACCACGACCCACAACCATGACCAATATAACTTGACAATTATGACCCATAACAGTCACGACCGATATAAAATGACAACCACGACCCATATAATATGACAACCTCGACCTTTGCTACATGATAACCACCATTTATTCGAAGGGTCGTGGTTCACATGCACAATGGATCGTGGTTTTCATTCACAAAGGGTCATGGTTGATATTTGATCATACCCTTAAAATGACACAAAAAAAAAGATGGGCGGCATGGATTATTCATATACATCAATGTGGGCCTATTTGGGTCGTGGTTTGCATGGGTCGTAGTTGCCATGTTATATGGGTCGTGGTTGTCATGTTGCATGGTTTGTGGTTTGCAACGTGTTCACTTACTTTTATGCCAAACCATTGGTACTATAGCTTAAGGCCCATAATGAGGTGATCCGGTTCATCCACCTTGTAAGCTAGCTCATCGTGGGCCCAAAAAGTCCTGATTTGGGCAGTATCCATTTCTAACAAGCATCACTGGAAGCCTGAAAAGTTTCTATAGTCACCATTATTTTCTATTTTGTGGCCCAAACGATCATTGGATCAGGCTGATATTTGGGCCCTACCCCTAAAATGACACGACAAAAAGGATGGGAGGCATAAATTATACACATACATCAATGTGGGCCCATATGGGTCGTAGTTTGCATGGGTCGTAGTTGTCATATAACATGACAACCACGACCCATATAACATGACAACCGCGATCCATATAACATGACAACTACAACCCAGTTAACATGACAATCACGATCTGTATAACATGACAACCACAACCCATGACAACTACGACCCTTACCACATAACAACCACGACCCATATAACATGACAACCACGACCCATATAACATGACAACCGCGATCCATATAACATGACAACCGCGACCCATATAATATGATAACTACAACCCAGTTAACATGACAATCACGATCTGTATAACATGACAACCACAACCCATGACAACTACGACCCTTACCACATAACAACCACGACCCATATAACATGACAACCACGACCCATAATAACTACGACCTATATAACATAACAACCACAACCCATATAACATGACAACTACGACCCATGACAACCACGATCCATATTTGGTAGTGTAAATGGATCGAAGGCTACCGATTAAGGTCGTGGTATACTCCAATTAATCTTTGGATATGCTTCAATTTTGGGCTCAACCCCTTAAATTAGATGAAAAAAATGGATGGATGGCGTGGATAGACCACATACATTTAAGGTGGGTCCAACCAAGTACTCGATCCGATTTCCTCTCTCGCACGCAACTTACACTGGAAAAGAAAGAAAAACGGGCCAACCACACTCCTACCTCATGACAACCACGACCCTTTTCTCATGAAAACCACGACCCATATAACATGGCAACCACGACCCATACCTGGGTTGTGGTTGTAATGTGGTAAGGGTCGTGATTGTAATGTAGAAAAGGTCGTAGTTCTCATGTTATATGGGTCGTGGTTGTCATGGGTCATAGTTTTCCCAGGTCGCGGTTGTTACATGTTCACTTCCTTTACTACCAAATGAAAGGATAACCATTGGTACAATAGTCTGAGGCCAACAATGGGGAGATCCGTTCCGTCCATCTTGTCGGCCAGCTCGGCGTGGGCCCAAAAAGTCCTGACTTGGGCAGTGTCCACTTCTAACAAACATCACGGTGAGCCTGGAAAGTTTCAACAACGGGTTCCATTGTCACCATTATTTTCTATTATGTGACCCACACGAGCTCTGGATCAGGCTGATATTTAGACCCTGGCCCTAAAATAACACGGTAAAAAGGATGGACGACATAGATTATACACATACATCAATATGGGCCTTACGAGTTTAGTCATTTTCCACTCGCAAAAAGGGTTCCGTACACATCACTTTACTAGCATTAAATACTACGTAACTTCTTAGTTCCTAGAAAACCGTGCTACTACTGAACGAAGGTCAGGGGCATTTTCGTCCGAAACAATCTCCAAAAGCTGTCAGAAGGCCCTTTAGAGAATATATAGAGTATCATGGTGATCGAGGTAATTGACCCAAACTTCGAGGCGAGTACGGGCAATTTCCCCAAACCTTATAACCTTATGATAGACCTTTGGAAGTTTTTAATGGTGGGCATTCAACAACCACTGTTTCCGATGTGTGTGGTCCACCTGAAATTTGTATCTTGTTAATTTCTGAAACCATGCCCTAAAATAAGCTGGGAAAACACATGGATGGCATGGATATACAATGCATACATCAAGGCGGGCCCTACAGTCAACTTCTCATCCACATTGTTGATTCCATGAGTCGCAGCCAAGTCGTGCCCCCTCACAAACGGCTTGATCAGTGAACATGTACCCAGCTATAAAAACTAAAGAGACTGCAGTATAATTGCATGTCTCAGAACAACCGAAGCATGTTTAGAGCCCTGCCGAATTTCACACGCAAGCACACGTGCCATCATGGCACATGTGTTGGAGATGCAATCTTTCTATTATGTTGGACAAGCCAATTAGATAAGGGTGAGATCTACTCCGGTCATTAGATGTGTAATACCACATTAGGAATGGGTGAAAACATCCTGCTGACCCTTGATTTAAGTGGGCCACACCAAGGGAAAAGGTGGAAGAGAGATGTTCACCCTTAATATTTAAAGGGCCCACTGTGATGATTATATATAAAATCCACTCTAACCCTTAGCTAGCATATCAAAACCTAGGCCTAGGTCAAAACATTAGGCCCATCACTTAATAAAGTGGGCTATATGAAGGGAAACAATTTGGACAGTGTGTATGCCCTGTACACCGTTTTCAATCTTGTAGTCCACTGGGAACATGAATGGACTAATGTTTGCGCCATTGACCTAACATGGTGTGATACACTAGTTAGTCAAGGTTGATCTAACAAAAATACTAAGGTGGATCCCACTCAAGCTGCTGCCATGTTTTTTCAAAAGTCATGACAAATAATATGTCACGCTTCGAAATTCAAAACTTGAGTATAGCGACTCTAATTTCGAGTTTGAGGGTGTGAACTATAACTTCATGTATTCATTCATCACATTTATATTCAGATCATCATCCATCCAAATCAAATCATAATTAAACCATTCCAATCGAATTTAAATTTTAAATTCAAATTCAAAATTAAACTTTCATTATAGTTCTGGTACTATTATAATTTCCTCTCACTTCTCACTCTTGATTTATTACAATTCTCAAATAAAATAAGATATCTTAAGTCTAGACTTGAATGGAAGTATCCATCCAAATACTCTTCATCTTTAGCTCCCCTCTCATCCAGTAAACCTGCATATATTACTAATTTGGAAAGCTCAAAGTCTAGTGAGATCATATCCACTACTAGCTTGAAATATATTCGATGGAGGCAAGTAAAAAACAACTTAGTACAGTTCAAGGAAAGATATTATGAATTCAAAATAAACGTGATAGAGATAGATAAAACATATAAGAAGATATCATGTCATGATTGAATAAGTATGATATCATGGCGCATGAATTATACATGTAATGTAAGTCATCTTAGGTATGATCTCTCAGGGAACCCTGCTCGATTATCCCACTGCAATCATCATCATTGCCATAAAGTCCAAGGGAATCCCCACTCGATTATCCCACCGCAATTATCATCATTACCATAAAGGCCAAAGAAACCCCTTCTCCGTAATCTCAAAACAATCATTATCCTTGCCATAAAGGCCAAAGGAACCCTCATTTGATCATCCCACCATAATTTAAACTATAATAAATATAATGCATTCTATTATGAGGTATACGATTCAATCATCAAGCACTCCATGGATTCCATACAAGTCCAGCAAAACCATGCATACAAGTTCAAGTACTCACAATCATGATACATGTAAATATATACAAGAATCAACATTCAACGTAAAGTACACATGTTAGAATACATTAACCGTTTTTTTTTAAAAAAAAAAAATTATGAGGCAAGAATACAAGATAAATTTTGGAAATTAATACACTATATACATTAGATAAATACATTAGATTAAAAAAAGAGAGATAATGATAGGCTTATCATTAATGGTTAGAGGTGGGCATCGAGTCGAGTCGGACCGAATTGGGCCTAACTCGACTCGGTCCAAAGTTTTAAAGCCTAATCCAAACTTGATCCGATCCGGGACCAAGTCCGGGTCCTCTGACTCGATCCGATCCGTTGTATTGCTGGCCTGACCTGAACTGAGTCCGACTCGATCAGGGAAATCGAGTCAAATCGGGTAAGGTACGATTCAAATCGAATCTTCTTAACCCTAAAAGAGTTTCAATGGTAGACGTTCAATCCCCACTGCTTTTTGCAGTGTGGTCCACTTAATCTTTAGATCTATCTTATTTTTCAGCTCAAGCCTTAAAACGAGCCCGCCGAGTGGATGGACGGTTTAGATATAACACATACCTCATGAAGGGACCCACAAAACTTGCTAACGGCAGCACGCCAAACCAGCTGGGTTGGTGCGTGGTACACCTGCCAATCTGCATACCAAGGATTTTCTGCGGCCATGTATTGGGATGCTATGTAGGCCCACAGTGATATTTGTAAGAAACCCACACCGTCCATCAGTGGTGAGAGCTCATTTTAGGACATGATAACAAAAAATAGGTGGATCCAAAGCTCAAGTGTGCCGGACGAGAGGAAAAACCAAGGAAGGTGGTCATTGAATTTACATTGTTTCCTCTCGTAAGGGCCACTTGAGTTTTGGATATACTTCATTTTTGGCTGCATCTCCTAAAATGAGCTCCCAAAACGGATGGACGATGTGGATTTATCACAAACATCACGGTGGGACCCACGTATCTAGCATCCCACGCAGGAACTTTACGTGAAAGCCTGAAAGGCTTTGGTTTAAAATCCACGTCAGGGAGCTTACTCACTGCTCGAGGCACCTTGAACCACCCGCTGGTGAGAAGATGGATTGGCTACTCCTCATGCCAACATTCAATGGATGGTAAGTCGGTGCTCTGTGGACCCCACCATGATGTATTTATTTCATCCATGTCGTCCATCTATTTTTCTAGATTATTTTATGGTATTAAAAAAAAAGGAGGTATATCCCAATCTCAAGTATACAACATTATAGGAAACAATGTTCAATAAACATTGTGCAGATCGAATCGAATCGGATCGGATCAGATCGGATCCAATTGGATCGGTCCGGATTGACCATTGATCCGAACTCGATCCGATTTACGGTCGGATCTGTCTAGGCCAACTCGATCTGACCCGATCCTGGACTTGGGTTCAGGTTACCGGATCGGATCAGAAATGCCCAGCTCTATTAATGGTGAATATTTAAGAAAATGCATTAACACACAAGAAATTAAAGGATGCAAAGTCGAGGGGAACACCTTCGAGTCATAAGAAGAAGAAGAGAAAAAAGAAAAAAGAAGACTATTCCCAACATAAAAAAGCAAACTTCAAGGCAAAGATAGTTAGCTCCGAAGCAAGAGGGCTAGACCTGATTTCAAAATGGCTAGACTCAATGCTAATAGCTCATGATTACATGGTTCAAAAGAGGTGAATTGCATAAATGGAAAAAAAAAAAAATTAACAAAGAAGAATTCAAGGGAATTTGAATTGAAACGTACTAGGATATTGAAAACATGAATTAAAGATGAAATCAAACGAGTAGAGGATCACTCACCTATTCACAACGTAATTGTCTATCCCACTACAAACTCAAACTCAATTCGACTCACTTCAACTCGAAACGTCTCAATGGTGACTTAATTGCAACTTGATGTAATTAACTGGGCAAGTTAATTGGGAATCAACACATTGCTTCTCTCTCTCTCTCTCTAACCATCTTCATTGCCCTCCCTCAAATGCTTCAGAATCATGATTGAAGGAGGACTCCGGGTCGATTTTCCATAACATGTTTTGATATAATGGCTTCAACGTTGAATCTCAAATCAATTTCCATATCTAAATGTTGGGTTGATTTATGATTAATTAATGGTGATAAGATGCAGACCATATGGACCTCATCATGATCGATACGGATCTTTGGATCGACTGTTGTAACAAATTCTTCGATGGTGGTTTGTTCGGCATGAAAGAAGCAATCGTTAATGGAGAAACTTCATCCATTGGTTCTTTCCTTTGTTTAATGCTTCTAGATGATCCAGATCATCTCTAAAAAGCTTGAGAAATCAAGAAATTGAAGCTTCATAAAAGTTTTCCTGGTGGTTCATGAGTTCGAAAGTTTTTGGCTGGTAGCTGCGAGCTTCCCTAAAAGATGGGGTTTTCGGTCGTGGCGACCGGTTTCTCGGGGCTTCTTATATTTTGTCTAGGCCTTGGAAATCTTTTGAGGCTTAAGTAGATAGTTTGAAATATATTTGCTTCATAGTTTCTAAACTTTGTGCGTAACCAGATGGTGAAGAAGAAAACCTTGCATATGGTTGATTTTTGTCAAACTGTTAAAGGTTTGTTTGGATAATTTTTTAATAAGTCTTGGTTGTCCTATTCTATAGGAAATTTGTTGAAATGGGTTACTGTATCCCATTTCTTTAGGAGTACTCCAATCGTGAAACTAGTTGGTTCCTATTTCTCTGGTTAGATTGTTTATGTTTTTCTAATTAAGATGTAATCAGATCTTTAAATTAATATATTGAATTCGTCATTTAAAATATTTGTTGTGCATTTGTCTCTTTCAATATTTTAACATTTGGTATCAAAGACACGGGTTGAGGTAAAAAAAAAAGCAGCAGACTTCTTACTTGCAGCAGCAAAATCAATGGCGTTTGACAAGGTGGTCGATAACTATATCCAGCCAACCATACCTCACTTCGATGGTCACTATGATCATTGGAGCATGTTAATTGAGAATTTCCTGAGATCCAAGGAGTACTAGCATCTCATTGAAACTGGAATCTCGGAACCAGCAACTGAGGCAACAGCGAGAGCATTGTCGGATGCTTAAAAGAAAGCATTGGAAGAGCAAAGATTGAAGGACTTGAAAGTAAAGAATTATCTTTTCCAAGCAATTGATTTTTTAATCTTAGAAACAATTCTCTCTAAAGATACTTCTAAACAGATTTGCGATTATCTTAAAAAGAAGTATCAAGGCATGGCGAAGGTGAAACGTGCACAACTCCAAGCACTTCGCGCAGAATTTGAGACTCTTTGTATGAAACAAGGAGAACGTGTTTCCGATTATTTCTCAAGAACCATGGCGATCGCAAACAAGATGCACATCCATGGCGATAAGATGGAAGACGTCACCATAATCGAAATTTTTTTGCGCTCGATGACCTCGAAGTTTGACTATGTCGTCTATTCGATTGAAGAACCAAATGACATTGATGGATTCTCCATTGATGAGCTACAGAGTTCTTTGCTAGTCCATGAGCAAAAGGTGAACGGGTGCAACAGCACCACCATCAAAGAACAAGCATGGAAAGCTTCAACCTTTGTTGAATCCTCAAGTTCAAGAGGTAGAGGCTGAGGTAGATACAGAGGAAGAGGACGAGGAGGTCGAGGAAATAGAGATGGAAGCAGGCAACAGCCTAATGATCATCACACCCCAAATTCTCAAAGCAGAGGCAGCTGCTGTGATAAAAAAAAATATGACATGTCAAATATTGAATGCTTCAGGTGTCATAATTTTCGTCGTTATAGTTCCGAATGCTACACCAAATTGCTGAAAAACAAAGAAAAGGAGGAAAGGTCTAATTTTGCTGAAAACAAGGAAGAAGAAACACTCTTGATGGCATCCCATGTTAAGGAAGAACCAGAACCAAACATATGGTATTTGGATACAGGCTGCAGCAATCATATGTGTGGTAGTAAGTCATTCTTTTCCCATTTAAATGAAGAATTTCATACTACTGTTAGTTTTGGTGATCATTCTACAGTTAATGTTATTAGAAAGGGTGATGTTCGAATCAGGACTAAAGAAGATAATATTGAGACTATCTCAAATGTCTTTTATATTCCTGACCTGAAAAACAATTTGTTAAGTGTGGGACAGGTGTAAGATAAGGGATATGTAGCTACAATAAAAGAAGGTGCTTGTGAAATCTATGATTCAAAAAGGGGTTTAATTGTTCATGTTAAGATGACACCAAACAAGTTATTTCCGTTAAGACTCACGAGCATCCCAACTTGCCTTATAGCCAAAGTGAATGATCCAACATGGCTTTGGCATTTTCGCTATGGCCATTTGAATTTCAATGGATTGAAGACGCTTTCTCAGAAGAACATGGTGATCGGCCTTCCTCAGATCATTCCTCCCTCCAAAGTATGTGAAGAGTGTGTTGTTGGCAAACAACATTGTAATCCATTTCCAAAAGGAAAAGCATGGAGAGCACAAAGACCGTTGGAGTTGATCCATTCTAATATATGTGGTCCCATTAATCTAGTATCCAATGGCAAAAAGAAATATTTTATTTCATTTATTGATGATTTTTGTCGGAAAACTTAGGTCTATTTTTTGCAGGAGAAATCTGAAGCTTTTGAAGCATTTAAAAGTTTCAAAGCTCATGTGGAAAATGAAGTTGGGAGAGCGATTAAAACCATTCGTACTGATCACGGTAGAGAATACATGTCACAAGAATTTGTAAATTTTTGTGATACGCATATGATATCTGAAGGCAATTGACGACAGCCTACACACTGCAGCAAAATGGTGTATCAGAGAGGAAGAACCGAACTATCCTAAACATGGTGTGAAGCATGTTGGCAAACGGAAAATTCTAAAAAGTTTTTGGCTAGAAGCAGTGAATTGGAGCATCCATATTCTGAATCAGAGTCCCACATTAGCCGTTCAAAACATGACACCGAAGGAAGCTTGGAGTGAATGGAAGCCAACCGTTGATCATTTCAGAATCTTTGGGTGCATTGCATATGCACACATTCCAAATGAGAAAAAAAAAAAAAAAAGAAGCTCGATGACAATGGCGAAAAATGTGTCTTTCTTAGGGTCAACGACCAATCGAAAGCTCACAAGTTGTTCAATCCTATCACAAAGAAGATAGTCGCCAGCCGATATGTTGTTTTTGATGAGGAGAACACGTGAAATTGGACTGAAAAAGGCACAGGACAGTAGAAATACCTGTGAGCTTCGACGAAGAAGAGGTAGAAAAAGCAATTGATGAGCAGCAAGCACAACCAACAGATTTACTAGGTCCAAGAATAAGAAAGAGACCAGCCTGGATGAACGACTATGTAAGTGGTGATGAACTTTCTTACGATGATTCACTTGTTCACTTTATTTTATTTGCAAATAGTACTCCTCTAACATTCCAAGAAGCAATCAAAGAAACAAAGTGGCAAAAAGCTATGGAAGAGGAGATCACATCCATTGAAAAGAACAATACTTGGGAGCTGACAAATCTTCCCAAAGGGCAAAAATCCATTGGTGTCAAATGGGTTTATAAAACAAAGCTAAAGAAAGATGGTGACATTGACAAGTATAAAGCCCAGCTCGCTGCAAAGGGGTACAAGTAAGAATTTGGTGTTGATTACAAAGAGGTGTTTGCTCCAGTTGCGAGGCTAGATACTATTCGATTAGTGTTATCCATTGTTGCTCAGAATTTTTGGCTTATCCATCAATTGGATGTGAAGTCAGCATTTTTGCATGGGAAATTGGAAGAAGTCGTGTATGTTGATCAACCTCCTGGATATATGAAACAAAGTCATGAGAATCAGGTATATATATAGGCTAAAGAAAGCTCTGTATGGATTGAAACAAGCACCGAGAGCTTAGTACAGTCTTATAAATGCTTACTTTGCTAAAGAAGGTTTTCTTAAATGTCCTTATGAGCACACACTCTATACTAAACTTAGAGATGAAGGTGAGATACTTGTTGTGTACTTATATGTTGATGACCTTATCTATACTGGTAATGATAGAAACCTGTTTGATGATTTTAAGTAATCAATGATGAATGAATTCGACATGACAGATTTGGGGTTGATGCACTATTTCCTTGGTATCGAAGTAGTGCAATCGTCTGCTGGTGTCTTTATTTCACATCAAAAATATGTTCTGGAGATCTTGGACAGGTTCAAAATGAAGAATTACAATTCGGTTTCCATCCCAGCTGAACATGGTTTGAAGCTCACAAAGAATGCATCAGGGAAGAAGGTGGATGCTACTCTTTATAAGCAAATTGTTGGGAGTCTTATGTATTTGATTTCAACAAGGCCAGATATCATGCATGCTGTCAGTTTAATCAGTTGATACATGGAGAACCCAACTGAAGTTCATCTCTTAGCTGCAAGGAGAAATTTTCGTTACTTAAAAGGTATTGCAGATTTTGGAATTTTGTATCAAAAATGTGGAAAGTCAAGCTTAATTGGGTTTTCAAATAGTGATTATGCTGAAGATCTTGATGATAGAAAGAGTACATCCGGATTGGTGTTCATGATGAGTTCTAGAGCTATCTCATGTTCATCTAAGAAGCAACAGATGGTGACTTTGACGACTACTGAAGCTGAGTTTTTTGCTGCAGCATCAAGCTCCTGTCAAGCTATTTGGTTACGATGGTTACTTACCGTTCTACACGGTCAGCAGCAAGGTCCCACTTTAATATATTGTGATAATGTTTCTGCCATAAAGCTTTTAAAAAATCCAGTTCTACATGGAAGGAGTAAGCATATTGATGTGAGGTACCATTTCTTGCATGATTTATGTAAGGATGGTGTTATCAATTTGGTATACTGTAAGAGTGAGAATCAAATTGCAGACATAATGACTAAGCCCCTCAAGCCTGCTGTATTTTTAAAGCTTCAAGATATGCTTGGTGTCTGCTGAAAGAAGGAAGCAGTTTGTGATAGTGCTAATGAAGAAGAAATGAGTTGCTGAAGTTGTTTTAAACTGATGTTTTTAGGACATTCAGTTTAAGGGAGGGTGTTAGAGATTTGTTTGGATAAATTTTGGATAAGTCTTGGTTGTCCTATTCTATAGAAAGTCTGTTGAAATGGGTTAGTGTATCTCATTTCTTTAGGAGTACTCCAATCATGGAACTAGTTGGATCCTATTTCTCTCGTTAGACTGTTTATGCTTTTTTATTTAAGATGTAATCAAATCTTTAGATTAATGTATTGAATTCCTCCTTCAAAATATTCGTTGTGCATTTGTCTCTTTTAATCGTTTAACACAAACCACAAGTCATGTGAGGTTGAACGGCCTAGATTATCCGGAGGAAGCCCACAACTAAGTTCCGTTTATAAAATAAGAAAGACGAAGACAAACTGAAAAGATTTTCAATTTTCTATTCTCTTGACAGCATGCACTTAAACGACTGAAAATCTTCAAATGAACGGTCTGAATCAACTAGAGACGACTCTCCCATATCGTAGCTGGCTTACTTCTCTTGAAGCGAGGAAGTTGGAGAAGGAATTTTTTTTCAAATGCGGCTACATGCGTTGAACCCAGTTTTTGATTTCAACCTCCATGTGAGCACACATACATTGTTTTTAGACTGTATACACGCACATGTGCGTGAATGTTTTGGAGCTCGACTCACATGTGTATAGGTTTGGAGTTGAATGTAGGTTGATCTCGGGTCATGGCATCCAATGGTCCACCTATTGTGCGGGCTTGATCGTCAGAGAATGTTTCCAATAGAATGTTTTAGATCAAGTAGTTACAAACAATAATTAACATTGGATCACCTCTAAAATCAAAATTAAAGGGTCCATAAAGCTTCTTAAGGCATTAAAGCATAGAGGTACAGTTAGACTCATTGATGAATGGTTAGATTGCTGTGTATGAAGCAAGGTATACATATGCAAGTGTCGGACCCTTTTTGAATTTTGGTAAACTATAGATTAGGTAGGATTGCTCTAGGAGAGTTCTAAAACTTGGTCCAAACCGTGCTTTTTGTGAAAAATAATCTATTAGATTCATTGCTATTCATTTATAGGTTGTAATGATAGTCGTTACATGATTTTCAAGTGGCTCATTATCTATAGATATGATGTAAATTTTGATGAATGGTGAATCTTATGAGTTAGGTTTTGAAATTGATAATTTAAGGCTCAATCACATTAAGGGCCTGTTTGATTTTCCAATTTCAGTGTAAATGCCCCACAAATAGCTAATTATTACAATTTCACTTGTTTGAAATTACGACATCTTGCTTCGAAAAATGGTCCAAAATGACGGACATAAATTTGTAGGCCCCAACGTCATGTATACGACATATCTGCATTGTCCATCCATTCCACCAAAACATTTTGATGCATGCACCAAAGAATGAGGCAAATCTAACATTCAAGTAGCCCACACCAAAGTAAACAATGGGCCCAAGAAGTTTTTAATGGTGAGTGTTCGAATCCATTTTTACTATGGTGTGGTCCACTTGAACTTTGAATATACCTCAATTTTTTAGCTTGTGGATAATTTATATATATCACGGTGGGCCCTACATATATTTGCCAACATCCTTGGTTTTAACGTTAAAAAAAGTAAGAGTCAAATCACCCTAGGGAACCATGCGGTAATTACACAGTGAAATAATTATTGCCCATTTCCCATGCATTTACCTTTACTCTAAAAAATCAAACATGCCATAAGCATTGTCTGAAGTTTTATTATAATGGGGCTATTAGAAATCGACTTTCTAAGATTCAGTGTCGGATAACGTTCACTCCCTAAGTATAGGGTTGTGATGTAGTAATAAACTCGGTGAGACCGAGGTCGAATCCCAAAAGACTGAAACTTGTACATAGTCTGAAACTAAGTAGAACTAAAACTAGATTAAGATGAAACCTAAATCGTATATAATTGAGGGAAAAATGATGAAATATTTATCTAAAACTTAGAGAATTCAGAGGAAGAAAACTAAGGTGCCAAGGATCCACTTGTAGCGATTGAGAAGTTACCTTGTATTGATTCAGAGACACAACTGGAATCAGAGTCCTATCTTATCCAGTTGGTAAGAAGAGATTTGTTAGATCTCTGAATTTCTCATGGATCTAATCATCAACAGATAAGATTGGTGAAGATTTGGAAGTGATTCCGTCATCTAAACATGCATAGGAGACGATGGCAAATAACAACAATTTACCAATCTCACAGCCAATCATAAGTGAATTGTGAAGGTTAGGAAGGATTCCGTCACCCTACCATGCCCATAAGACAATGGTGAACAACAGGTCTTGCCGATGTCACAATCTCAATAATGAAAAGAACATACTTAAAGCTATCACAGATCCATTGTAACTTAAGTCACAACAACCGTGATTGGAGATAATCAATTATTTTCTTATAAAAAAAAAAAAAAAAAAACATACTTTAATAATCAAACTAGAATCTATAAGGTTTAACAAGGCATGAATCAAAACAAAGCAACCATCCTAATCACTCTACAAGCTTCACCTCTTAGCCCTAGCTAAGAGGCTTAGCCTAGCATAGACATGCTCAGCAAAACTGAAACAAGAATTAGCGAAAGAGGAACAAACTCCTCTCTCTCTCTCTCTCTCTCTCTCTCTTCACTTCCACGCCCACCAGATCCGGATGGATCTCCTCTCTCTCTTCTTTTTCTTTTATATGAGGGAACAGCCGGTGGAGAGGACAGATGTAGTCGGTGAAGAACCGACTCCCTACATATGCAGCCAAGTGAAGAATCTCCTGCCGCGCGTAAGGATTTTCGCACCGGGGAAATCAGAGATGTAATCCCCGTCTTTCTTACTTTCTGTTACAAAAAGGAAACGTCCGCTTGGGCGTTTTTAACTAAACTTCATGATGGACGGTGTGGATCGGAGAGATAGCTCGTGATGGTGGCCCACAGCAGCCCGCAAAACGCGGACAGAATCCGGTTTCCACGAACAAAGCCGCAAGAAAATGGAAATTTCCGTTTTCGTGGCTGAGGTCGGTGGGGTCCACTTAGAGACTTCACACCTCATCAGAGCCGTCCATTGGCTCTGTGGGGTTGATTTATCACATCATTCCAATTTTGAAGAGGATATGAACTTTTAGTGGGCCACCGCATCAATCAACGTCCGGAAAAAGCTCCAACACTAGCGATCTTATCTGTACGCATGGTTGCAAGGAAGTTAGAGGTTTTAGTCAGAACTCTTGTCTGGATACAATGGACGGTCCGGATCTTACGTGTGGGCTAGGGTGGTGGCCCACGGAATTGCCTCCGCACGCTCTATTTCATGCCAGAAACTGAGTCTGCGTTTCTTTTGAAGAAGAGATGGGTCGGTGGTGTGAGTGGGGTCCACAAACCCCATCGAATGAGAGACAATCACACGGTGATGGTTCAGATGTTCAATACGGCGAGGGCGATTTCTGTCAGCATTCTTGGCAACGTTTACGTGTTATATGTCAGACCATTCATCTGATTCTACTGAACGGACCAGATCGATCATGTAGATTGAGATCGTGGCCTACAAACCCATCTGCAGACGTCCTGCGCAACAGATCTGGGAAGAAGGATCTGCGGGTCAAAACGGGTTTGACCATTTCCTGGATCGGCTGCAACGCAGGTGTACGCCCGATGCGTAGTTCGCCGCATGGAGTAGGCCCACCTCATCATTTTTTGAACAATCTAATCCGTCCATCCGCTTTCCATCTAATCTAAGGGGTTTAGCCCAAGTTTGAAGTATATCCAGATGTCATTCGGGCCCCAAATCCGGATTTTAGGGGCTAATCTATCCGTTGAACTACTTTCATAAGGATCTAATGGATGAAATTTTACTTGTACGATTAATTTATGGTCCTCAGGCTATAGATGAAGTTTTGAGTCGAACGAATAGTGGAAACCCTGTGATCTTGCATTCTGGCTGACGTTCTGGCCCGTTTAACGTGACCGGCTTGGTTTTCCATATCTCTGATGTTGAAACCCATCGATCTTGGTCTCTTGGAGTCCATCTCTTGCCTTGGTGAATTCTGGGTATTAAATCCATGTTTTTAGTACCCTGTTTAATTTAGTCCAAGCTCATAAATATACCTTGCAGCATAAACACAGTTAAATTGGGCCGTTAAACAGTACCATGTTCATAAATCCACATAATAACTGGGGTCTGATATGCAATATTTGACCCTCAATAGATACGAAGAACATGTACGTCATAGAAAACTTAGGATAATTGATGACATGCTTCTAAGTGTTGGATCTAAACTATAGTAGTGTAAAATATTTCTAATTATGGTAGAATTAAGATGACGGGTTCACAATCAAGGATGATTGAGTGTAAACGGCCGAGATGAACTATTTTATCTATTTAGTGATGATGTAAAAGTCTAGATTGAAATCGAACAGTTAGTTAACTTAGTCAACCTTTAAGGAGTTATCTCAATGATTTAGATTGATGGCTAATCGAGTGGATTAAGATATATAGGCTCAAGATGTGTTGAGGCGTGTACATGTCTAAGTACACAGAAGTTGAGTCTGTAGATCAAGATCTCAATAGTAGGTTAAGTGTATATAGGTAACAGGTAAGATGACTGGATCTGATTATTATATGGATCTGTGTATGAGTGGACATGATAATATGAAGTCGATGGTTAGGTGGTCCAAAATCGAAGTGGACAATCGGATATCCTGAGTTAGTGATGATGAGTCATTTCAGTATTCGGTTCGATAACGATTGAGTTTAAGATGATGTATGAGGGTTCAAGGTTAGTGTATATGTGAGTCTAAGAGTGTGTGTATGTACGTTCATCTATATATCTTTAAAAAGAAAATTTTTACTTGCTAAATCACATACGTTTACACATGTGAGAGAGCACGCATGTATCTACTAGTGTGTACAAATTTTTAAGTTATTACATTCTACCCTTTTAATAAAAATTTCATCCCTGGAATTTACAAACATACGTATATGTTTCAGAATCTAGTGGCGCTCCTGTGTAGGCCTAACATTACCTTGACTCTTCTTTGGGATGTGGCTCTCCTTGAGGAGGTGATTCCTCGTTCTCGTATGCTAAAGCCGATTGTTCTGCAGGTGATTCCGCGTGGTAAACTATTCCTTTAGCTGAATGTTGTAGATGATCTCTTGGTTTGTGTTGATGTTGCTTAAGTTCCTCTTAGACCGTATATAGAGTGATCTATATCTAGCTTCGTACTACCTTGCTCTAAGTTTACATATTCGATTACTTTAATACATTGAACACTTTTGGGAAAGTATTTGTCATTAAATCTCTCACAAAACAATTTCTAAGTCGACACAATCCCCTCTATATATATGACAGTTACATGAGTGCCACAAGTCCCAAGTTACTGACCTGCTTTTCTAAAATTTATGGCAATAATAACTGCTTTGAATCATGATGTGATGTTGAGTAAGTAAAATAACATTATTTGGAACACCGTCCTTTGTTTTTTAGGGCCTACCATGATGTGCATGTGAGATCCACTTCGACCATTAAATGTGCAATGTTATGTTAGATCCAAGATGAAAAACAGACTGATCTGTAATTCGAGTGGGCAATACTAAGGGAAAAAGTGGTAGAGACGTTCACCCTTGATATTTATATAAAATCCACTCCAATTATTAGATACCGCACCAAAAAGTAGGGCTCAGGTTCAAAATCATATCAGGCCCATTAATTAATTGGGTGGGCCACATGACATGGTTTGGAGGGTCAATGTGCCCTTTACACCATCTACAATCATGTGGTCCACTTGAAACACAAATGGAGTTAATATTTATGTCAGAGGCCTAGCATGGTGTGACACAATTACATAATTAAATAATTAAATATATATACTGCATTCATGTATTTAAGAAATCAAAAACTTCTACAGAACATACAATGCATCAGCACTCCTCTCATAGTAGGCGTTCTGGATTTATATTCATTATTTAGATTTTCTTTGAAAACAGAAAATTAATACTGACATGTGATTTTGGTTTTGGAGGTAAAGTTACTCGGCAATGTCCCTTTTTTCCAAACACATGATACATCTCATCGAAGTCATCATTATGCTTTCACCATCATTTAGGGTTACTTACCCTAACCAAACAGGCCTTTATTAAAAAAAAATCATACTTAAATATAGATAGCTAGGGTAATTTCTACCTTAGTAATTTATGCTAGACATGAGCTTGTATAATAAAAAGAAGCTACGGTCCAAAGCCATTAAGCAAATTCAACACCTTTCAGGCTTTTGCTACCTTCACAGCTATAGGACTTCTCACGTAGTGCTTACCATCTGACCATATTAGCTTCCCAAACACATACTCACCAGCCACACCACGTTTCTTGGCTTGAAGTCTGACCTTAAATGTCTTCTCTTCACCAATCTTCTCAAATTTCAAGCTCATGGGCTTGACTGATACAGAAATTCCTGGCGGTGCACGGATGCGGGCCGTGTATGTACTTGGGTTTCCCACATTCTTCACGGTCCTACTTACAGTTGTCAGGCTAGAGAGATGAGGAACAGTTATTGAAGGGTAATTGAAGTTCAAGAGATTTAAGGACTTTTGATTGCATGAGTAGGGTTTTTTGGTGAAATATGAGAATTGAGTCTTGTTGTATCCAATGGCGCATAGGAAATTCAGGTAATCCTCAGCTGTTAGATCATAAACTAAGCCAGGGTCCACTGCACGGTTAGGATGCACATGTCCTGCACCATAGCTGAAAGGGGTATCCTTAAATAAAGAAGAGTTTCTCATGGGAGCTCCTGTGTTGTCTTTTGTTCGTGCAGTAGTCATGATTGCTGATTTGATAGCCGATGGGGTCCATTTGGGGTGGACTGCCTTGAGAAGGCCGGTGATGCCGGCAATATGAGGGCATGACATGGATGTCCCAGATACTGCATTGAAGAGAACTCGTCGTGGATCAGAAGGGAGATCGCTGGGTGCAATGTATTGGGTATATGCCGCGAGGACATTGACTCCTGGTGCAGTAATATCCGGCTATATATATAGAAAAAACTCATTAATGGATGGAATGATAAATTAACCATTTACACTAAGAGAAAAACACCCATTGTTTTTTTTTGTTTCGAATTCAAATCATCTGCTTGACACGAACAGAAAATCCTATTTTCTTAGGTAGTCGATTGGTTCAAATCATCATTGTCGTTGTTAGCATTGCTGCATTAAAGCAATGTGTGATGATAGGGCCCATTTATAACCGACAGAAATTTTATATTTGTGGCAAGCAGAAGATGTTAGACTCATGGTACATTTCAAATTCCATTATTTTAGGAGCCAATTTTTAAAGAAAATTGTAAACGCCCTCCTCTATTATGATGTTAGAGGAATCTGCACCCAATGACAAAAATACCTCAACTTAGGAGTTCTTGTCATCTGTGCGTGGACAACAACATTATGTATAAATGTGTCCAACTTCTCTTCATGAGTTCCCCTTCATAAATATTGGATTGTTAAAAAACTCTAAATATTAAGTGGTGAGACAGTTTTTCAGCCTAATTCCCATCTCCGTTCTATCAAAGGCATGAAGGAGGTTACTACGGTTATTTGCCAAAAGCTAGGCCAACAAGCCCAAGGTGAGACAGCCCTGCTAACTCGTACTCTTCTTTTACAGCCCTAGGATCGGATTCAATAGTAGCTGAGTCAATAGCTGGGGATTCCTTCTCCCTCAAAGTCTATTCTGATTTACTTTTGTCCTCAGGATTCTTTGTCCTCAGGATTCTTTTTGGCATAAAGCTTATAGATGGGGGGGGGGGTTCTCTCGGGATAAGGGGACGTAGGGCTTAGAGATTGAGTTCTCGATTGGTAGTAGAGTTCTAGCTCGATACATGGAAGAAGCATCATTGAGTTAGAGTGACCTGTATGGTCTGATAGTACCACCGACTAGGAGATTGATTGCGATTGATAATAGTGACCTAGCAATGACTCATCACGGAGATATAGTACCTATAATCTAGATTATTTATATGAACAAGGAAGATTGGGAGCACAGGTGTCTTATTAAAAAAAAACCTAAACTTAGAGAAGAGAATCTAAGCTGATATGACTCTATCTATGTTATTTTTATTTTTGATCCAATCCATTGTCGAAAATGGGAGAAGATCCGCGTTGAGGGGAGCCAGCTACGGTAGCAACCTTCATCCGAGCACACATACTGAACCAGCATTAAGATGTAATCTAATGGTGGAGTGGATTTCTTATAATCTTAATGATGGGCCCGGTAAAAAATTAATGTTGACATCTCTCCTAATAGAGGAAAATACTTTTGAAGGGTGGGCATAGCTTTGTACACTCTTTTTAATTGAATGGTCTACCTAAATCATGGATTTAGCTTGTTAACTTAGTTCGTGCATCTAGTGATCATATTGGATAAAACAATAAGTTAGGGCTAAAATAGCTTCTGATTTCTCGGAGCTCCACACGCTGGATCAACAAGGCATTCGGTTTTGTGGTGTGGTCCATTTGAGCTTTAGATATAATTCATTTTTGTGAAAATTGTGAAAATTTCATGCTATTTGTGGTGTGGTCCATTTGAGCTTTAGATATAATTCATTTTTTGGCACATACTCTAAAATGATTTCTAAAAATGGATGAACGATGTGGATATAATAAATACATAATTTTGGGGCATGTAACTTTGATCTCCTTTCAACCGCTCCTACAACTGCCTCACTTGCTAGATTGGTGGCGTGTGGTACACCAGCCAATCCGCTTCCCTATTTAATATATGTATCGATTTTAACGATTCAAAATTTCATTATGAATTTAAAAATTCGTCATTCCTGTATAATACTGAGTTGAGTATTTAAGACTCTTTCAAGTCTTCCAGTTGACTTGACCTGAATCCACAACAAGTCGAGTCTGATGTTTGGGTTCATGAACTATGGTCAGGCCTTGCTACTCAAAACATTGATTTTCCCTGGACCATCATTACAAGGCCATGAATCGTAGGTCTGGCCTTGCCTAGTTAGTGAAATAGATTTACTTCACACATGCGGACCACATTCAAAGCATGTTAGTACTCACCTTGAGAATCTCCGGTGTGATAGAATTGGGCCCCTGTGATGAGAATGCAGCCATAGTTGGTGTAGGCTTGGTTCTAAGCTGTGTGGTAGGCCGTGTAATGTGAGCCGTTGGTGATGTAGTGGATCGATTGTAGGATGATAAAGCAAATCTAGCGTCCCAGGCAATATCTATGGCTGGGAGGACATGAGGTTTGGCCGCGACTTCGGTAGTGGGCCCATTCACGATGATCACCCCAATGCCGTTCATCTGCTTGACTACATCGCCTTTGTCCACACTACTGATTAATCCACCCGTACATGCGACGATCTTTCCTCTTACTTTCTTAGGATCAAGGGATCCTGGTAGACAGAGCCAAGCATCACGCGCTGTTGAATCGGCAGATTTGGCATCAATGGATATGATCAACGGATAATGTTTATTGGATGGAAGGGCTGTTGTGGAGAAGCTCTGTCCCTTGATGTGCTTGTTATTGCCGAGGTGGACGTATGATGGGAATTCCCTATCCATTGTGCTGGCCCCCACAGTCATGATCCAAGGGGCTACGTTCTCAACCGTACTACTATATGGGCCTGAGTTCCCAGCAGAGCAGATGACTGGGATACCGTTCATGACAGCATGGAAGGATCCAATGTCGATGCCACTTTGAAAGTAATCAAAGGGTGACCCACCAAGGGAGATGGATAACACATCGACGCCATCATGGATTGCTGCATCAACGGCTGCGATGATGTCAGCGTCCATGCAGTCAGGCCAGCAGACTTTGTATGCGGCTACACGGGCATTTGGTGATCCACCTTTCGCTGTACCATTGCCATAACCGAAGAGATTTGCTCTAGGGACGAAGCGACCGCCAGCCGTTGAGAGGGTGTGGGTCCCATGGCCACTATAGTCACGTGCCGTTGAGAGTGTGGCGTTGATCGGTCCAATTATGGCCTCATAGGCTTTCTTGAAGTATCTTGCTCCGATCAGCTTCCTGGTGAATTCATCCATTAGAATCATCGTAAACTGTGGCTTTATATATTGATGCAGAGAGGGTCGCAGTCGAAGACACTTTCATGGTAAATATGGACCAGAGAAGGCTCGATTGGAAACAGAAACAATCGGGACAATCATAACCTTAAATTAGTTATATCTTGCAAATTGAGATGAGTTTTTTTGACATATTATATATGATTTTAGAGTAGGACTTACTTAAGCCAACCAACCTCGCTAAGCCGAGTTGCTTATGCCAAATTTGTGAAGTTCCATCAGATCGACGGTCAAAAGTCTTATTTAGTTTTGTTTTTACATAGCAAGTGTTAGTTCAAGTATAACATTTGATCCTTTGAGTTGTAGAAACCACTGCTATGTAGTTACTTGGTGATAACAATGTGATGTTGTAATGTTCTTATATGTGTATACACATTTTATAGCATACTACATGACTTACAGATGAACCTTCAGGTGACTTACAGAACATGAATTCACAAAGTTTTTAGACATGAACCTTTTCACAAAAGTTTTCAAAGTGCATTTGAAAAGGCTTTAAAAAGTTAGGATTGAAAACTAAAGTCTAGTAGAAATAGATGTCACATATAAATAGTTAGTATTTATAGTAAGTTATATTTTTAGGGTGTTTTTATCGGAGTCTAAGTCTAAATCTCCATCTTAGGTTTGAGTTTGTTATTTAAAGAGTTGTAATTTTATTTTTTTATGATCAATCAAGTTATTTAGAATTTATTAGGAATTATTCCTGCTTTTATACCTCTCGGATTCAAGGAAGCTTTATGAGGAGTCTAGAGAGCTCTGTGGATTCAGAGTAGTTATCTCCTAAGGAAGATGGTGATCGACCTCATCACGTCCCTCCTTGCGGCAAGTAGTATCAGTGTGAGGACTCCCCTCGGGCCAATGGAAACTACCGACAGAATAAAACAACATCTTGTGAATAGTAATCTGAGGATTCGTTATATATAGAAAAAAAAATGGAAGTTTTCCATTTGGAGAGTCAGTAGACTGTGAAAGGGTTGCAAGCAACCATCGACTGTATTGCGAATGTGTTAATTCCGCTCCGAGCCCAAGGCGATGCTCGGCTACTGGTGATTGCTATATGACACAACTTCATTTTCTTTAGAGGACTTCCAAAGGGAAATTGCAGGGCTATCTCAAATGAGTCAAGCTCTAAGGATGAGAATGTCAGTGGCGTCGTTGCCCGATGACCGATCCATGGAAATGATTGACTAGATCGTGCTGAAATAGACTATTAAGGTAAGGACAAACTTCCCAGTTTTAATGACTTATTGCATATGGAAGAATTCTTCAATTGATTAGCCAAAGTAGAGTAATATTTTGATTGCATGGACGTATTAAAAGAAAAGAAAGTGAAGTTGGTTACGTTCAAATTGAAATTCGGTGCTGCTGCATGGTAGGAGCAATTATAGCTCTCACGTGCTCGGTAAAACAAGGTGCCCATCCGATTATAGCCGCGGATGAGACGCCTTCATCGATCACGATTCCTCCTCCAGTGATTACGAGCAAGTATTGTTCCAATAATACCAAAATTATTCGCAGGGGAACCACATCATCATAGATTACACCGAAAAATTTCAGTGGTTGGCAACGTGGAATGATTTGTTGGAGACTGAATCGCAGAAGGTAGCATGGTTTATAGGGAGTTTACGATCGATAATTCAGGACTGAGTTCAAATGCACCTAGTCATGATCATCAATGAAACGGTTCAGTTGGTGGGTAGGGTAAAAACGTAGCTTGCAAGAGTCCATACTCGGCCTTATCCTTCAATTCGGGCCCTTATGATGGGTCTCATGGATAATTTAATGCTAGCAAAAGAAAATGAACTAGTAGAAGGGTGTCCTCAACCTCCTACAACCATAAACTATGACACGGGGAGCGGTCCATTTAGGCCTTAATGTGTAACGCTCACAACAGCATGTTCGAGCATGATTCCAAATCCTTATGGTCAGCTAAAGTTGACCATTGTTTTCGCTGTGACCAACCGGGCCACTTATCGAAACCTGCCCTCAACACCCCATAGCCCTTGGCGCGCTGAAGGTGAGACAGTGGAAGAAGGCGCTAGATTTAATGAGAATGAACAAGCCACTGAAGAAGGAGCTGGTGATAGAGAATGGTTGGTTGAGGATCATGATGAATCCTTGGTTGTGAGGCGGTTATTGTATACACTCGCAGTGGCACAATGTATTCGGCACGTGGTGTACCGTCAACGGTAATGTTTGTGATATAATTATAGACAATGATAGTAGCGAGAATATCATCTTGAAGGTGATGGTGGACAAGTTGCGGCAACCTACGAAAAAACATCATTTCTCTTACTCAATTGGTTGGATAAAAAATGTGAACAAGACTAAGGTAACTGAACAATGCACTGTCTCATTTTCAATTGATAGGAATTATAAGGATTAAGTATTTTGTGACGTGGTCGACATAAAAGCATGTCATATGTTGCTCAGTCGACCATGACAATCAGACCGTGAATGACCCACTAAGGATGAGACAATGTTTACATCTTTGTCAAGGATGGTCACAAGACGATCCTTGACCCTATGACACTAGAGAATCATCCCAAAGCTTCTAAAGTGGAGGGTAGCTTCCTCCTGACCATTCAAGATCTCGTAGAGGAATCTAAGGAAACCGGTGAGGTGTACGCCATGGTGGTAAATGGCGGGGAATTAGATCCCTTAAACATTCTTCTAAGTTTAAGGTCATTGATGAACAAATTCAAAGAAATATGGCCCAAAGAGTTACCTGATAGATTGCTCCTCATGCGGGACATCCAACATCACATAAACCTCGTCCCTGGGGTTAGCTTGCGCAACTGCCCTCATTATCGGATGAGTCCAAAAGAGTGTGAGATACTTCAAGGCAAGTGGAGGAATAGATCCGTAAGGGTCTTCTAACAGAGAGCATGAGCTCATGCATCGCGTCGGCTTTATTAACGCCGAAGAAAGATGGGAGCTGGCTCATGTGTGTCAACAGTCGAACAATTAACAAGATTACTATTAAATACCGGTTCCCAATATCGTGATTGGACGACATGCTTGATATACTAGAAGGTGTTAAGGTGTTCTTTAAATTAGATCTGAGCAGCAGGTTATTGAGGGTCAAATATTGCATATTAGACCCCAGTTTTTACCTGAATTTACGAACATGATACTATTTAACGCCTATCTTAATCACTTTTTGTGTTGCAAGGTGTATTTAGGAGATGAGATTGAAAAAGGCCACCAAAAGCATGGATTTAACGCTCATAAATCGCGAAGGTAAAGGATGGACTCTAGGGGACCGAGATCAAAGAATTTACACGCCCGGGATTCAAGAAAATCCAGTATTTCATGCTAAAGAGGCCTGAAATTCATCCAGAATGTGAGATCATAGGGTTTCCACCATCCGTTCAACTCGAAACTTTATATATGGTCTGAGGACCATAAATTAACAGTACATGTCAAATTTCAGCCATTGAATCTTTGTGGATGTGACCCAACGGACAGATCAGCCCACAATTCACTGATTTTAGGCTCACCTGATGTCTGGATATGCTTCAAATTTGGTCTCATTAACCCCTTATATTATATGTAAAATAGAATGGACGGTGCAAATTTCTCATACGCATCACAGTGGACCCCACAGGGGTACCAACGTCCAAACAGTGCACGTGCACTAGACGTGCACCGGACCACTAAGACAGTCAAAGGGTCCTTGATCCGACCCTTCTCGAGCCCCTGCGCTAGCGAGCGGACGTTGTCCGCTTGTGGCATGTTTTTGCCCACCATCGGGGCCCCATATGAATGATCAGAGCTATTTATTATGACCCTAAGATAGGGACGACCCTAGTCATGATGAGTTTTTGGACCCATGAAAACGTACACATGTACATGAAGTCTTAAACGCAGGTCGGACGGTTGAAGCACAGATTCGGTGGGCCGCACCATCAGAAATAAAAAAACCATTCCTTTCGCACTAAAATTTCATTGTGAACCTAATGGACGGAATGGATTCTCCGTTTGCATCGATCAAGGGCCCACCAATCACATCGCAAGGAGCATCGTGCAGGCTTTGTTCGCAAACAAAGCTTGCGGACGATCCTTGTGGGCCACCATCAGGCCATCAGTCAAATCCAGACCGTCCATCTGGAGTGGGCCCCAATCTTGATCAAACCCTGATTTGTTTCACGAAAATCTGGGCCCACTTGAAGACACAAATCTTGCCACAATTTGACTCTGCGCAGGAGGGATCTCGCATGAAAACAAGAACACGCCGAGAAGATCGACAATCTGGTAACATCCACCACCAAGCAGGGATCATCTTGACCACTCAATCCATGCCAGATGATGATCTGACTAAACCCAGGGGGTCCGGACGAAAGAAAGAAAGCAAAAAGAGGAGTTTTTTGTCGCTTTTCATGCAAGAAACGTACTCTTAGAGCGCACGTTCGCAGTTCTTCGGATGTTACAACGTGATCGAACCACCAGAGATCAACGGACAGTAGATCAAAGCCGTTCAGAGGACTCCCAGGCAAAAATAAATAAATAAATTAAATCTATGGACGAAAACCAGGTTTTTCTCGATGTTCCTGTAGCCAAAAATCAGTCCAAACAAAACCGACTTGCGGTTTTCTTGCGCACGCAGCCTCTTCTGCATAAAGAAGTCACCGACTTCCACCAACTTTAGCAGCACGAACCTCCCCTTTTGCTCTCTATAAAAGGGAGAGAGAAAGAGAGAGCTAGGGGCATTTGGGGGGCGGTCGTGGAGGCACTTTAGACAACATGGAATGTGAGCAGAGGTAACAGAAAAATGTGGGAGGAAAAGGGAGAGAGACGACTGTTGATGTAGAGACAGTTTTTCTTCTCTTCATTTTTTCTCTTTGTTTTCCTTCAGATTTTAGTTTAATCGGGTCATGATTAGCTAAACCTTTTAGCTAGGGCTAAGAGGTGAAGCTTGTAGTGAGATGAGGAGTTTTCTTTATGCCTTTGGATTCATGTTAAACTGAACTAAATTTGATTAATAGGAATGCTTTTAGTTTTTAATGGTTTGTTGTGACTGAAATTACAATAGATCTGCGATAGCTTTGAGGATCTCCTTTGCCTTGTTTTGATTTTGAAGATAGGTAGCTTTGTTGTTCACCATTGCCCCTTGGACATGGTTGGATGACAGAATCCTTCCTAACCTTCATATATCTTTCTGATTGCCTATAGATTGGTTTAATTCTGTTGTTTACTTTGTCTCATGGGCATGGTTTGGTGATGGAATCCATCCTACTTCTTATAC
Organism: Magnolia officinalis; assembly: GCA_021015155.1. Classification (NCBI taxonomy): domain Eukaryota; kingdom Viridiplantae; phylum Streptophyta; class Magnoliopsida; order Magnoliales; family Magnoliaceae; genus Magnolia; species Magnolia officinalis. The sequence goes on from JAJHSJ010000018.1 coordinate 52,010,658, forward strand.
CTCTCATCTCTTGAAAACTAGATCAAAGGAAGTTCAGATTTGATTTTCATGGTTACATCTTCCAACTGGATGAAGATGAGACTCTAAGTCTAATTGAGTTCTTGAATTAAGTATACAGATCTTCCTGATCTCTACAAGTGAATCCTCTGAATCCCTAGTTCCCTACCTTTGAATTCTTTAAATTTTAGATTAATATTTCACCATTATTCCTTCAATTTCATTCGATTTAGATTTCATCTTAGTCTAGTTCTAGCCCTAGTTAGTTTCAGATTACGTACAAGTTTCAATCCTCGTGGATTCGACCTCGGTCTTACCGAGTCTATTATTACATCACAACTCTATACTTGGGGTGTGAACAAGGGTATCATTAGATTCGTATCCGGCCTAGTGATGAATGGAAAATGACATTTAAGACCAAGGCAGGGTTGTTTGAGTGATAGGTCATGCCCTTCGGTCTATCGAATACACCGAGCACTTGTATGTGTTTGATGAATCAATGGTTGAAGCCATTTGACTTGTTTATGGCAGTATATTTTGATGATATCTTGATATATAGATAGGGTGAGACGAAACACTTTAAATATCTTTGACACGTGTTACAGGTCCTGACAGTTAACAAGTTATACCTTAACTTGACGATGTGTTGTTTTTTAACGGATAACTTTTTGTTCTTAGAATTTGTTGTGATGTCCACGGGCATCCGTATAGATGATGAAAAGGTACCAACCATCAGGGAATGGCTGATTTCGATGAACATTCATGAGTTAAGGAGTTTTCACAGGTTGGTGACATCCTATCGTCGATTCGTGTGAAATTTCAGCACTATAGTTGCACCCATTACAAATTGCATAAAAATGACATTTTCAGTGAACCGATAAGGCTGACAAGGGTTTTATTGAAATTAAGCATCGATTGTCCACAATACCCGTCTTAGTCCTTCCTAGTTTCAACAAGCCGTTTAAGGTTAAACGTGACAGCTCGTATATCAGAATTGAAGGAGTCTTGTCATAAGAAGGTAAACTGGTAGCCTTCCATAACAAGAAACTTAGCGAAACTCGAAAGAAATGGTTGACATATAAGCTTGAGCTTTTAAGAGAGAATTTGTTCTCTATATTGACCATCAAGCTTTAAAGTTTATTAATAGTTAGGCTAATGTGAACCGTGTACATGCTAGATAAGTCTTATTTTTGTAGGAATTCACGTTCATTCTAAAGCATAAGTCAGGGCAGCAGAATAAGGTGGCTGATGCACTTAGCCGCCATGCATCTCTACTTATTACGATGAGCAATGAGGTAGTTGACTTCAACAGTCTCAAGGAGCTGTGTGCCAAGAATGATGACTTCAAGGATGCATGGATAAGGTGTTAAGAGAGTCGTCCTAGTGACCTACATATGCATGATAATTTTCTCTTTAAAGGGAATCAATTGTGCATCCCCCAAAGTTCTATGAGAGAGCAGGTTATCCAAGAGATATGTGGAGGTGGCCTTGGTGGACACCTTGGGTGAGATAAGTTGCATACTCTTGTTGAGGAATGGTATTGCTAGCTATAATTGGTATGTGCCGTGGGTAAAAAGGTACAATGCTATCATGTTTGTCATACCTCCTTCAATGGGTAGTCTCAGAATACGAGTCTCTACACCCTGTTACTTGTGCCTGACGATCCTTGAGAGGACTTATATGTAGACTTCGTGTTTGGTCTCCCACGAACACAGCGCGGCATAAATTTGGTATTTGTGGTGGATCATTTCTCAAAGATGGCATACTCTATCTCATGTAAGAAGACCCTTGATTCGAGTGAATCTATTTTTCAAAGAGGTTGTATAGCTACATAAGGTTCTTAAGACCATTACTTCTAACCGTAACACGAAGTTCATTAGCCACTTCTGGTGGACTTTGTGTAATCGGTTCGGTACGCGACTTTAGTTCAGTAATGCCTACCACTAGCAGACCGATGGGCTGACTGAAGTTGTGAATTGCACTTTGGAAAACTTCATCCGATGTATTTTAGGTTCCAAGCTGAAGCAATGTAATTTGGTATTGTCTCAAGTGGAGTTTACATTCAATAATATAGTGAACTGCTCGACAGGGAAGTCCTCGTTTCAAATTGTTTATGGTCGAGTGTCTTACCATACACTTGACTTGGTCTCTTTGCCTAAACTTCTAAGTATGAGTATTGCAAACAGAACATATGATGAACCAAATTATGGGTATTCATGCAGATGTGTAAGCTAAGTTACAAGTTTCGAACTACAAATACAAGAGCAAGTTAACAAGCATGAACGACAAAATGTGTTCGAGGTGGGCAACAATGTTATGGTTCATCTATAGAAGGAGAGATTTCTGACCGAGACCTACAACAAGTAGAAGAACAAGAAGATTGGACATGTATCGATTCTTCGAAAGATTAATGACAATGCTTATGTTGTTGATCTCCCGGATGACATAGAGATTCACGTAGTTTCAACATTACACACCTAAACAAGTATCATTTACCGAAGCTGGATGAGAACTCGAGGTCAAGTTCTTTTGAAGTGGAAGGGATTGATATAGAGCGGGTCACATACATTTTCATGGAAAAGATGGACCAGAGAAGGCTTGATTGGAGGTGGAAGCAATTCGGACCGTCAAAACCTTAAATTAGTCATATCTCGTAAATTGGGATGAGTTTTTCAACATATTATATATGATTTTGGGGTAGTAGGACCTACTTATTTCAACATATCTTACTATGTTTGGTTACCCATGATGGATTTGTGAGATTCCATCATATCGACAGTCAAAAGTTCCATTTAGTTTCATTTTTACTATAAATAGTAAGTTTTAGTTTGAGTATAACTTTTGATCCTTTAAGTTACAGAAGTCATGCTCAGCATGAAAAGGGCTTAGAAAAGTTAGGAGAATAACGTGGTTGGGCCAAACTAGACACTTCTTATTTTCGGATGAAAATCATGAAGTCTAGTAGGAATAGAGGTCGTCTATAAATAGTAAGTTTACTATTTATATTAAGTCATGTTTTTAGGGTGTTTGAGTTAGAGTCTAAGTCTATAAATGGTAAGCCTTATAAATATTTTAACGGAGGGTGTATGATGTATACTATTGTCTGTTGCATGGCCTGCTTGATCTTTGGATCTACTTCATTTCTGGGTTCATGTCATAAAATGATTTGGCAAAACATGTGAATAGTATGGATTTCTCAAAAACACCATAGTGGGCCCCATAGTGTTTACGACATCCCAATCCTTCCCGTAATCACTCGTTAAGCAAAAGCAGTAAGAGGCAATTTCACTTCAATTTTTGTCAAAAAGTAGCCAGGGTCATTTGTTTAAACATTTCGATTTTTTGGACGTTTGTCAAATACCACAAAGCAAAAAAGATAATGGGCCAGGGAATCTCACTCACTTTACTCGTCCAAAAGCACTTATTTTACACGTCCAAAAGCACCCTGAGGCATTTGAAAGCACTTGAGGACATCTTTTGGTAAATTCATGAGTAGTTGCGAGGAACTCTTGAAGTAAACCCAAAAACAGTTTTTTTTTTTTTTTTTTTTTTTTAGAAAGAAAGAAAGAAAAAGCTTTATTCAGCCAAAAGAAAGCTATGCTATGCAGGATATTCAACTTCGAGCAGTCCCCAAGCCCACATAAACCCCTGCCCCAAAAACATCTTGATTATGAAGAGAAGCAATCTAAAATTAGTAGAGAAAATTACCTGTTACAACGAACTCCACCCTTACTATCACATGATCCCTTCCACCTCTTTGGAATGGGCCCCATTCCATCATCATTGAAGCTTTCCGATTCCGGCCAAACCCCCGAATCAATATCCCAATGATTATATCTTCGCCAAACCTCGCTTTCTGCCACAACGATGTTTCAGGAATCTTGCCATTCTTCTCCAGCCCTAGGAACTCCCAAGACCGAGTCGTGTGTAGCTTCACCATCTTATTCAAGAAAACCGATATAACATCCGGATGCTTCGATATCTCCTCAAATTCCTGCGTTTCTAAGTTCGCGGCAAAACCATTCACATGTTTCGTGTAGGAGTAAAAGATGGCATTTTTCGCCTTCTCTTTGCTCCCGACAAACGATTCCAAGAACTCATAGTGGGAGTTTTTGACACGTTTGTAGTCGATGGAAGAAGGTTGGAATCCATGAGAATGTGCTCCAAAATACACCACATAAGATTTCTTCTTAATAGCAAATGATGGTTTTTGGAAGAAGGAAGAAACAAATATTAGAAAAAGGAAAAGAAAGAGCCTCCTACCCACCATGTCTTTTTCTTTCTTTGTTCTTCTCTCTCTCTCTCTCTCTCTCTCTCTCTCTCCCCTCAATGAGCTTTCTTATAATGGGCTCGACGTGGCATAACCGTAAATCAATCAACGTCGTCTAAATGGTGGGGCCCATTGCATATGAAGCACGGGGGGCGCGGATTAGCTACTGAAGTGATTAAACTTCTAAAGGCCACAAATGTTTTAGATCAAGCTAATATTTGTGTTTTCACTTCTTTCGTGTCTTTTTTAACTTTTGAACGGATTGGATTTCAAATAAACATTATGGTGGCCTTAGGATAGTTTCAACGGTGAGAAGCACTCTCCCCACTGTTTTCTGTGGTGGGGTCCATTACAGATTTTTATTGCATCATTCTTTGGCACATGCCCTAAAATGATATCTCAAAATGGATGGACAGTGTGGATACGAAACATACATCATACTGGAGCCCACAGAACTTGTGATGTCACTTCAGTATTGGACTCGCTACTCAACCTGTCCGTATCTAATCGGCATCCGAAGCACGGGAGCCGAAAGTCACGCTGATCAGATTTATGATCAATGGGTATGATTAGAAGTTTAAGATAGTATAATTAGTGCTTTTTCCAGTCAGTATCCCTTTGACAGTGGACCCCACAATTTGGACGGCCTGGATCACTGCATGTATGGCGTCCATGTGCTCATCACCACTTGCACATATTTCTGGCTACCGGCAAAGTATCTAATGCCTTTAAAGTTAGGGAATATTACAGTCTAATACCTGTCTTTATAATATAATTCAAGTTATTAATGTCTTAAGGCTTCCTTTGGATTACTAGGATTAGAAATCCCTTGGATTTGAAATAGTCTAGATTTGGAAGACTTCAATTGTGTTAGGTGCACTATAGTAGCTATGCAGAGGGATTTGAATTTAATTACTAAATTAACTTTAATAGTATTAATTAGTTTACCTATGTAATGTTTGACTCAATAATTGTAATAAGCCAGTTAAAATATATACTTTGGTGTAAATGATGAAATTCTAAGTATCAAATGGGCCACAAGTATAAGATCACAACCGAGTGATTAACCAACGATTTTTAACTATTGATATACATGAACAATATTTGGATTGCAAAGATCATCCTATCAAAGTAATTTTAATGTAGTTGATAATCTAATTGTTTTGGGATATCATTAGTGGGCCACACAGGAGTCATGGGAGGATTTTAGATGAAATCTTAACTTTCACTTTGGATTTCAAACTCTTTGAGGGGATTTGAAATCCGAGTTACTTTGTACAGCAAAACAGACGGGAGATTTGAAATCCCTTCAAGTCCCTCCAAATCCATGGTGCCAAACGACCTGTAAGTATTTAATTACATTGATGTAAAAGGAATTTTTAATAAATTTTGCAAAGAACTACTTAATTAATGTATAATTTACATTCTAATACATTTTTCAAAAAAGTTTTCAAACTGTTATCTCTTCAATGTATCTGGATGATTTTGGCCCCTTAGCATAAGCTTTGAGGAGTAGAGCTGATGGACGGTGGATTTCAAATATAAAACATGGTGGGCCCAAAAGAGCTTAGCGTTTTTAGGCCGCCACTAACGACAAGGCATCGCATGGGATTCCTCACCTTTCATTGGGGCCAATACCGTGACGTACGTTATGACGTTGGATCATGACTTTCTTATAATGGGCTCGAGGTGGCATAACCGTAAATCAATCAATATCGTCTAAATGGTGGGGCCCATTGCGTATGAAGCACGGGTGCCGAAAGTCACACTGATCAGATTTATGGTCAATAGTTATGATTGGATGTTTAAGATAGTATAATTAGTGCTTTTTTCGGTCAGTACCCCTTCGACAGTGGTCCCCACGATTTGGACGGCTTGGATCACTGCATTTATGGGTCCATCTGCTCATCACCACTTGCAATATGGTTGTAAACTATCACCTCAGTCTACCTCTTCAACGAGCCAATGGCTGGTGGTTGGTGCTACGTGGGTCCCACCATGATGTATGGCTTTCATCCATTCTGTCCATCTATTTTTCTAGATAAATTTAGGATATGAGACAAAAAAAATGAGGTATATCTCAATCTCAAGTGTGCCACATTACAGGAAAGAGTGTTGAATGAATGTCGATTATTAAAAGCTTTTTGGGAGCCATAAAAGTTTTGGATCAAGCTGATCTTAGTTTTTTCCCTTCATTTAGGTCTGTATGACCTAATCAACAGATTGGATGTCAAATAAACAGTACAACGGGCCTTAGGAGAATTTTAATGATAGATATCCAATTACTATTGTTTTCCTGTGGTGTGGTCCACATGATATTTATATCCACTCATTTTTGGATCAAGCCATAAAATGATATGTAAAAATGGATGAACGGCATAGATGAAACACATACATCATGGTGGGGCCCACAGAGTACCGACCACCAGCCACCGTTCTGCCGCCGGGGGAGTAGCCAATCCGTTTCCTCGGGTTCGCACATATTTCTGGCTACCAGCAAAGGGCTCTGGGAGGACTTTTAAGTTAGGGAATATTACAGTCTAATACTTGTATTTATAGTATAATTCAAGTTATTAATCTCTTATGGCCTCGTTTGGGGCTGGGGATTTGGATTACTAGGATTAATTAGAAATCCCCTGCATCTGAAATATCCTAGATTTAGAATACTCTGATTGTGTTAGGCACACTAGATTTAGAATCTCCTGTAATCCAAAAGTAACTGTGCATGATATATTTAGAGGGGTTTGAATTTAATTACTAAATCAACTTTAATATTATTAATTAGTTTGCCTATGTAGTGTTCGGCACAATAATTGTAATAAGCCCGTTAAAATGTATACTTTGGCATAAATGATGAAATTCTAAGTCTCAGATGGGCCACAAGCATAAGATTACAACCGAGTAATTAACCAACAATTTTTTACTACTGATATACATGAACAATGTTTGGACTGCACATATCAGATCCTCTTAAAGTAATTTTAGTGATGCAGTTGATAATCTAATTATTCTGGGATATCATTAATGAGACATGTGCCCAATAGATTAGTAGCCTAGTGACACACATCCGACTCATGGGAAGATTTTAGATGAAATCTTAGCTTTTACTTTGGATTTCAAACTCTATGAGAGGATTTGAAATCTCCAGTTACTTTGTGGGGCCAAACAAATGGGGGATTTGAAATCCCCTCAAAACCTCCCAAATCCATAGTGCTAAGTATTTAATTACATTAATGTAAAAGGAATTTTTAGGAAATTTTACAAAGAACTACTTAATTAATATATAATTTACATTCTGATACATTTTTCAAAAAGGTTTTCAAACTGTTTCCTATTCAATACATGGAGTGTGTGTACTGACATGGGTGTGTACTAACAACCTAACCCGAAAAAGAAAAAGAAAAAAAAAAAAAACTGTTTCCTATTCAATACAAGGTATGTGTTATATCCAAACCGTTCATCCATTTTGGGAACTCTTAGTAAGGCTTGAGACAAAAAAATAAGACATATATAAGGATCAAGTGGATCACAATGCAAAAAGCAGCAGGGGATTGAACGTCTATCATTGAAACCCTTTTGGGGGTCACAAAAGTTTTGGATTAATATGAAATTTATTTTTCCTCTTCATCCAGGTCTCTGTGACCTTATGAACAGATTAGATGGAAAATAAACGTTATGGTGGGCCCTACGAATTTTTTAACGGTGAAAATCATTATCTCCGCTGCTATTTGTGGTGTGTTTTAGTTGATCTTTGGATATGATTCATTTTTTAGATAATACTCTAAAATGATCTATAAATGTATGAACGATGTGGATATAACAAACACATCATTGTCGGCCCATGTAACTTTGATCTCCTTTCAACCGTTCCTGCAACTCGAAGCTCGAGGAGCGTCAGCGCTCGTCTTAGCACGACATGTACCTACACCAGATATATAGCTGATGTAGGGTCCACCAGCCAGTCCGCTTCCCTTCTAAAGGGCCCATTACCGTGACTTGCGTTGTGACGTTGGGGAGGCCAACTCATCCATCCGTTTGCCAGCTTCCAACGTAGTTGGTATAAGCTATTAAAAACATTAACTGAGAAGGGAGGGTCATAATTCAAACCGTTCAACTTGTATGGGTAGTCAATTTTTTTTTTTTTCAAAAAAGTAGCTATCATAAATATCGAAGAAGGACTAAAAAGGAGGCTGGGCCCATGATCTCTATGGCCCCAAGGCCCTTTATATAGTGAATTTCACACCTATGGATACTCGAACCCTTGACCGAGTGTTGAAACTCCTGAGAGTCTACCACCTGAGCAAGAGTAAGGATCCAGGGGTGGTCAATATATATATTCCATCCAATCTATTCTGCTAACGTGGACCACCCAGATGAAATGATGCTAAGGACATTTCAATATTCACATGATTGCAACACATGAATTTACAAATTTTAGGAATGATTTCACACCGTTGCTTACGGTGTGTCCCATCCAAGTTCTGAATTGGACTGATTTTGATGATCCATGGAGAAAATGTGGCGGAGTACCTTACAGACTGGGTTCATGGATATAATGTATGTTCATTCTACTTAGTGGTCAATCAATGCAAGTTATGCCCTCTGTCTGTAGAGCTGGGCTTCTAGTTGAGTTGGACTGAGTTAGGGTTGACACGACTCCATTTTGGTTTTGAAATAGGCATAACCCAAACTCAACCCAACTCAGTATCGAGTCCAGCATCCTGACCTGATCTGAGGCCAAGTCTGGCATGGACTAATTGTGACCGAGTTTGACCCGGTCACAAGTACCAAGTCGGTCGAGTCGGCACTGAGTTGGGTCGGGTGTAGCAGGTATCCAAGGGCTAAAATCACACCTCAAAACCTAAATTTACTTGCCAGAATTGCAGCCCCTCCATTAGCTACATGACATCTTAGATATAAAGCGTTAGATTTGAGTTTTTTTTTTTTTTCTTTTTATTTTAAATATATATGTATGAGTCGAGTTAGTACCGAGTTAGATTTTAGGTCGAGTTGAATCAAGTTACTGGGTGACTCAAACTTGATTCAGTTTGAGTTTGGATTGGACAAAGTCCACTCGATTCGGATCAACTCACTCACTCAGTTCGGATTGAATCGAATCTGAACGAGTCATACGAGCCGAGTCGTCCTGTGCCCAGATATATTTGTATGACCTAGTAAGGCCACGACAGTCCTTTACACAGGCCATACAACACCCCAGCTCCAAGGAGCCACCATGTTATCTTTAAGACATCCAGTCTGTCATAAGGTGTGTCCCTCAAAGCTCAGCCATGTGGCAAAAAACCAACTATATCTATAACTCAAGTCGGTCACACCACTTGGTTTGCGTGGTGGGCCACCATCGTCTGGATATTCCATCAAACCCATTCATCAAGTGTTACTCACCAGGATGGAAGGAAAACATAAAAATTAAGCCTGGTCTAAAACTGAGGCAGGCCACATTGTATGAACTTAAACGTTTTAAGGCTCAATTATAAAAAGGATATTCTGGTGATTCAAATAATTTTCTTTATTAGCTCTTTAATCAAAGTATAAGAGCAAAAAGTTTTATAAAATTTTTAGATTGTAATAGTAATTAGATGACCGATAGGTACGTCACTACAATTGTATGATGACTATGGGTGATGATGGACGAATTGGATGCTGAACTTACACCCTAGGCTAATTAATGATCATGAAGAGAGGAGAAACAAAAGAAGTTAGGTTTTCTTAAAAATAATATTTTGGTTATTTAAATAAATTTTCTTTGTTGACTTGTTGACCAAGTATATAAATAAAAAAGTGTCATAAAATTTTTAAGGTATAATAATAATTAAATGAATGATAGGTGGGTAACTGCTATTATACAACAAATATGGGTGTTTGTCTATAGTTTTCTCCGTAGGTTACGGTGCTCCTAGTTTCATACCCAATCAATTGTTCTGGTCTATTCACTAGGGTCAACCAACATTTCAAGTTGCAACCTTGCAAGCAACACACCAATCTGAAACTGATGTAAGTCTACAACCGAAGCATGAAGGACTCACCTACGCACACATCAACTAAGCAACCGGAGAAGAGTTTTTTTTTTTTTCAAAAGAAGGTGGAATTACCCATCAGCATTATATTACCAATGAAAATGTACAGGCTTGTATTTCAGGTGGGCTCCACAAGAGAATAGAGGCCTCAACCATAGTATTGCCAAAAAAACAAAAAAACTAATTAAGAGGAAAAAAGAGAGGAATGGGCCTTACTAAGAGGGTGGACTCCAGCAGGCCCCAATCGGCCTGCCGACCCAACCATTGGCTCCAAACCGCACCAGGAGAACCTATCAGAGAACGCACAGATCCAACGACCCAATGGTCCAACTGCCCAAAAGACCCTCTCCACGTAGCTTTCCCTGCATCCATCCAAGCAGCATACAAATATACATACAAACCCGCCCCTGACAGAAGCCCCCGCAGGCAACCAATCCCAATTCCAGCCCAGCATAGATTGGTGCCAGGAAGAACAGAGGAAACCCCCTGAAAGGATAGCAACGGGAGAAGAGTAGACCTGTTAAACAGGGGAGGATGTGATGAGGTCGAGCAGTCTTCTTCAATCCATAAACGTCTTGAATCCATGAGACCCTCTTGAATTTACAAGAGATTTTTCAAATCCACGGGAGAAAATAGAATAACTTCTAAGAATTCCATTGTTTGCATGAATAACAAAAGCGAGTTTAACCCTTTAAATAACCCTAAGTAAACCTTAAAAATGTAATCAAAGAGTCCTAATCAAACTAGAAAATAAATTCAGAAAATCACATAAATTTTCTACGTTTGTCAACCTGTTGTCGACCGGTCAAGTAGAGTGGTCAAAATAATCAAAAAGTGCCAAAAAATTTAAATGGGAAATTCTATGATTTTTGACCTGTTGACCCGTTTTGTTGACTCGTCGAACAATATTTTGACTTATTAAACAGTTCTGTCGACCTCTCGAATAGTATTTTGACCTATCAAACAGACCTGTGAATAGGGGTGTGCACCAAGTTGAGCTGGCCTCAGCTCAGTTAATAGACACACCCAGATCGTGTTCGGCTAGGCTCGGCTCGGTGATTGAGCCACCACGTCCAGCTCAACTCGGCTCGATCAGCAGATTGGACCAGTTTGAGCCAAGTTTGAGCTTGAGCTTTTGAGCTGAGTTCGAGCCAAGTTCAAGCTTAAGCTTTTGAGACAAGTTTGAGTTTTCAATTTGAGTGCTTACCGGCGGGCAGGGCAAATCAGGGCAAGGCGATAGCCGGAATGGTGAGTGGCGGCAAGAATGGCGATTAGCAAGCTATAGATGGTCGAACAGGGCAGAAGGAGGCGAGCAGGCGAGAAGCAGACGACCAAGTAAGGCAGGGACCACTAGACAGCGTAGGATGATGGACGAGCAGGTGAGGCAGGGTGGTGACAATGGGCTAGTCGCAGGGTCGCTGGTCGA